>JAZHLO010000006.1:1200000-1561932 GCA_036712075.1 Penicillium sp. DT28
CGCCGTGCAACACGTCCCCGCTTTCCCCGTCCGGCAGTTATTATTCCGCTACCCCTCCAGATATCCGTCTCCCGCTTTCACCTCTCCTTTCCTATCACCATCATACACACGCACCATGTCCTCCGTCCCCAAGAGAGAATTCCTCTGCATCCTCCCGGACAAGCCCGGCGCGCAGGCCAAGCGCCTCGAGATCCGGCCGTGAGTGCCCTATCACCTACACTTGAGATCAAGCTGACGATTGAATACAGTGCCCATCTTGCCGGCATCAAGCCCGCCGTTGAAGCCGGTTCCATCGTTGCTGGTGGTACGTTGCCCATGCCCAGCTATACATCACCAAATAGTTATGTTTACTGATATGTATTGATCAGGCGCCATGCTCGAGTCCCATCCCGCCGAGGGCGAGGCCCCGGCTTTCAAGGGGAGTATGATTCTCGCGCTGGGTGAGACTGCCGCTGAGGTGCGCGCCTTCCTGGAGAAAGATGCGTACGCCAGTAATGGTGTGTGGGATATGGAGAAGGCTCAGATTATTCCGGTAGGTTCAGAAGGATATGGAGATATGGAGGTGTTGCTAATGAGGTATAGTTCAAATCGGCTGTGCGGGAGCAGTTGAAGCTGTGATTTGTGGTAGATGAGAATATATGAATGGATATAGTCTAACCATGTCTCCCGTTGATGATCACTTCAGACCCAATATAGAAAGTCTGGTCTAGAGCCATGTAAAGCAATAAGTATAGCGCTGAAGGGCCCTGGGATAGAAGTCCTAAGCTCAGTCGCCGCCAGGGCGGGGTACTGTGAGATAAGCCTATTGCAACATAAAATGGACTGCTGATTGCTAGTGAGAGTATCATATCATAGTTTATGACTAGAGACTCATGGGCGCCTTTGATGCCAGTGCAAATGTGACAAACATCGGCTTATCGCATCATTATACTGCGTATCTCAACCTCCACACTTTCACAAAGCTCTAACCGCCATGGCTCCTGACTCAGCCCCGTCCAAAGGGGGAATGTCCCTTTATGCCAATCTACTCGATCCCTCCGCTGATTCCACCCCCGGCACCATCTCCCGCGCACCCGTCGTCTTCAAACAAGGCTCCGAGCCCGACGCGCAAACCGACGAGTCGGCTGCAAAGAAGCAGCAAGTCAACGCTGGTACCTTTTAATTTCTCTGAGCCACACGCAGACATAATAAACTCACCTTCTCTGCCCCCGACAGCTTCTCTCCGATTCCAACCTACCAAGAGACCACAGATCGCCAACCAGAAACCTAAGCCCAAACCTACACTTCCCAAGGCTGCACCATCTAGCGCAGGCCAGGCTTCCAACCCTGCTGCAGTTCCTGTCAAGAGCACTCTGGCAGACTGGGCTACTACAGAAGATGATGATTACGGGTACTACATGGGCGAGAAGCGACAGCGCGGCGGGAGGAAGAAGCGCAAGAAGAACCGCGAGCCGCAAGCAGTCATCCAGAACTGGGATGATATCTATGACCCGTCAAGGCCGAACAACTATGAAGAATACCGACATAGCGATGAGAAGATTCTTGAGGTTCGCGATTGGAAGGACCGGCTGTATGCGCATCGGATGAGGCGCTCACTGAGCCGGGACTCCGACAGCGACGACTACGACCGACCTATCAACCGTATGCTCGTTTTGCTCTTGATGAATGGAGTTATACTAACATTATTCCAAGGGCAATTTGCTCCACCGAGCAACTTTGCGCCTCCCCCGAATCTCAATGATCTCCCTCCTCCGCCACCAACCTCCGTACCCGACGATCCGTCCGGAGAAGATGCGTTTGCTCGCCGCGCCCGCATGAGCCAACAAACCCACGACTACTCACAGCCACCACCTCCACCACCCACTGAAGAGCCTCCTGCCCCACCCCAAGCACGCCCTGTAGATGCCTTCCAGCCCAGCTCCGCAACAATATCGCGCGCACCTGTCCGCTACACACTCCCTCCGCCCCCAGAAGACATCCCAGCCTCCGAAGCCGAACTGGAAGAAGTGTTTGCCCACGAACAAGCCACGGAAAATGAAAATGAGTCCGGCTCGGACGCATCGCGCTCTTTGCGCCCAGGCCAGAAGGGCTTCGCAGAGCGCCTACTCTCCAAGTACGGCTGGACCAAAGGATCCGGACTCGGCGCCACCGGCTCAGGTATTGTCAAGCCGCTGCAAGTAAAGGCCGAGAAGCGGAAGAAGCGACCAGACTCTGAAGGCGGAGGATTTGTGACGCCCGCTGGACGGGGTACAATCATCGGCGGTAAGAAGAAGGGAGGCGAAGATACAGGCAAGTTTGGGCCTATGAGCGAGGTCGTTATTCTCCGGGGCATGTTGGATGGAATGGATCTTGATAATGAGTTGCATGCTGGTGAAGGGGGTGGCTTGATGCAAGAAATCGGGGAAGAGTGCAATGAGAAGGTATGTGTTTCTTTACTCTGGGTTCTTTTCATGTGTACTAACGGTGCTATAGTATGGGAGTGTGGAGCGAGTCTACATTGCCCGCGACGTGGGCACACCCATTCCGGTCTTTGTCAAATTTACCAGTCCTTTATCGGCTTTGAGGGTGCGTTTCAGCATGGAATACTCCAAGTTTTCTACTAACAAGACAATAGGCTGTGAATGCTTTGGAAGGACGGATCTTTAATGGGAATACCATACAGGCTCGGTTCTTTGACCTCGAAAAGTTCGAGGATGGGGTCTACGTTGATTGAAGCTATTGATCATATCAGTTTCCTAGACGGGTCTCTCAATATCTTGATAAAGTATTCATTTCATTTCAAAGATAAGTCCAAACTATAAATGGATAATCTAAAATGCATTAGCCCTTCACCCTCTTCCAAGATGCCTAGAGAATGTCACTCCTTTCATGTAAGTTCCACAAAACAAACAGACCTCAGAAAGTAACCTCATCAAACAACTCCATCTCATCTTCAACTAACAGCTGGCTGCTCGACCATGTAACCGGCTTCTGAAGCATCCTTACCGGAACAGGGAGATGTGAGCACCGAGCCCTTGGCGTCCTAGACTGGAGCATCCTTGCTGGGACTGGGATATATGAGCGTCGAGGTTTCGGTTGTTTCCCTGTAGTGTTTAGTTGAGCTTCCTCCTTATAAGAGACTGTGTCTGGCAATAGATAGGTTGGCGATACTGTATTGTCCAGCCATCCCTGCACGCTGTCAGCATATGGAGGTATCGCAAGCCCCAAGCCGTGAAGCTGCTCTGTGCAAGTCTCCCCATCATCCCAATCATCGTATCTTATATCATGATGCAATTCCTGGCCATCAGTTTGGTTCCGGTCTGTAGCTAATATAACAGCCTCCTTGGCATGTGTTTGCTTTCGGCGATGTTTGACTTTTCGATGTTTCCTTTTCCTGGCGGAGTTGCAGTTTTCACACCGTCCGATTATCGGGATGTCGATTATTCCAACACATGGTAGACAGTCTTCGCCTGTGATGATGGCTTCATCGCAATAGATCGTTGTTGACATTGACTCGTCTAGGTGTCCACAGAGGACATGGTACCAGATGACGTCGTGACACATTGTGGTGAGTACCCAGGTGTGAGGCTTGTAAGTATATGTGATTGTGTTCACTTACAGAAGGGATGTGTGTCTGTTTTCAATATTGTCGGATGGATATGGAGGAGGCCTTATAAAAGATTCCAATGCTGGCGTTGCACTCGATAATTCGAGTAGGTAGCAGAGTGAAGAAATGGCATGTCTAGCATTGACGCTGTGTAGTATTTATACCTTATGTCCGATTCCTAGGGAATTTGTTCGATCTCTGTTTGACATATTGTTTCATTGTCTATAATGGCCGGGATCCCATGAAGCGTGTTAGAGACTGAAAGGTTAAATGAGTTCTTTATGTTCCTTTGTCCTAAACAGAGACAATCCCCCAGGAATTAGCATAGCTCATGTGGAAAGTTAATACAAGGACAAGTGCAGTGGTCAATGGGCAAACAGCTGACTAAGCTAACTGGAGGCGAACTGATTCCATGCAAGACGGCGCCAGCTAGCTCCTCTTCACCTAACTTCTGAGCCTTTCTCTTTCTCTTGTCGCGATCAGTTTCGCCCTCTCATCCTCTTGGGCCAACCTCCAGACAGAATTCTCTTCATTTCCTGTCCTGAACCCATCTACCTGAGATCGTCTACCACCACCTTTCGAGATGTCGCTCTGTCTGAATCGCCTCCAAGAGGAGCGGTATGTGATACCTCCTCTATACAAGCAGTAGTGAGACTGTTCCCAGAATGCGCTGACCACCATGGATCTCATAGTAAGCAGTGGCGCCGTGACCATCCCTTCGGCTTTGTCGCAAAGCCCCATAAGACTCCGGAAGGTACCCTGGACCTGAAGCGCTGGGAGTGCGCTGTGCCTGGAAAGAAGGATACCCTCTGGGATGGAGGTGTTTTCAAGCTAGACGTGACCTTCCCCGATGGTAAGTGGCTGCGCATTCCACGCGACGATCCCGTACTGATGTAGATGATCTTTTGCGCTTCCAGAATACCCAACCAAGCCTCCGAAATGTACGTATCACCACTGACTGCTGAGATTCGCGACTGCGCGCATCATCTTTCTTGCCATATCACTGTCTCTATGGATTGCGCTGACCCGACATGTCTAGGCAAATTTACTCCTCCTCTGTTCCACCCGAACGTGTACCCCTCGGGTACTGTCTGCCTCAGTATCCTGAACGAGGAAGAATCATGGCGCCCGGCCATCACCATTAAGCAGATTTTGCTGGGAATCCAGGACTTGTTGAATGACCCGAACCCCGAATCGCCCGCGCAGGCCGACGCCTACAACCTTTTCAAGAAGGATCGCGCGGCATATGAGCGACGTGTCAAGCAGGTCGTCAAGGAGAACCCGCCTATGTAGGCGACGGGTTTATCATTATCAGAGGGTTTAATTTCGTTTATGGGGAATCCGGTACGAGGAAGACTTGGCATGGCATTTCCTCGGCGAAGGGAGCATATCTTTGCTTTACTTAGCAAGCAGCGTGGCGTTTCTTAACAAAATGGCGTTTACAAGCAGACTCCTTATTTAATATTCTTCTTAACTCTCAAAGAGCAGAGTAAAGAGTAAAAGTAAAGAGTAAAATGTAAGTGGCGTTATCTCTTATCGGTGACTCAAAATCCGGCCCCTCGCCCCGCGGGAAAATGGAAAAAATCACCTTTTGCTGGAAACTTGCGCTTAGTCAATTCTTTTCTTCTCATCCACCCATCTGCAATTGACTATTTCACTCGTCACCGTGTGTTCTCTCATCATGTGTGGAATCTTCGCGTGTCACCAGTGCGTTCCTGCTTTGCCCTAATTCACCCCCATCTTCCCCCACGGTAGTTGAGTCGGTACTAATTGGAGTCCTATAGCCACCCCGATGTGCAAAAGTTCAAGCCCACGGCTTTGCGCATGGCCAAAGCGTGAGTATCCTGTCTTCAGTCCCTGCGCGACTGTATACTTCAATTGTGGGAGTAGTCGCTAACTTGCCCCTCGATAGTGTGCGGCACCGTGGCCCGGACTGGAGTGAGTCAGAGTTGAAGCGCAATACACGTTGAGATCTCAAGGGATTAACAAGACATTCTTCAAATAGGCGGCAACTTCATTGGCGACAACACTAGTGAGTCTTTTCAATGCTCGAAATTCCGAGATCACGGTTAACCATAGTGTTTTACAGTCCTCACGCATGAGCGTCTGAGTATCGTCGGTGTCGGTATGGCTCTACCCTGGCCAATTGGCCCAGAGTCTATTTACTAACAGCTGGACTTTTCAGACTCCGGTGCCCAGCCTCTTGTCAACGAAGATGAGACCCTCGCCCTCGCTGTTAACGGCGAGATCTACAACCACCGCATCCTCCGGAAGAACCTGCACACCAAGTACAACTTCAAGACGCACTCCGATTGCGAGGTTATCATTCCTTTGGTATGGCACTTTGCTTATTTCTTCACCAGTGCAATTCAGCAATGCAATTGCTAACAACCTTCCAGTATATGGAGCACGGCCTTGATGCGCCCAAGCACCTCGATGGTATGTTCTCCTGGGTTCTCTGGGATAAGAAGCAGGACCGTGTGATCGCTGCTCGTGACCCTATCGGTGTCACTTCTTTCTACCTCGGCCGCTCTTCTACCACCCCCGGCGCCGTCTACTTCGCCTCCGAGCTCAAGTGCTTGCACCCCGTCTGCGACGACATCATTGCGTTCCCTCCCGGTCACGTCTATGACTCCAAGACCGACCAGCTCACCCGTTACTTCGAGCCCAAGTGGTGGGACCCCACCAACGTCCCCTCGACCCCGGTCGACCTCAAGGTTCTGCGCACCACCCTGGAGAAGTCCGTCCGCAAGCGTCTGATGGCCGAGGTTCCCTACGGTGTTCTCCTGTCCGGTGGTCTGGACTCGAGTCTGGTGGCTTCCATCGCTCAACGCGAGACTGTGCGCATGCAAGAGGCTGCTAAGAAAAACAATGCCTCTGCCGAGGAGCTGGTCGGCGTCGATGAGAACAGCGAGCTGTCGACCCTCCCCTTCTTCCAGCAGCTGCACTCCTTCTCCATCGGTCTGCCCGGTGCTCCCGATACCGAGGCTGCCATGGAGGTGGCCAAGTTCCTGGGCACCAAGCACCACGCCTTCACCTTCACCGTTGAGGATGGCCTGAACGCCCTCTCGGATGTGATCTACCACCTCGAGACCTACGATGTCACCACTATCCGTGCCTCGACACCTATGTACCTTCTCTCCCGCAAGATCAAGGCCATGGGTGTCAAGATGGTTCTGAGTGGTGAGGGTAGTGATGAGATCTTCGGCGGCTACCTGTACTTCCACGCTGCTCCCAACCGCGAGGAGTTCCACAAGGAGACCGTGCGTCGTGTGAAGAACCTGCACCTGGCTGACTGCCTGCGTGCCAACAAGTCGACATCCGCCTGGGGACTGGAGGCCCGTGTTCCCTTCTTGGACAAGGAATTCTTGGCGACTGCTATGGCCGTGGACCCCAAGGACAAGATGATCGACGCCGAGCACATCGAGAAGTACATCCTGCGCAAGGCTTTCGACACCTCCGACGAGCCCGACGTTGCTCCCTACCTTCCCGATAAGATTCTCTGGCGCCAGAAGGAGCAGTTCAGCGATGGTGTCGGCTACAGCTGGATCGACGGGCTGAAGGACGCCGCCGAGGCCCACGTCACCGACGAGATGATGAAGAACCCCAAGCCCGAGTGGGGCAGCGACATCCCGGATACCAAGGAGGCGTATGCACTTTTCCTTTCTTCCTTTCTCTTTCCTACACTTACTGACTGGTTTAGTTACTGGTACCGCACTATGTTCGACGAGCACTTCCCCCGTACTGCGCCAGCACTGTGGAGCGCTGGACCCCTACTTGGTCCAAGCAGACCGACCCTAGTGGAAGGTGAGTTTTCATTTCTGTTTGATATGCGATATGCGATATGCTAATCAGATTGTAGAGCGATTTCCTACCACAACCAAAAGTACAAGCACATCGAGTAAAAGCCAATTGGGAGCTATAAAAAGGGACTTTGGACTTGGATTAGGGTTATCTTCTGATAGATAGAATACAGTGTATATACCTCCAAGACATCAAACACATATAAAACGCATAAAACACAGTGGCTTAGTGGCTTAGTGGCTTACATAAGGCCATCGGCGGGCTTTCCCGGTAACCGAACAAGCACCAATCAACGCGCGCCCAGCGGCCCGTGGACTGGAGCCCCCTTCCAACTGTTCCAACTGTTCCCACCTCCCCCAACATCAACTTCGTCCTTTTCTTCACCACTCTCATCCATATCCCAGTTCACCATGTCTGCTCCCGCTGCTTTCTCTGACATCGCCAAGGCGGCCAATGATGTACGAAGCTGCTACCATACCTTTCCCGCGGAATTGATAGCTGATACCCCTCGGTTCATAGCTCCTGAACAAGGACTTCTACCACGCCTCGGCCGGTTTGTTTTGACTCACATTCCCTCGGGGGGACCATCCAGCTAACAAGGTTATCTAGCCAACCTCGAGGTCAAGTCCAAGGCCCCTAACGGTGTTACCTTCACCGTCAAGGGCAAGTCCGCTCACGAGGGACCCATCGCTGGCCAGGTGAGATTTTTCCTCTCCGGTTCTATCGTGAAATAAGACAACCAGTCGCTAATACAGCTCCTTTCACAGCTCGAGGCCAAGTACGTCGATGCGCCCACCGGTAAGGGCCCCTTCCGGCGCAAACCACCCGATCCTGGCGCGTGCGGAGCCCAGCCCATGACATTTCTCTACTCATGTGGTGGGCTCGCGTCGCGCCGGGTGACGTTTTTTGCTTTTTCCAATGCTTCCAGGCACAAAATCATGCTAATGTTTCATCCTTGCCAAGGCCTTACCCTGACCCAGGCTTGGACCACTGCCAACGCCCTGGACACCAAGCTTGAGCTGGACAACAACATTGCCAAGGGCCTTAAGGCTGAGATCCTGACCCAGTACCAGCCCGCCAAGCAGTCCAAGGGTGCCAAGCTCAACCTCTACTTCAAGCAGCCCAACCTGCACGCTCGCGCCTTCTTCGACCTCCTGAACGGCCCCACCGCCAACCTCGATGCCGTCCTCGGCCACGAGGGCTTCCTGGTTGGTGCTGAGGGTGGCTACGATGTCACCAAGGCTGCCATCACCAAGTACTCTGCTGCCGTCGGCTACAGCGTTCCCCAGTACTCCGCTGCCATCACCGCCAGCAACAACCTGTCTCTGTTCTCTGCCAGCTACTACCACCGCGTGAACGCTCAGGTTGAGGCCGGTGCCAAGGCTTCCTGGGACTCCACCTCCGGCAACGCCGTCGGCCTCGAGGTCGCCAGCAAGTACCGCCTGGACCCCTCTTCCTTCGCCAAGGTGCGTTTCTTCCATCCATTCCACCCTCCACCGTGTGAAATATAATCACTAACAATATCTCGTACAGGCCAAGATTAACGACCGCGGTATTGCCGCTCTGGCCTACAACGTCCTGCTCCGTCCCGGTGTCACCCTCGGTCTCGGTGCCTCTTTCGATACCCAGAACCTCAACCAGGCCGCCCACAAGGTTGGCGCCAGCTTCACCTTCGAGGCTTAAGCGTTTGACTGCTGATTTGGAAATGTGAATTCTTCGTACTACATCCATCCTGATCAGATGGTGCAGACGAAGGTTTATTATTGTTGGTTTCCATATCTTGTGTATCGTAGTCCTGTGCTCGAACACGCGTCTTGTATATCAATCTAAGCTTTCCTTTGTTTGATGAATCTGGCTTTTGTAGCTTGTACATTATCAGATCTGGTTTCATTCTGATGTACATTGTTCTCGTAGTTGTCCATATAGTTATAGGGAGTACCTATAGTACCCATCACACTATTTACAAACAAGGCCATATAACTTCTCACCCCGACATAATCTCCCTCCTCCTCGCCATCCTCTCTTTATCAACATCAGTCTGCCTCTCACTCGGAATAACCCACTGCGCAAACCCCCCAAAAGCACCGTCCCAACCAAAACCCCAGTAACAGCAAAAACCCTCAACCCAACCCTCCCCTCCTCCTCCACCCCATCCTCCTTAAACCTCGCCTGCCTCGCCCTAACAACCCTATCCTTCCTCCTAACATCCTCCGCCCTCTGCGTCCTAAAATGCCCCCTCGCATTAAAATGCCCCACCGGATTCCGCTCAATAAACCCCCTCCAATCCTCCGGATCTCTCTTCTTATTCGTACCCGCTTTATTCGCCGCTGCGTTGGCGTACTCCGCTCCAGCCTTCCACGACCCCGCTTCCGTGCGCCCTGTATTCCCGTATCCGCCTTGTGTGTAGAAACTAGGCGGTGGGCCGCGATACGTGCCCCGTCGCCGACTCAGGCCTGATGGTGCGCGCGAGCCTGCGTACCCTTTGCTGGGGTTGCTGGCGCTGCTGTGTGAGCCTGTGGGTTGGCGGTGCGCTGTGTTTAGCCCGTGGTCGCGGTCGTAGGTTGCGCGCCGTGAGGCGTTGCCGAGCGTGTTGTAGGCGGATGAGATGCGCGCGAAGCGTTGGGAGGCGTTGGGGTCCGTGCGGTTGCGGTCTGGGTGGTGCTTGAGGGAGAGGGCGTAGAATTGTCTATGTTTTTGGTTTTTGTTGGTCTGGGTTAGGGTATCTGGGTACTGGGGGCTTACTTCTTTATCTCGGCGGCTGTGGCGGTGGGAGGGATGTCGAGGATTTCGTAGTAGTTTTGTTCGAGCGTTCGGGCTGATGTTGTGAAGAATGATGGCTTTGCGCGTGTGTGTGGTAGCTGGGGTCGGGTGCCATGACTGGAAAGGGAGCGGGTGCATGTGTGTAGCGAGATCCCGGGTGTGGGTGTGTGGAGGAGGAAGAAGATGCGAGAGGATGACATTGCCCGGGTGTGTATTGGCATTGGTCACATTGAAGGACCCGGAGGAGGCTGGAGGAGTTGGTGTTGGAGGTTGTGGAGTGTCAAGTGAGGTGCGGTAGAGAGTGGCGTCATAGGGGAGTTTGTGGATTGATAGGCACCACGTTTGTTGTAGAGGTTTTAGGGAATATGGGTATCCAGATATACGTATAGATCCATAGATTCTCTTTGATAGTCAATAGTATCTTGAATTTGTCAATGTAATTTGGGCTGTTGGAACTGGGCAAGCTGATCATCAGATTAGATAACGGCCTTTCATCTGTTGTATGTAAAATGGTTAGGACTGCTTCCTATTTCATTCGAGCTAGTTTTTACTAGTTAGTTACTAGTTAGCTCTTCCGGCTTACCAAGATACTTGATTCAATTATTTGGCTTTGTTAGTTCAATCTGAAGTGTTTTCATCAAAGCAGCCAAATTATCGAAATGACATTACAGACCCCTAGATAGAAATAGTTCTTCTCTTTACTATAACTATTACTATACGCTCTGTTGAAGACAGGCGAGGATAGAAGATAAGGGGCATAAAGATGCTATAAGAAAACGGATATTGTGTAGGCCTGTCAAAGGCCTAGCTCACTATTAAGCAGCCTATACCTACCTAGCCTATTCTGCTTGACCCGAAAACAACCACAATGGATGTTGATTTACCTATTCTTTTTATGCAATCACAAGGGCATAGTGAATATATTCCTCATGTAAGAATATGCCCGTATTCATGGCGTATCCAGTAAGATACCGCTGACTCAGCACGCAAAACATTCCCAAGTCTCCCTTCGACGGAACCAGCGACCTCTCCAGCATCTCCCATCCCACCTCACTTATACGGGCTGCGCAATGTCAGAACGAGACCAGTCGCAACAGCCTGAAGAGCCCGTCACGTCCATCGAGAATGACGGCGCCATCACCGACGAGCAATGGAGGGCCATGATGGACGTCACCATGGCCATCTACGATTTCCGCGAACCAGAGTAAGTCATGCTCGTGACCAAGGGAATGCGATCGGAAAACTCACAGCTTCATTGTACAGTGGCCATGATCCGTCGCGACTATTCCACCGCAGTGTCAACAAGCGCGTCGTTCCCGACTACTACGATATCATCAAGGAACCGATGGCGCTCAGTATCCTGAAGCAGAGGATCAACAAGCGCGAGTATAAGCAGTTTTCAGAGTTTGTGCGCGACTGCGCATTGGTACGCGACTTCGCGATCCTTGTCTTCGCCGAGGCTGACGGTTTCTGCTAGATCTCCCATAATGCGCAAACCTACAATCGACCGAAATCCCAGGCCTATGAGGATTCGATTGTCATTAAGGTAGGCTGATAGTTGATCGCGGTTCTTTCTTATGGGATATGGTTTTGCCTTTTCCTTATAGGATTATGTCTGAAATACGACTGACATCGAACTCGCCACAGGGTGTTTTCCACGACGAACTGAAGAAACTCGCCGACAAGGGCGTAATTACTGCCGAAGAAGCCGAGCTTCCCGATCTAGGAGAGATTCCAGAGGCCGATCCTTTACCCGATGACGACGAGGAAGAAGAGGACGCAGAAGGCGAAGGGGAAGAAGAAGACGATGACGAGGAGGATTCCGATGACGATGGCCGACGGAGAAAGAAGCCAGGCCGGAAGCCAGGCCCTAAGCGCGGATTCAAAGATGCTCAGAAACAGGAGCCCGACCTCCGGAAAAAGCGCGGACGACCTCCGCGCGTGGACACTCCCATGGAAACCCGCATCAAGACCATCTTGAAAGGAATCCGCAAATTCAAGGGCCCTGGCGGCCATCCGAAAATCATTCATTTCGAGAGGCTTCCCGACAAAGCCACTTACCCGGATTATTACATGGAGATCAAGGAACCGATTGCCATCGACATCATTAAGCGCAAGTCGAAGCGCAAGAAGTACGACTCCGTGGACCATTTCATGCGGGATCTGGACCTGATGTTCGACAATGCCAAGGCCTATAACCAGTCCGAAAGTCAAATCTACAGAGATGCTGTCGACCTTCAGATCGAGGCTCGGAAGCTGGCCGAGCAGGAAAAGAAGAAACCCGATAGTGAGTACCTGATGGAAGATGGCCGTTTCCCTTTGCCGGATGGTATCTTGCACCGAGGCGAGCTGTGGAAAGTTGGAGACTGGGTCCATATTCAAAACCCCAACGATGTCTCCAAGCCCATTGTCGCGCAGATCTACCGAACCTGGCAGGATGCCGAGGGTGAGAAGTGGATCAACGCATGCTGGTATTATCGCCCCGAGCAGACTGTGCATCACTTTGAGAAGCACTTTTACCCCAATGAAGTCGTGAAGACGGGTCAATACCGAGATCATCGGATTGATGAGATCGTCGACCGTTGCTTTGTTATGTTTTTCACTCGTTACAACCGTGGGCGCCCAAGGGACCTCGCACCAGATAAGGAAATCTATGTCTGCGAGGCACGCTACAACGAGGAGAAGCACAAGCTCAACAAGATCAAGACATGGGCTAGCTGCTTGCCGGATGAAGTACGCGAGAAGGACTATGAGATGGACCTTTTCGATGTGCCTCGAAAGATCAGGAAAATACCTAGCCCCATCAAGCACCTACTCAAGGAAGATGCGAAGGAAACAGATGATCTTCCGCGGCCGACCTGGGGAGCAGACAATGCGCCGCCGGTGGTGGGTGCTGTTCACCGTCGTCCCAGAGACGAAAATGAATCTCCGCCGCCAGAGCCCACCCCGTCTCCGCCTCCTCCATCTCTACCCCCGCCTCCCATGGTATCCGCTACACCGCGTCCAGCCATGACCCAAACTATCAGCAATGCTAACATGGCCGGTCCCGGTAATGTTGGGGCTGTACCAATCCAGGCCCAAAACGCGATTCCACAGACATCGCCGGTGCCTGTTCCCCCCGCTTATCAGACTCCGATGAACCCACAGATGTATCAACCCAACCAGCGACGCACAAGCAGCTTTGTACCACAGACTCCAACTGGGGCTTACCAGGCTGCACCCCCGTATTCAGCAGCGCGGCCATCACCGACGCCGTATGGTCCCTACTCCACCAACCGTCTCCAACCCGCCGCAGCCCCAGTCTACAACCCCAACGCGCCGCGCCCAGTCGAGGTCTTCCATCTCGTGGACGCCGCTAACGCCGCCATCCCCGAGGACATCCGCAAGCAATTCCACTGCGACGAGCGAGGTCACGTTCTCTTCTTCTCCGCTCCACCACTGGACATCATTCCACCGTTCCAGCCCACGCTAGGCCACTCCCTCAAATACCTCGCCTCCAAAGAAGAGCGCCAGAAGAACGTGAACGAGCGAAAGCGCAAGCTAGCCGAAACCCAGAAGCAGCGCGATGAAGAAGCAAAGCGCCGCCGAGCTGATGAGGAGACTGCACTCGCTGCCCGTGTTCAGGCTCTGATCCCGAAGGCCATTGAAACCATGCTCCGGCAAGTCAACTCTGGCACGGACGAGCTGTATAAAGGCATTTATCAAGACGAGGCGGATGCTGCCCGGGCTGCTGATATCAGGGCTCGCGAAAGCAGAATCCACATCGATCGTCTGGCTCGTCAGCAGACGGAGCATATCCAAGCACAGTCCTCGAATGAGGGGTTCGTGAACTTGAAGGGTACTGCTACGTACCTAGATGATAACTAGGTGAACTGGTGAGGGTTTGGGTATGAGGTTTTCATTTTCTATCTTGATTGCGCTTTTCCCTGTCAGGCGTCTTTAATTCGGGTAGAGGGGCGTTGGATGTATGACTAGGACTTAATGCAATTGTGTTCTACTTCTGAATATCTCCTATTCTCCCTACGAGGATGTATTGGAAATCGTGTATTTGCACATCTCCCATTTGTACAAAAAAGAAACCGGTAAAAACACCAAAACCAGAAGTGGTCGTTGACTCATGAGATCGAGCACGAAATAAGATGGAAGCTGAAATCCTCCCAACATAAGATCACAAAGAAGGCAAAAAGAAGATTAATACAGGAGACAGTCTGTCTCTGGGAAAGAACCCCGATGTGGAAACAAATGCGACGGGTCTAGATGATCCGAAATAACCCTTCAAATGGTGATCTGAAAAAAAGAGAGGCAGAAAAGATTTAACGCACAGTCTATGAAGAGCGGAGTCGAAGGGTTCTCTTGTATGCCTCTCGCTTGAAAACCACAACCCTCGCGGCAAGAAGGTCGGGTGCACATTTTAGAGTTGCTTTTTGTTATGTATGCTCCGTGTGCCGTTGCCCAGATGAAAACTCCAATAACCATTTTTTTTTTGATATGAACATGTCCAGAAGCTGAACATCGCTTGGCCCGTGTCGTCGTGATCGTAGATGTAAGCTGATTAGGCACCGTCGGAGCTCTCCTTGGTCTCGGAGTTCCAGGAAGAACTGTTGCGCTTGTTGCCTTCTTCCTCCTCCATAGAGAAGACAAGGTCACTCTGTTCTTCCTCCTCGATCTTGCTCGTGGTGACTGATGAGGCGGTTCGTTCGAGGCGGCCGGGACCTGCGGATGAGTGACGGGCGGATCCGGGGTGAAGAGACATGCCGCTAAGCTGCTCGGAGATCATCGACATGGAAGACTGTCTTCCAGGGCTGGAAACAAATGGCGAGCCATCGTGTCGGCTGCCAATAGGACCCAAGCTAGGACTTCCGATAGGATTCAAGGAAGATTCACGGAGAGGAGAACCAATATGAGGGAACGAGGACCCAACACCGTCATCCTCTTTCCTCTGGCGTTGCTTGGCAAACAATGCTCCAAATCGAGAGGGACTAGATGCCAGAGGAGAACCCGTCTTTGAAAAGCTGCTGCTCATGCCAAGACCGCTAATGTCATGGTCCGTTCGAGAGAGCCGGCGAAGCTTCTCCTGGGGCGTGAGAACATCGTCATGCAGATTCATAGGCAGGTAATCTTCTTCCATGGGGAAATTCTCGTCCCAATCATCTAGAGCAGTAGGACGAGGAACGCTAGCAGACAACATACGAGGTTTGACGGAGCGGGAGGAGTGCAGGAACCGGGGTCCAAACGAGTCTTCAGGTGCCGGAGGGGATGATCCAATAAGCGACTGTTTGCGCAGATCCGAGGCATAGCCAATATCGCGCAGGTTTCGAAATGCGGACTCCGATGGCCCCGGTCTGTGAGCCGGCGACGATAAATCCATCCCAAATTTCGAGGGCACTGAGGCAGCCACCGGACCATAACGGGCAGCATGAGAGATACCCTGGCTATCGAATGACGCCGGGAGCGGCGCATCAAGGGCCGTCAGATGGTGGTGGTTGGGTGACATTGGGAACCGCGCATCCTCCACGGGAGATCCATACTTAGAACCTGTATCGGACGCCAATCCCGCATCAATTGTCGGAATGGAATCGTAGGGCGGCTGTTGCTGACTGTGGAAGGCTGAATCATCCTGCGGGGGGACTTGCGCGATGTATCGGGGTTCATGGCCGTTCATGCGCTGCTGCGACAGGACGGAGTTTGTCAAGGCGGAATCCTGATTGACATAGGCCTGCGGATTAACTCGGCCACCCAAATTCAGATGGCTGCCACCCATGCCCATACCACCGCCAGTGGGTCGGTTTACCCGGCGGCCATCCGGTAGAATATGAGCTAGTGCGCACTTTGCGCCGAACTTGCAGTTTCCCTAAAGCGAAGCCAAAAGGCCGTCTAGTCAGCACCGGTTCGGGTTGGATATAGACCCCGAGGGCAAACAAGACCTCGAGTCAACTCTTACCTTTGTAAAGTATTTACAGGGTGCGTAATCGACTGCTGAATCGGTCGAGTGCAGAAATGGACAAGCAGGGCCGGCCTGGCAGGCGCCCTGGCGAAAGAATTTGCATGGGACATGTTTGGTGTCTGCGGAGTGATCGGAGTAAGGTAATCAGCATCTTGACATAGAAAAATGAGGTGGCCTGGAGGCCGGGGAGGAAGCGTACTCTTGTTGCTGGGGTTCGGCGGGCTGCGAGCCATGTCGAGACTGGAGGTATTGCGGGAGTGGCCGTTCTGAAGCTCAGAAGACGGAAGAGGCGCACGACCTCTCATTTCAGATCGATTAGAACGAGAAGCAGGGCGAGAGGCCGACAGCATCGCCGAGAGAGATGGTGGAGTCACTGGAGGGGTTTATCGGAGAGAGGGGAAGAAGTAGATGGCGGGCGGTGTACCCGAAATCTACTCGAGTGTGACTTGTGACTTAAAAGGTATCGCGAAATAGCGGCAGATGATGAGAAATACTGGAATTATTAGTTGTAATTCTGCACATAGTCACAAGATACCTCGCCTGTTCATCTGATGCCTTCTCCGCCTTCCAGGTTGCCTCCATTCCGGGTGCTCACCTGCATATCTACAGTGGCGTAGGATTTAGTATCCGCTCAAACCTTTACATCTTCTATAGATGATCAAGGCCATGAATTATCCGCAATATTATATGTCTCATGCTAGTGCTCCATGCACCTATGAACCCATGTCTAGAATGACTTTTCAAGTTCCTATCAAGATACCTAGGTATGTATATATCGATAATAGGTTCCGAGGATATCCGTGACTTTGGTAGGGCTATCTAGGCCATACCCAGGTATTTAACAGAAGTGTAGCCATGCTGTTAAGCCCCGTATACCCTGGTGTAGTGGCATTTATGGTATGTAGTGCTAACTAGATCGTCAAGGCAGAAGCTGAGGCTAAAAGTAAGAATATGTCTCACATAGGCCGGGATTAATAAAGTGCGCGGGATCCGAGTGCCAGGATTAATGTCATATCTCTGGAGTCCCGAATCATTCACCAATCTAAACCGAGCGATCGTCTGACTTCCGCTCAGACTCGCAATACTCATGGAGACGCGAAGATCATGAATGTACCCGACCGCTTATTGAAGCGTTGGTTCAAGCCCCAAAGAGTCCTGGCAGCACCATTAGCTCCAATGCGCTTTAGTGGCAAGAGAATGGGCTTACCCATAGCTCACAGGCGCTCGTAAAGTCGGGCAAATTCTCCGTGCATCGCGCCCATAAATCAAGACAGATACGACGGCGGATGGCGGCATGTCGCTGCCACTGTCGCCACTCTTCCTCGAGCTTGGACCGTTCCTCCAGAGAAAGTTGAACAGTGTCGCTATCATGAAGCGTTCCTAACTCAGCTCGGATTTTCTCTTTTTCTTCCTCGAGCCGTTGAATGTCCTGTCGAAGGGCAGAAAGACGAGGCTTGGCCTCGAGAGCTGCCAAGGAGGCCCGGGCTTTCTTCTCATCTTCTTTGGCGGAAGAAAGCTGGCCTTGAAGCTGCTCGATCTCCCGGCTAAGCGCGGTGAGAATCTCGGGAATCGCTTCATCTGACGATTCCTGCAAAGCGTGGTAGACTACTTGCTTCCCTATATAAAGCCATGTCAGTAGAAGGACTAGTTATTGCGGAGCAAATTGGAACTGACCTGCCGTTCGTTCCTCGATCTTGCCATTCTGGTGCAGTTCTCGTAGCAGCTTCGTAGCTTTCACTGGAAGCACTTCAATACCATGCTTGATCGAGAGACGACTTGATAGTACTTACCTTTGGTGACCTTGTTATGTAGATTTGCAGATACCTCGATAGCCTTTTCAAACCAATTGTCAGCAAGATCGGCGCGGAGCCATGAACAGTTCGAGGGCATACTGAATAGGGACGACTGGATGATCCTAAAAGTCAACACTGTTTCAGCTTCGAAGGAGGGAAAGGAACTCACTTTTGTTCACCTGGGAGCAGAGGGATTGAATGAGCATTTTCATAATACAGTCAACGGAAACTCTTCGAGGATACTCACGAAGATAGTCAAGAATCATTGTGGTGTCTGTCACCGTCAGTCCTTATGGCACCATCACAGTTTCTACTATAACTTACCATCGGCACCGGCAGAGGCGTCACTCTTTCCCTTGCGGGTACCCATGATTAGCTTGGATACCGTTGATGGTGGAAAGAGGGTGACGTTGTAGCAGAGGGTAGGTAGTGGATTGAGATGTGGAAGATGAGAGTTACGTGAGGGAACTTTAACAAAGAACACCAGATGATATAACTACACAGAATGCGATTGCAATGTGTTTCGTAACGAGGCCTAATACCTATGAGATCCAAACAGTCCACCATATGTCCAAGGGCCCCCCGGTGGCCGTATGAAATCCGGAGCGTAAATGCAACTATGCCGAAACAAGAGGCCGAGGCCGCGCCAACGAAATCGCCTCCCGGACGGCGAAGGTAAAGTTTTGCTTTTGAAACCCGGGATTACAAAGTATAGAAAATGCAGAATGGAAGCGCCAACAAAAATCCATGGAAATCTAACACGGCGTCCGGGGTATCACATCACGACCTATCATTTCAGTTAGTTTCACATTGGAGAGCAAGACAACCCAGGGATACGTACGCAATCGCTATCGTTTTTGGCACTTGGAACCCCCATTTCTTCGAAGGTCTTCGGCCCCTTGCTGGGCAGTTGACCTGGCCTGGATGGTTGGGAGGGTTTCGAGGATGTCGTGGATGGTGGACCGGAAGGTGGCTGGGGTGTGGAGGAAGCCGAGCCCCTAGAGGGCTGGCGAGACTCTGTGCGTGGAGGGAAATTTGCGGATGATGGCGAACCCATTGGTCGGGGAGACCCCGGAGGGCGGGGAGATGGCAAGCCTCCTCCGTGGGCAGAGACCGGAGTTCGTACGGGCCTTCGGTCCGGAGGACCCGCTGCGTCGAGTCGTGCTGGACGTTGTCGGTCACCCGGCCGTGGAGCCGGCGCAGAGAAACCTACGTCCACTCGAGGTGTCCCGTTGGGGCTGATCATGTTTGCAGCCTGCGGGCTGCTTGGCCCTGCTGGTGCACTGAGCGGTGTACCCGCACCCTGGCGATAATTCATCGGTGGTTGACCATAGCTCGGAGTCCGAGGGCCAGGCGGGCCCTGGGGGCCGCCATAACCCGGAGGGCCATTTTGACGAAGGTTCGGGTTGACACCAAATGCCGAGCTGGGTCGAGAATCAGACAATTGGTAACCTCCTGGCGGCGGCCGAGCACGAGAAGAACCAGGGCGATCGGAGTAAGGAGCGGCGGATGGCGGTTGGTCAGATAGAGTCATCCGCGAGGGATCGGGCATCTGGATGTTCTCTGGAGTAGACTCCAAAGAGGCACCGCGCTGATGAGCGACATAGCGGGTCGATTTGATGCGAGAAATGGCAACGTTTTCATGGTCCCTTCGGGACAGAGTCTTAGAACGCGAGATACTGTCGATGCGACCAGACGCGTCTTTGTTACCACTGGCAGCAGCTTTGGCGTACCAGCTGCGAGCCTCTTTGATGTCGACTGGGACGAAGATGCCGACCTCATAGAAGTAGCCCAAGGCGAACTCGGCTGTGGGGAGACCACTCTGAGCTGCGCGCTGGGCATATGTGAATGCAAGTTCATCATTTTTTTCGAAGACACCCTCGTGTCCACAGAGGAACCATTTACTGATGGCCATCTCGGCCTCGGGCTCACCCTGGCGCGCCGCCAGCGCATTGTAATGCAGAGACAGCGCGGGATTGAAGTCGCAGCCAAGTTGACAGAGTTCATACGCAGCACCCATCTTCACTTGAGCCTTGGCGAATCCATGGTAGGCAGCCTTCTCGATGTTGACACGGGCCACATTGATATCGAGAGCCAAGAACTGCTCGGGAACGCTGACCTGGGGAAGCTCCCGAGCGAGAAGCATGCCGTAAACCTGTACCTGGCGTAAGGAGCGTGGACAGAAAATGCTTCAAGGGGACGCAACTTACATAGGCACCCTGCGGCGCATTCTGGTCACAGGATTGCGCGGCGAGCCGGATGTACTCCAAACCTCTCTGGAAATCCTGACGCTGACCATGCTGACCAAGGACTATCATCATTCCCAGTCGCTAACGAACGAAATGTTAGCTCTCCTAAATTTGGCGTGACGGAAATTTCCTGTCAACATACGTAGTATGAGGCGGAATCCGCCATGGCGACACCCCGCTCGTAGTGTCTGATTGCCTTCTCTGGCTCCCCGGAGCTCTCGAACTGCATTCCAATTCGGTACTCTGCGCGTGCATATCCCTTCTCCGCTGCTCTGGAATAGCATCGGAAGGCCTCCTTTCGATCTACTCGATGGCCAAACTTGCCGAATTCCAACCACATACCCTTGATGAACTCGGCCCTGGGGTGATGCTGGTCGGCCAAGAAACTGACGATGTTCAACGCATCCGTCTTCAACTGCTGCTCAATTTGCGGCGTGTGAGGGCGCGGAGGTTGCGTCAATGCCAGACGGGCTTCGTTCTGTGCAGCCACTTCGACGTAGGCCAAAGCATCCTGGGCCCAGGACAATTGAATCTCCGGATCGGTGGTTGACAGGACGCCCATACGGTGGTGTTCCAGATTGGCTTCGCGCTGCTCATCGGTAGGAGGGACGTTCGGCGGGGGACTCCGCAGGACAGGGAACGGGGAGAAGTTTGGGTGATCCATGCTGTCGTAGGTTGCGGACTGCGCGTAGGCACCATGATCGTACGTCTGAGCTTGTTGTGGCTGTCCGTGGACGGCAGAGGATGTTCGCTCGGGGAACTGCTGTGGTTGTTGAGGCTGCTGCTGGCGATACTGCGCCGGAGGTTGCTGGACGCGGCGCGGGTCGCCCGCGTGATGTTCCATCTGCGCAATGTTGTCCTGCATATTTTCGGGAACTTCAGGCATCACCCTGCCAGGATGGATCAGTACTCGAATTTTCGGCATCTTGGTGGATGAGGAGAAAGCAACGGGGCCCAGCAACGATGGCATCTTCGTACCTTTGGGGGAGGGGGAGATGACCTCTGGCATGTAAAAGTCATCTTGGCCCCCTGGATACCAAGTCGCACCCAGCCGTGACTGACCATGGCCCTGGCCCTGTGGCGGTCTGTTCATCCCGGCGCTAATGGTAAAGGAATAGTTAAGGAGAAGAGAGGAAAAGAGGAGAAGAGAAGCGCCAAGAGGGGTGAGAGACAGCCCACTTTCTCCAGTTGGTAAACTAAATAAACGGATTTCTTTGCCGAATTATAAAAGCGAGTGCTGGTCAGAGGTTAACAATAGAAGTAGGGTAGAAGGATAAAACTATGAATAGCATCTTGTATCTTATTATATTGACATATGATATACAATAAGGACTCCCTCTACTCAGCCTCTACTCTACTCAGCAATCAGCATAATCAAGACCCGCAAATTATTTTCCCCCTGAGGTTGCACTGTCAGACTCCACTTGACCGTTTATTTTTGTCTTCTCTGAGGATTTCAAATTGCTGCTGATCTCACGCCATGGATCTACAGGATTTCCATCATCCTTTCACTCCATATGAGATCCAACTGCAGTTTATGCGTGCCTTGTACCGCTCTCTGGAAGATGGAAAAGTCGCCGTATTCGAGTCCCCCACTGGTAAGCGCGCTAAACCTTCTCTCTTGGCCCCAGTCTTAACATCGGTGCAGGTACTGTAAGTGTATTCCCCAAGGTCTCCACCAGGTCATACAGTGGTTTTGAAGACGCGATGTGTCTCTGAAACGCGGGTATACGCGATTGGGCATCAAACTAAGCCACATCCACATCTTAGGGTAAATCGCTGAGTCTGATCTGTGCTTCTCTTACTTGGCTACGGGATCACAAACGCAAGGCTTTTCAGGAATCGCTCGATCAGGCAGCAGGTATGCTCCCTGCTCCTAGATTGCTCCCCCTGTGGTGCTATTTCTTACATCTGTTTTAGCCGACGACAATGAGCCCGAATGGATGATAGAATTCGCAAAACGGGATTCTCGCCGTGCAATTGCCGAGAAGAGACAGGAATTCGAGAGCCGATTGGCCAAAATTAAGCAGGAGGAAGAGCGGTTGAAGTCAGCTCAAGACAGCTCGGAGCGCCCTCGAAAAAAGCAGGTATGGTCAATCCCGATCATAGATCTTGATATCACATTCCAACAAACTCGTTGTTTGCTTCTCTAGCGATTGGATGAGCCAAGGCCGCGAGCGGATGCCAATGATGACCAATTCGTACTCGAGGACTATGACAGTGAAGCAGATGAACGGAAGACACAAAGTGCACCGGGAGGAGCAGAGGGTCTGTCTGCCAGCACCCTGGCCCTATTAGAGCGGTTCCAGGGTCAATTCTCATCCAAAAAGCAGAATGAAGAAGACGATGACGACTCGGTCAAGATCTTCTATTGTTCTCGGACCCATTCCCAGCTGAGCCAATTTGCGGGTGAGCTGCGACGAGTTGCTTTCCCATCCAGCATACCTAGTGATCCCGATGCAGAGGGCAAAGACGACCTCTCGAAGCTTGAGGAGCGCATCAAGCACCTTTCTCTGGGGTCCAGGAAAAACCTTTGCATCAACGATAAGGTTCGCGCGCTGGAAAATGGCACCGCTATCAACGAGCGATGTCTGGATCTGCAGCAATCCGGCGTGGCCGCGGACAAAAAATGCGCCTATCTTCCTTCTAAAGATAACGAAGCTTTGGTTCTCCAATTCCGAGATCATGCTTTGGCCACGGTCAAGGATATTGAGGACATCGGTAAAGTCGGAAAGGAAATTGGAATCTGCCCTTACTACGCATCGCGTTCCGTCATCAAGCACAGCGAGGTTAGTATTAACAACTGCCCATCGCGATGTATGCAGAGCTGACTATATTCCAACACAGATTGTGACCCTCCCGTATCCACTGTTACTGCAGAAATTTGCTCGCGAAGCCCTCAACCTGTCCGTCAAGGACCATGTGGTCATCATTGATGAGGCTCACAACCTCATGGACGCAATAGCCGCCATTCACTCAGTGACAGTCTCATTGCACCAGTTGCATACTGCCATCTCACAGTTAACGGTCTACGCCCGCAAATTCAAGAATCGATTAAAAGGGAAGAATCGAACCTACGTTGCTCAGGTCATTCGACTGGTGAACTCCATTGCCGACCACCTGCGAGGTATTTCCCAGCAGAAGGGGCCTCAAGAAGGTTCAATTCAACCTTCCAATTTAATGGCTGGCAAAGGAGTTGACCAGATAAACCCTTACAAACTATCTCGGTATCTACAGGAGAGTAAGCTGGCCCGCAAGGTAGATGGCTATGTTGAGTCGTCGCAAGAACAGCAGCAAGGACGACCCAAGGAAAAGACAAGCGTGCCTGTTCTTTTTCACATCCAAAGCTTTCTTTTGCCTTTAATGAATCCATCGGAAGAAGGGAGACTCTTCTATCAAAAGGATCAGGATAACATACTGTTGAAATACATGCTTCTTGATCCGACCAATCACTTCCGTGAAATTGTTGAAGATGCCCGAGCTGTAATATTGGCCGGTGGCACTATGTCTCCGGTGGGTTGTATCCACCTTGAATTTGCTGGTACCTGCTAACTCCTTTACTAGATGTCAGATTACATGAATCATCTGTTCTCATACGTACCATCCGAACGTCTTGATACATTCAGCTATGGCCACGTCATCCCAAAGACCAATCTAGTGGCGCAGTCGCTTACTCGAGGACTCCTGGGATCGGAATTTGACTTTACCTATGAGGCACGAGGGTCCGAGAAGATGGTGAGTATTCTTGAAACCAGCCACCAGCAACGCTCTACCTTGGGTTCGATTTCGTTTTCTAATCGAGAACATAGATCACCGACCTAGGTCGGACGATAGCAACCCTCTGCCAAGTCATCCCAGACGGCGTTGTTGCGTTCTTCCCTAGCTACGACTACCTAAGTCAAGTATTGACTGTTTGGAAGAAGCCCATCCCAAATGGCAACGGCCAAACCACTCTCAGTCTGATCGAGCGGAAAAAGAAGATCCTTTACGAATCGCGCGAAGCGGCCACAACCACTGATGCCTTGCTTCAAGAGTACACCGAAGCCATCGAATCAGGGTCAGGGGCTTTGCTGTTATCTGTGGTTGGAGGAAAGTTGTCGGAAGGCATCAATTTTTCCGATAGACTCGGACGAGGAGTCTTGATCATCGGCCTGCCTTTCCCAAACATTCGTAGTGCTGTTTGGCAGGCCAAGATCAAATACATTGAGGAAAAGACCTTCAAGCTTAGTTCTGGATCCGAGTCGGCGAAGAAGGCTAGCGCTGCTGCTGCAGGGAGAGATTTTTACGAGAATTCCTGCATGCGAGCCGTTAACCAGTGCATTGGGCGCGCCATCCGTCACGCGAATGACTATGCAGCCATTGTGATGATCGACCGGCGATATGACTCGGCGCGCATTCAGGGTAAATTGCCTGGCTGGATTCGAGGAAGTCTAGCATCTTCGCCATCTGAACGTCCTGCACAAACGACGGTACAGAAGTTGTCCAAGTTCTTTGCAGAGAAGAAAGAGCTATAACTAGCTAACTAGTTAGTTAACTAGTGATCTTTAGCAATAATAAAGCATCTCAAACCGAGGGCAACAAGTACTGCGTAGGGCGGTGGCAGAATGATGCAACATGCCATATATAGAAGGCGGTGTCTCTACACGTGATCGGGACAGCCCCAGAGCAGGGTTTGACCCTATCACGGGACAAGCGAAGTGCTTAGCGCACACTCCGCCTAGCGCAGCGTGGATTTCAACATCTGAGCCGGAAGTATCCACGACCCTTCCCCCTTCAACGCCCAACTCTCAGACCGGTCTTGTCGAGAACACACCGCCGACAAGATGCCTACCCGTTTCTCGAAGACCCGGAAGCAGTGAGTCGCCTCCTCCTGTCCTCTCCCCGAAGTTTTAGCCGTGATCTACGAAAATTCGACCTCGCTGGCCATCGCTCATTCCCAACCGCACATCGCTAACATCTATCTCTCACAGCCGCGGCCACGTGTCCGCCGGTTACGGTCGTATCGGCAAGCACCGCAAGAGCCCTGGTGGTCGTGGTATGGCCGGTGGTCAGCACCACCACCGTACCAACATCGACAAGTACCACCCCGGTTACTTCGGTAAGGTCGGTATGCGCTACTTCCACAAGACTCAGCAGCAGTTCTGGAAGCCCACCATCAACCTCGACAAGGTACGTTTCGGAACGAATCAGCCCGCCTGAAAAATCGGAAGCACGGAAAGCAGAAGTTATGTGTTGGGACATACGACGACAATGAACAGTCAACGACTGCGAACCGAATCGGGAGGGCTGAATGGATACAATCATGATGGACAGCGTGGCTGATTTTTCTTCCTTTGGTATAGCTGTGGTCCCTTGTCCCCGCTGAGAAGCGCGACGCCTACCTGAACGGCTCCAAGACCGACACCGCCCCCGTCATCGACCTCCTGCCCCTCGGCTACTCCAAGGTTCTCGGCAAGGGCCGTCTCCCCCAGATCCCCGTCGTCGTCCGTGCCCGTTACTTCAGCCGTGATGCCGAGCAGAAGATCAAGGAGGCTGGTGGTGTTGTTGAGCTCGTCGCATAAGTGTTGAATTCGGTGTTTTATTGGAGAAGACGGGTGAATCGGGGCAATCGCAGTCTTGACTGCGTTCGGTCTTGTGGAGGATTCAAGTCTTTCCGCCCGTGAGGAGGACGATCGGAACTCAAAAGCTGACCGCCACGAGCCGAAATGGTTGGTTCTGGCGTTCGAAAAGAATAAGGGTTTGTGTGTATGCAATCTGCATCGCATGGCCTCCGAATGCCCTTACGATTTCACATTGTGTTAAACAAATACCACAAGGAGGATTTTTCAAAAGTTTCCCGTGCCGAACCTACAACGTACTTCGTACATGCTGGAGATTGTGCGCGATTAATATCCATACATCCATACGGGCTGCTCTCCATCAGGCTTTGATAGTAGCTCTATATCACCGCACCTGGGTTTGCAGTCATATTCATGGGTGTCTAGAATCTGTACAAGTAGTTACATTGATGTGCCTATTTACAGCTGGCCTCTGATTGTAGTCTATCTATCATCATCTTATTCAGATCTTGGACTCCCGTACTGATCCCCTACGCCCTTTGCCATCCGTGCAGGCTAGCGTCTCGCTGATAAAGCGGATGGCCTCATCAACCATTTTGGCCGTGACTTCATGGCCTGCACTCTGGTCGATGATATCCTCGAATAGGACCCCGCCATCACCAAACCAGCCATCGGACGAGATGGCCTTCTTGAACCAGGTTAGGAAAGCCTCACCCCGGTGATACGGCACCAACTTGTCCATTCCACCAGACAGGTTCAAGATTCGCTTACCCGCTAAACAGCGAGTCAGAAGTGGTCGAAGCTCCTGCTGTTCACTGTCTGTTGGGTCGGGCAAACTGTCTGGACGTAATGGGCTGGATGAGCCAGTATCAACACGACTAAGAAACAGGCTAGCCGGATCGTACTGCTTCACGATATCCACAAACGAAGTTGGGAAGGCCTCTGAACCTAGAATTTCTGCACCAGGCGGGTCGCTCTTCGTCCATGATGGCAATTTTGACAGCCGGGCACGATCCACCATCAGGTTGAGATAATCCGGACAGCCAATAATGACGACACCGGCGCTGATACGAGGATCATGTAGCAAACAGCTCCACGCGGCATGTCCACCTAGGGAAACGCCCAGAACGAGGTTCTCCGAGATCTTATGCTCACCATGTGGGAAGATGAATGAGGCTAGATAGTCCATCAACAGCGATGTGTCTCGCGCAGTGCCCTCTAAATTGGTTGTTAGTGAGAAGTGATATAATTTCAACTATGGTGTTTGGCACTGACGGAAGATAGAGAACATATCCTGAGCATGACGAGGGTTTCCCTGCCTCCAGGCCTCGTTAGCCAGCGGGTCGACCATTCTGGTGCCATGGTTCCGCTGGTCAAAAGACAGCAATCAAGCCTTTGGCAGACGGGTTGCTCTGGTTTTTGCCGTTCCAGTCGGTGATAGCGGATGAGGCAATGGGGATCATCCTTTCTTGCGTCGCTAGCCGAGGATGAAGCAGCCAGAGACATGCAACCTCTTTCGCCTGAGACTGAAGCTCCTTAAGCCCAAAGACGGTCACTGAGATTCCGGCAATGGCATAGACCTTTTGAGACACGGCGGCCGGCTTGGGGCGCGGCGGGTCAAAGGTCTTGGAGAATGGATCGGTCATTATGGCTGCTGGGTACCTGTAGATAGGTAGGTACAATTGAATTGAATCAGGAATGAAATGAAGAATCAAGAAATCAAGGATCGAATCACTTGGATGTTCTGACTCTACAACATAGAATAGCCGGGAACATTAGCAATTCTAAAAGCGGACTCGGATATATCGCGGGCGAGCCGAGGGTCACGTTGCTGTACTCCCGGTACTGACCCCACTGGAGCGTTAATGTACCGAATTGTGTCACTCAATACTCCCTAAGGCTATAAGAATGTCACTTGTCTAGATTTGTTTTTCTATGCTAGCATTTCTATATCTCATTATCAATCATGTTGAAAAAAGACTAATGACTAACTACATAGTTAACTAGTTGGCTGATATGTTAACAATGTCAACTCACGTGATTCAGGACCTGCCAAACCAAAATGGGAAAAGCGAAAGCAATCTCGTGAAGAGTGACCGAACTCAGTCCAGATTATCATTGCTGACCTCTGAAGGAATTGACAACTGATTAGGGATTGACTCCTATCCGATACTGTCACCACGACCCCCTTCCCCTATTCCCAGAGCCTGACCGCCCACTTTTTGGCTAGCTTGATGGGCCCTTCTCCAGTTGGAGAGATTTTGATGGGGCGGAACTCCACCGCGGTTACGAACTAAGTCAACCTCAAGCGCTCCTTTATATGTCAACAGTTGCGTGGACACCATCTGTCACTCTCAATTGATCCCGTCCTTCTCGTGAGATTGATCTTAGGATGACAGCGAGGATATTTGGTCACATATGATAGGATCTCAATCAATCCTGCATGTATGCACCCCATCTGCTAGCACCTGCTTGAAGCTGCAACTAACGATCTCCTCGCCGCAACAGCATGAGCGACACTCTAATGCCCTCCGCTCCTCAGTTGGAGGCTGAGCGCAGCTCCGAGAGGGAGAAATCGAAGAAACCCGATCCCATCTTCGTCTCGAGTGGCCCTAAACTGGCCTCGCCATTCCCGTCTCCTACCGAAACCAAACGACCGGCTTCGCTCAAGCAGGTACCCACCGAAGCTAGCGAAGAGAATAAGGCGCCAGATCATGTTCAGCCGTCCAAAGACACGGAGAGCTCTCTCAGGAGCAAGGATAACACCTCCCCGACACAGCATGGCTCGCCGAGAGAGAGGTCGTCGTTGAACACGCGGCCACCCAACAGGTCCACAGACGAGAGGCCGCCGTCCGCAAGCCGCCAAAGAGCGCCATCATCTGCTCCTGGAATGTCTCCTCCGTCCCGCGCTCCCAGTGTCCAATTCCGCGACCCTGACACTGATGCCATCGAGCTGCCCTCGTCACGGCCGCAGTCTCGACCCTCCTCTTTATATGGTGATGATGGAGACCACTCCAAAGGGAAACAGTCAATCCTCAATCGGTTAAAGTCCTTGGCCGCTTCTCCACCGTTTGCGTCGCACTCACGGGTCCCTAGCGGAGCTACGATCGGAGACTTCCGGCCGGGTCCAAGTGATATGGTCACCCCGGGCTCTGAACGAGGCGAATTTGTCTTCCCCGTTCCTGAGACTCTGGATGAAGAGGGTAGTGACATTGATGCCGATGCCGAGGAGAGTGGCGGCGAGCAGGGTGATCGCCGCAAAAAGAAGAAAATCCTACGGCGACGACAGCAACAGGATGATGATGCCGGGGCTCGCACCGCCCCTACGACGCCGAAAAACACCCGCCGGCCTTCCTTCCACTTTTCTTCCTCGTGCTCCCTTCGAGAACTACCGCAACAACATATTCCCCCGAAGAGCTAGCACTACCGAGTTCACGCCTCAAAACCGAGAGGGCGTGTCAGAGGATGAGGGTCGCGACAGGCTCAACCGGCGAAGGCGACATGCTTGGAACCGTGGGTTGACGTACGCGGGACGGCAGCAGGACGGAAACCAAGAGGAACAACAACGGCCGAGTCATTTGAGGAGAATCACCGGTTTGGCTGGTCCATCTGAAAATCCCGAAAGTCTTGCAGCTACCTGGAGACGGCATCGGAACGAGCGAGGCACCAGTGCCAGTGGCCAGCGATGGAGACAGATCAAAGCAGGCTTCAAATTCATGGGTCAGCGTCGCAAGGGTGATAACGCAGTGGATAATAAGAAATCTGCGGAACTGCTAGCCGAGCTGGCCTCGGCTGTCCCAGCTGCTCTAATTCTAGCCAGTTTCTTCCAGCGGGATGAACACGGAAGCAAACGTATACCGATCCTCCTGGAGCAACTGAAGGTCCGTGTTACTGACAGCCGTATCGACTCGCATTCGGGCGATCGCCATTTGGTGTTTCGAATCGAGCTGGAATATGGAAGTGGCATGACTCGAATGAAGTGGATTATCCACAGGACTTTGAGAGATTTTGCCAACTTGCACTTGAAGTACAAACTTCATCTCGGAACTCAGAAATACATCCAGCTACGGGCAACTGAGAATAGCCCCAGCCTTCCTCGTTTCCCGAGAAGCGCTTTCCCGTACATGCGAGGCGTGCGTGGGTTAGAAAGCGAGTTCGAGGACGAGGAAGATGATGGCGGGTATGAGACTGGCCCTGAGGCGATGAGTGGCACAGAACGACCTGGGAAGAAAAGACCCAAGAACCATCAGCGTCGGCCTTCTGGGGCTGGTCCCTTGGCTCGCAGGAAATCCAGTATTACCAACCAGGAGGGTGAATCGGCCGCGGGTCCTTCGTCTGTCCATGAAGGAGTTGGCGGGAAAAGGGAAACCTACCCAGAGAGACAACGGAAGAAGCTCGAGATGTACCTCCAAAAAATGATCCGCTTCCTGATCTTCCGGGCTGATAGCAACCGCTTGTGTAAATTCCTTGAATTATCTGCGCTCGGAGTTCGTCTCGCTGCGGAAGGGAGTTATCATGGCAAGGAGGGCTTTTTGATCATCCAGTCCTCGAAAGGTCTCGATTTCCGAAGGGCCTTGACACCGTCTCTGATCAAGAAGCGACATTGGCCCAAGTGGTTCCTGGTCCGTCACAGCTACGTGGTTTGTGTTGATTCACCCGAAGAGATGAACATCTACGATGTCTTTTTGGTAGATTCCCACTTCAAGATCCAAACACAAAAGATGAGACTGCGCAATCAAAAGGCGAAAGACCTGGCCAAGTCGGCAAAGCAGTCCGCAAGACATCCCCAGCACCATACGCTGCGACTTGAAAATTCCGAACGCAAGCTGAAGTTACTGGCCCGAAACGAACGCCAACTGCAACAGTTTGAAGACTCAATTCGCTTCATGGCTGACAATACCCCGTGGATGCAGCCCAACCGGTTTGACAGTTTTGCTCCCGTCCGACAGAAATGCTTCGCTCAGTGGCTAGTTGATGCACGGGATCATATGTGGGTGGTCTCAAGAGCTATCAACCAGGCAAAGGATGTCATCTACATTCATGACTGGTGGTTGAGTCCGGAACTGTACATGCGACGACCTGCAGCCATCAGCCAAAAATGGCGGTTGGATCGTCTGCTGCAGAGAAAGGCTCGCGAAGGTGTAAAGATCTTCATCATTATGTATCGAAACATCAACTCTGCCATCCCCATCGACTCGGAGTACTCCAAGTTCTCACTGCTGGAGCTCCACCCCAACGTCTTTGTCCAGAGATCTCCGAACCAGTTCCGTCAAAATACCTTCTTCTGGGCACACCACGAGAAGCTGTGCCTCATCGATCATACACTGGCTTTTGTGGGAGGCATTGACCTCTGCTTTGGGCGTTGGGATACGCCTCAGCATCGCCTCACTGACGACAAGCCCACTGGTTTTGAAACGCCCGACATGGCCAAAGATGCAGACAACTGTCAGCTCTGGCCAGGCAAAGACTACTCAAATCCCCGCATCCAGGACTTTTATGACTTGGATAAGCCATACGAGGAAATGTACGATCGCAATGTTGTGCCGCGTATGCCCTGGCACGATATCTCGATGCATGTGGTTGGCCAGCCTGCCCGAGATCTCACTCGGCATTTCGTTCAGCGCTGGAACTACATCCTTCGCCAGCGCAAGCCAACGCGACCAACACCCTTCCTGCTGCCTCCTCCAGATTTCAACCCTGCTGATTTGGAAGCTTTGGGTCTGGATGGAACATGTGAAGTTCAGATCCTACGCTCTAGTAGTATGTGGTCAACTGGAACGCCCGACGTCACAGAACATAGCATCATGAATGCCTATGTCAAGCTGATTGAAGAATCCGAGCACTTTGTCTACATTGAGAACCAATTCTTCATCAGCACCTGTGAGATTGATGGCAGGAAGATTGAGAACCTGATTGGAGACGCGTTGGTGGAACGTATTGTTAGAGCAGCCAAGAACGAAGAAGCGTGGCGTGCCGTTATCATCATCCCTCTGATGCCGGGTTTCCAGAATACCGTTGATAGCGAAGGTGGAACGAGTGTGCGTCTGATCATGCAGTGTCAATACCGCAGCATCTGCCGCGGCGAGACATCGATCTTCGGTCGTCTTCGTGCGTTGGGTATCGAGCCGGAGGACTACATTCAATTCTTCAGTCTACGAGCCTGGGGCAAGATTGGACCGACTAAGCAGCTGGTGACGGAGCAACTCTACATTCACGCGAAGTGCATGGTCGTTGATGACCGTGCTGCCATTATTGGATCTGCAAACATCAACGAACGATCAATGCTAGGATCGCGCGATTCCGAGGTCGCAGCTGTGGTGCGGGACACGGACATGATTCAGTCCACCATGAATGGCAAACCTTACCTCGTAGGAAGGTTCCCTCACACTCTACGCATGCGCCTTATGCGGGAACACCTTGGAATTGACGTTGACGAGCTTCTGGAGCATGATATCGCCACGGAAGAAGAGCTGCGGAAGATTCAGGTGGATGAAGAGGGCACTCGCCCAGCCGGTGGTCGAGAAAGACGGGGCTCCGAATCGTCCATGGTTGAGCGCCAAGATGAAAGAGAGATGATTGAACGTCGGCATCGTGTCCAGGATGAGTTCCTGTCTCGTTCAGAAGACATGTACAGCTTCAATCATGATGTTGACTGGGAACAAGGCAACAATCCAAATCTCAAGAGCAATCGGAGGCTCACCACGGATCCACGCGTTACAGACAATCCCGATCACAGAAAAGACGTGGATGGCGAGGGTGTTGATAATCTGAAAGCTGCCGAGCAAGCTGGTTTGACAGTTGCCCGTGATTCGGTGGTTACACCGGATGGTAAAGAGGCCCTGCTCTCGCCAATCTCTCCCGAAGGCAAAGGCACTATCACTCAGCCGAAACGGGTGTCCCGGCGCAAGCCCGATCAGTCATCTTCGACTCGCGAGAATAGACAAGGGTCTTCAGATGAAACTCGTCGGGACTCAGAGACCAATACCAACTCTGACACCCCTCCGCACAGCCATGGTGTAACCGGGTCATCGAGCCGTGAGTCAGAGGTTGACAGCGCAGGCCTGATGGTGTCCCAGGAAACCAACGATGACCTTGGATATGGACAAGCATTTACACCAGATCTGAAGCGTATCTATATCGACAAGGATTGTATGAAAGATCCGGTGAATGATGCATTCTACTTGGACACCTGGCAAGCACTTGCTGAAAAGAACACCAAAATTTTCCGTTCTGTCTTCCGGTGTATGCCTGACAGTGAAGTCAAGACTTGGAAGGAATATAAGGAGTATGCCGCATATGGAGAGCGCTTCTCCGAGATGCAGAGCCAGCAGAGCAGCAAGCCATCTGACGCACCTCATCAAAAACAGACCGGTCCTCCCGGGGCTGCTGCTTCTTCCACAGCTGGAACTTCGCTTGCCTCTCCAACCTCCCTCGTTAGCCCCAAGACCGAGGGACCAGAAACAATCGATGAGAAGGCCGAGCTTGTCACGCACGATACCAAGCGGAATGAGTCCGAGCGACCACAATCTGAGCTCAACCAACACGAGACCTTGTCACCTGTTGATGAAAAGTCCCCCCTGAGCACGACACCGGAACCACACCTATTGAGCAGCGTCCAGAACAGCCAAAGTGAGGAAAATGGCGCTAGCGGCGAGGAGACAGAGAAGCCTCGCTCGAACTCTACACATGTCGATTATTCCGAGGCAGTGAATCTGAATGCATCTCAATCTCGGAGACGCAGACGCAGAGCGACAACAATTGGGTCCAAGCGCGAGTTCCACGGCCATGACGATGTGATGGACAAACAGCGCGCCGAGGATCTTCTGAACAAGGTTCAGGGCCATCTTATTCTCTGGCCATACGACTGGTAAGGACACATCCACGCTTACATGTCTACTGTACTAATTGTTTTTCTTTTAGGCTTGAGAAGGAGGAGCAGGGTGGGAACTGGCTCTACGCTTTGGACCAAATCTCACCTCTGGAGATATAGTAAGTTTCTCCCTTGTCTTGCAGGAGTTTTAGCTGACATGGTCATAGCAACTGATTCCTCTATTTCACTTACACTGGATGAGGTCTTTTCGGTTCATCCTTGGATCCCAACCACTTGCTTTCATTGTTTATTTGATGGGGGCATTTTTGTGCATTATCATGAGCGCAGCTATTGCAATTGGAGCATCGCTTTCTATGGGACTTGCTCGCCCCAAATAGGGCTTTGGAATATTCTTTGTCTTTAGCTAGTGATTGGCGTTTGGATGGCTTCCTACATATAAAGTGAGCGCTAGACAAAATATTTAAAACAATTTCGAAGCCAGAGAAGAGACTTGTATATGTACAGGGTATCTGTCAAACCATCTTGCGTAAATACTCAGTTAATTGGCTGTCAAGTCTCCATGGACGGGTGATTTGCCGTCGTTGTTCCTCGAAGCCATCAAAACTCGCCCGTAGAGCCGTCGCCAGGATCGAGCTGTCTTTACTCGGGCCCTCCCACTTGTCAAGTGCTTCAGACAGCTGCTCATAGGCAGTTTTGAAGGCGCTCTGCAGCTCTGGAGCGCGTGTACACGAGCGACCCAGGTCCCACATGTAGTGAGTGGGGTCCTGGATGCACAGCCTTTGAGCGGCTGTTCGGTTCCCTCTTTTAACAGCATTGCGCCTAGCATGTATGAGAGACCGTTGGCCACGCCGGGATGCGTGCTTAATATCAAGTCCCTTAATATCAAGTTCCTTTAGGATCTTATGATCAAAGAAGCCCGGTGGGTCTACTGCAACTCCGACGGAGCAAAGGTCAACGCCAGTCCCATAAAGCTTCAGAAATGCGAGAAACTGGTGTCCCAGGACATGGGGCCCGGTAAAGCAGCCATGATTCATCTTGAGGAAAGCAACGAGTAGCACTAACAAAGCACTGTTGCTAATACCTGAGTTGTGTGACGCAGAGAGATCGCGTGCTTCCAATAAAGCTCGAATCCCAAAATAGAGAGGTCGAAGAGTAGGATATTCAACCATATAATCCCGCAAGTATTCATTGATTGCTGGGACGTTTTCACCACAGACAAACCGCATCTGTAAGCCTGTGGGCTGATGCCGGGCATACAAGTAAGGACCATCTGTATGTACCCAAGCCCACGTATGGAAGGGAGGGGTACTTCCTAGGGCAACCTTAACGTGAAAAAGTAGTTTCGTGTGAGCATCTAGAATCTGGGGCCGGGTGGCACTTGGCATTCGAGCCCGGTCTGGGGACCGTGAGGGATCCGTGAAAGGTATGAGGAAGTCGAGTTTGAAATTTGACAGGGCCAGACCCAGGTCATGGGGCCCAAAGAGCTTTGGCCGAGATCGAACTTCTGCTTCCAGCAACGAGGCAACGTCAGTGCTTATCCGAGTAATCTGGTTTTGTTCCTCGGGGCTTGGGGCCAGGTAAGAGGCTAGAGCCCGGATTTCCGCATCCAAGTACGCAAAGGCATCGCCGGTGGCCTGGGATGGCGGTATGTACCTTATCCATGGCCGTTGCCCGAGCGTGCCGTATATTGAGGGGTCTGCGGTGCAGATGCGAGAGCCAGGTCGATCAGCCTTCGCCGGGAGCTTTTCTCTGCTTTCTCGGATCCGAGTATGTTCTTTGCTCGTAACCTTCTTTGTCTCGGGATCTTCAAGTATCGGTGTCGGCCGTTGGTGGTTTTCAGGAAGAGTCCAAGGTGGAAGGGGCCCAGGCGAAGGAGCACTCGAAGTCGAAGACTTCGTTGGTGTGGATTGACGAGGGTAGACTTTGCGGATGAGGCTAGCCCGGTTCGACGACCGATGCGCCTCTAGTGTTTTACTGAGGCTGTTGACGAAGACATCTGGGTCTTTGGTTGGAACAGACGAAGGGATTCGTCGAACCGGTAGAGAAAGGCGTGGCATAGCAGATCATTGAGGAGGAAGAATGAGCTCTGAGCTCTTAGTGGTGGAAAACGTGATAAACTGTGTGGCCTGAGGCAGCGAGCGTTGGGCGCGTTGGGCGCATGAATCACTGTGAACTTATATGAAATCGAGATTACCACGATACTATACTACTTCGTAGAGATTCAAACATCAATTACTTCTAACTAGTTATCACGATTCAATATAACAACACCAGGTTGTGACGTAGCTTTGAAGGCATAGAAAGGAAAACCCCACCGATTTTCCCTTGGGTTCCTGTTTGACGGACTAATCTCACCGCTTGCCCCTCATCGCTTGGCTTCTACTTCTATTCTACTTCTACTGCTTTCTACTTCTACTTCTATTTTTATTTCTATTTCTACTTGTTTCGTTCTTCTCTACCTGTACCATAACTGATTCCCTGCTCTATTCATGGCTGTCGAGCGTCCTTAGTCCCCTCCCTAGTCGATCTGCTCATCGACTCCCTTTCCCGACGTATGTTCTTCTTATCTCCCCAGGTCGCGGACGTCAGGGTTCCTCCTGAAGAGTTCCTGTGACAATTGCAGTTGTTCTGACTATCCGCGCAGTTGCTTTGTTGCTCATCCTCAATCACCAACTCTACGCCATGTCCGATACAGAGAAGGAGAGCCCCGCTCGCGTGCCCGAAGGGCAGCCAGAGCCGGTGCTCGCAGGACCTGGTTTAAAGGCCCTGAGGCCGGACGCCTACGCGGATGCCACCAATGCGACACCGAGCTTGGGCACTGATAAGAATCACCAGATGGATAGCGATGCGCCTTCGTACTTTGCCAGTATCCCGGGTATTCAGTCCGAGTCGCTCAACCCAGCGGACTTGAGCTCTGCAGCGCTCCATACCGGAAAGAGAACATCGTCGGGACAGGAACTGCTGCGCCGTCTGAGTCTGACGGGGGATGCATCCCCGATGTCGCCCGAAATCGATCCGCGCCAGCAGCACCCAGGACTCAACCTGAGCGGGCGTTTGATAAGTGCCGCCTTTTGTATCCCGTACAAGCTCTACTTCAAATCGGGATCTGACTGGGTATGTAATGCCTTCCCCCTTAGCTATAACCCTAAATACTCATCTGACTGCTTTCTGAGAGTATAGACACTGAAGCCGCGCTCCGGCACTTCCGCACTGTTCGATTCATTTGCCCATCTGGCTTCTGACGAGACTCAGTGGTCACACACCTTGGTGGGTTGGACAGGAGAGGTTGAGCCCATCCTAGATACAAAGATTCCTTTGCAGCCGATCTCTGTCAACGCGGCGGGAGCAGTGCCACCGGGTGTTCCCAACTCCACTGCGCCTACGGTGAATAAGGCGGCTGCGCCTATTCCTGTTGATGCAAGCCAGCCGCCACAATCGCATCCACTGGTGGAAGGACTCAAAGTTGGGAAAGATGATCGAGAGCGGCTTGATCGTCAAGTGGCTTCGGGACGTTATGGTCGGATCTTACCGGTTTGGTTGTCGGATGCTTCGGAAGAACCAGAGGACACCATCCTACTCAAAGACCAGAGCCGGTGGCGGCGGTATGCAGAGAGAGAACTGTACCCTCTTTTGCACTACAAGCAGCATGGCCCGACTGACGGCCGCTCCGAGCGGCGGTGGTGGTCGGATTACGTCCGATTGAACCAGCTGTTTGCAGACCGCATTGTAGCTGACTATCAGGAGGGTGATGTTGTGTGGGTTCACGACTACCACCTGTTTCTGCTTCCCAGCCTCCTACGGCAGCGCATTCCAAACATCTACGTGGGCTTCTTTCTTCATGCACCCTTCCCTAGCAGCGAGTTTGTCCGGTGTCTTGCAAAGCGCAAGGAGGTGTTGACGGGTGTCCTCGGTGCCAACATGCTGGGATTCCAGACTTTCTCTTACTCACGACACTTTTCTTCTTGCTGCACACGTGTTTTGGGATTCGACTCCAATTCGGCCGGAGTGGATGCGTACGGCGCCCACGTCGCGGTGGATGTATTCCCCATTGGAATTGATGCTCGATCTATTCAGAAGGCTGCCTTTGGCGCCTCGGATATTGAGCAGACCGTCGCTGGTATTCGCAAACTCTATGCTGGGCGAAAAATCATTGTCGGTCGTGACAGACTGGACAGTGTTCGAGGTGTGGCGCAGAAGCTGCAGGCATTTGAAATCTTCCTGGAACGGTATCCCGAATGGCGCGAGAAGGTCGTCCTCATTCAGGTGACGAGTCCGACTAGCGTGGAGGAAGAGAAGGAAGACCCCAACAACAAGATCGCCGGCCAGATCTCCAACTTGGTTGACACGATCAACGGCCGTTTCGGATCACTGAGCTTCGCCCCTGTCCAGTATTACCCGCAGTATCTGTCACCGCGCGAGTACTTTGCTCTGCTGCGTGTGGCCGACGTGGGACTGATCACCACCGTGCGAGACGGCATGAACACTACGAGTTTGGAGTATATTGTCTGCCAACAGACAAACCATAGCCCTCTCATTCTCTCGGAGTTCTCCGGCACTGCGGGCACATTACCCAACGCCATCCACATCAACCCTTGGGACTTGGTCGGTGTCGCTGGCGCCATCGACCAGGCTCTCAAGATGCCTGCCGAGCAGCGGAAGGAGCAACACCTGAAGCTGTACAAGCACGTCATTACCAACACGGTTGCGACATGGTCAAGGCTGTTCCTCCACCGTCTTTTGACCAATCTCTCCTCCTTTGATCAATCCATCGCGACGCCCGCGCTGGATCGTGCAAAAGTCATCAGGCAATATCGCAAAGCTCGGCGACGCCTGTTCATGTTCGACTATGATGGCACACTGACGCCGATTGTCAAGGATCCGCAAGCGGCTATTCCATCCGACCGGGTTCTCCGTACACTCAAGAGCCTCGCAGCCGACCCGCGGAACGCCGTCTGGATTATCAGCGGGCGCGACCAAGCTTTCCTGGACGAGTGGATGGGCCACATCCCCGAGCTGGGGCTTAGCGCTGAACACGGGTGCTTCATTCGCCAGCCCCGTTCAGATGACTGGGAGAATTTGGCCGAAAGCACCAACATGGGTTGGCAGAAGGAAGTGGTGGATGTCTTCCAGCACTACACGGAACGAACACAGGGCTCCTTCATCGAGAGAAAGCGAGTGGCCTTGACGTGGCATTATCGTCGGGCAGATCCTGAGTACGGCGCATTCCAAGCTCGGGAGTGCCGCAAAACCCTCGAGGACACCGTTGCCAAGCGATGGGACGTGGAGGTCATGGCTGGTAAAGCCAACTTGGAGGTGCGCCCAACGTTTGTCAACAAGGGCTTCATTGCCACGCGGCTGGTGAATGAATACGGCACAGGGCCTGGCAAGGCACCCGAATTCGTCCTCTGCTTAGGCGATGATTTCACGGACGAAGGTGAGAAGTGACCACTGGTATTTATTGGATTACCAATATGCTAACGATTGGACCTTGTAGATATGTTCCGCGCACTCCAGAAATCCGACCTGCCCCAGGACCATGTGTACTCGGTGACGGTGGGCGCCAGCTCGAAGCAAACAGATGCCAGCTGGCACTTGCTCGAGCCTGCCGATGTCATCAGCACTATCCAGATGCTTTACAGCAACTCGAACCAGGACTACTGAGCTCTTTTGTTCTCTAATCGGCCCGACTTGGCACTGCAATGTCGGGATTCAGCTGATGTCTTTTAGCTCGCCACCTTATTCTATGTTTCTTCTCGTATACGAAACTTGTTCTCATTGGTAGCCGGTGTTTTTCCGTGGCCCTTTTGCCCCTCGCTCATGCTTTTTACTTTCTCGTTGCCATGATATAGGATGGCTGGCGCTTGTGAGCGATGTCCTTTGGCGCCGATGATTTATTCTGTTATATGTTATAATCTGTTCATAGATGCATGAGCATTGCATATTTGACTAGAATTGAGGGGTTTTGAAAGTCCGAGTTGATACTATGCCGGGTTTCCCGAGCACGCCTTTTTGCGGGGAATCCCCGCGGGGAAGAGGGGATACATACAATCCAGTATGAGATCAAGCACGTAGAGGTAAAAGTAACAACTATTTATCCAGGTAGCATTCGGCGATCTGTGCGAATACTCCGTGATCGGCGTGAAGCCCGCTCCAACGCGGCGTTTTCTCGTTTAATTTTTTTTCTGGTTATGAGTCAATCAATTACCGGATCCAACTTTAAAACCATCTGTCCGCACTTGCTATACCTTTGGTTAAAGAGTAGTCATTGCATGAAGACATGACAGACCGTGTGGAAACTTTCTAATTCACATCCGATTTCTTTCCTTTTCCCCGCGTGAAAAGCACCGACTATGATCGAGGAGAAGGGCTTCGAGAATGAAGACCCGAGATCGCTCGAGGCCAATTATTATCCACGGCTATCCAGCGACCAACACAATGATCTCGCTCAGGTCCCTACAAACACCAGCGCTGTAGCACGAACGCTCTCCGTGGTGCGAACGCGCGAGTCTGGAAAGGATATCGGCCCACCGCCAGATGGAGGCTTCCAGGCCTGGCTCCAGGTCGCTTTGGGCCATCTGATTATCTTCAACACCTGGGGCTACATCAACAGCTTCGGCGTCTTCCAAACATACTACACCTCGGAGCTGAAACGCGCCCCTTCAGATATCTCTTGGGTAGGGAGCATCCAGATCTTCTTGCTCTTCTTCATCGGGACATTTTCTGGCCGCGCAACCGATGCAGGCTATTTCCGATTCACTCTGACCGTCGGTGCCATGCTCGAGGTTTTCAGTATCTTCATGACCTCCCTATGCACTGAATACTGGCAGCTTTTCCTGGCCCAGGGCCTGGGACAGGGCATCGGATGTGGCCTGATGTTCTGTCCGACGTTGGCGTTGATCTCAACCTACTTCGTCAAGCGTCGTGGGATTGCCATTGGTCTCGTTGCTTCAGGCTCGGCTACCGGTGGTTTGGTCTTTCCAGCGGTCGTTATACGCATGCTGCCGGAGGTCGGATATGGCTGGACGATGCGAACACTAGGTTTCATTACGCTGGCCACGCTACTTCCCTGCTTGCTGTTCTTCAAGCAGCGATTACCACCTCGCACCACCGGACCGCTCGTTGAGTGGGCTGCTTTCAAAGAAATGCCATACCTGCTCTTCGCGGCTGGCATGTTCCTCAATTTCTGGGGCCTGTATGTCGCCTTCTTCTACGTTGGCAGCTTCAGTCGCAACATCATCGGCGTATCCGAGACAACCTCCGTCTATCTGCTCATGGTTATGAACGGAGTCGGCGTCGTAGGCCGCCTGGTGCCCAATCTGATGGCCGATCAGTCGACAGGCCCGCTCAATTTGTTGATCCCCTTAAGCTGCGCAACGGCGGTAGTGGCCTATTGCTGGTCAGCAGTGCACGATATAACCGGTCTGTGGATTTTTGCCGTATTCTATGGTCTTTTCGCCGCGGGCATTCAGTCGTTGTTCCCCGCCACGCTGAGTACGCTCACCACGGACTTGAAGAAGATCGGCGTGCGCATGGGCATGGTACTTAGTCGTGGCTGTAGCTGCGCTTATTGGCTCGCCTATTGCAGGCGCTCTCATATCGACCGATGATGGCGAGTATCTCTATGCGCAGATGTTCATGGGCAGCGCCATCATCGCAGGCACCGTAGTTTTGATCGGAGCGCGGGTGACGAAGGTGGGCATGGGCCTGGCGCGGGTGTAAAAAAGGAAGAAAAAGAAAAGAAAAGACATCCCTTGCATATAGATTATGATAGCGCCATCGCTATCATCGTATTCGCATCGATATGATCCAATGTCAGTTGAGACGTATAAATATCAGACCCCCACATTTAACAGACTCGAATTGATTAATGCGCACCTCCCCATTTGTCTCGCAATTTCATATTCGGAATCGTATTCCACATTTCTGTTTCAGCAATTCGCGTCATCTCGCTACTTTTAGCGAATCTCGTTCGTCTATCGCGCCAGGGTTTCCCCCACTTTGCCCCTCCATTGCCTTTTGATTCGATCTGCAGTGTCGGTGTACGCTCCGCCTTTGTGACTCAATCTGGACGACTGATCTCAGATCCAACAAGAAACAGACCTCTTTAGAGATCCGTCCGATAACCACCTAATCTCCGACAACCAGAGATACCTTCATCATGGCGCCCCGCGGTCGTGGAGGAAAGTTCACCAAGCCCACACGAGGAGGTATGCGTGCAAACGTCCAACACCAGACATGAGCTAATTCAACATGACAGGAGGAAAGCATTTCAGTCGAGATCTCCAGCCCGTCGACAAAGATGGGAACCCAGTTGGTCTCTGGCGCGTACGTTTCCAGTTTCATCCACATGCAATCTCCCACTCACAGTCCCAGGACCCCGAAGACGAAATCAAATCATCCAGCTCAGAGGAATCCGAATCTGAATCATCAGACGAAAGCTCATCAGACGAGGCAGGACCCAGCCAGGCTCCCGAATCGCGCGAAGCACGCCGCGCAGCCGCCAAAAGCAAGAAAGAAGCAGCGATTGCCCGACGAAAGCAACAAGCCGCGCAGCCGGGCGATCTTCCACCCTCTGATTCTGAGGATGAGGCTTTGCCCGCGAACCCCAACCATACAGCGAAGTCACGGTCCCAGTTGACGACTGAGGAGGAGGAGGAGCCTAAGGGAAAGAAGGATATTTCGCAACTGTCGCGGAGAGAGCGCGAGGCGATCGAGGCGCAGCAGGCGCGTGAGCGGTACATGAAGTTGCATGCGGAGGGCAAGACTGAGGAGGCGCGATCTGATCTTGCACGGTTGGCGATTATTCGTGAGCAGAGGGAGGCGGAGCGGGCAAGGAAACAGGCGGAGAAGGAGGAGAAAGAGGAGCAGGCTAAAGAGCGAGCTGCGGCTATGAAGGAACGGGAGGATAAATTGAGGGCTAATGCTATGGGGAAGTCGAAGAAGGGTGGGAAGAAGAAATGATCTTGAACAGGGGATCCGAGGTGGAATCTATATGTGTCTTATATATCATGATGCATTTGGGAAATATATCCGATTCAAGCAGAGATCATGAAGACTTGATCATTTGTTCTATAGAGACAGGTTGATAAGATGTGGAAGATGCTTGATCCTATAGATGGGAAAAAATCATGTACACTGACGCTCTCCCAAACGCAGCGCAAGGAATTACTCTGATGCATAGCCAATAACCAAGGGGAAAGAAAATGAATTTCGTACACGGGGTTCAAATTTGAATCCGCCCAAAAGTGTGTCATAGATTTGGCCGCTAGGCCTTTTCTTTTAAATTGCGGTGTTTCACACACCCCAAAACAGTCCTTCGACACTTCGGCCTTGCATGACAACACCCCAACCAGCGATCAGACTGATCAGCCAGAGGACAGCAAAGATCATGATAGGCACGAGCAGTAGCTCGGTGTTGTGCAGGAAAGGCAAGGCGTTGTATCCCAGGAAGGTGATATAGGTGTAGTAGATCAGGGCAGAAAGGTAGAGCGTGTTGCCGAGGAAAGTCGCCAGGAAATTGCTCGGGCTGCGGGTCAGTAGAGGAGAGGAGGAATTGTACCACATAGAGATGGAGGTAGAGAGGGAAGAAGGCGCGGTTAGAAACCTGTAGATACATTGTTAGAGAACAAAGTATGTCGAAAAAAGTATGTTAAGACCGGTAAAGAGCCCTACATCAAAGCAGTATCCAAACTCCAGCTGGTCCTTCTCGCCCGGTTGTACAAACAAGCCCTGTGCGGCCCCGCGTCGGCGGCCTCGGGAACCGCGCAGACCGGCCAGAGACGCGGCCGCGCCGTTGGGACCGAAGAGTCGGCCAATGACGAAATAGCCAATGGTTGAGATCAATAGAGACGAGCCGATGAAATGGACGAAGACGAAAAGCAGGGACAGGCGCACAATGGCCCCGAACGAGGGGGTGTATGCCAGACCCCAGGCGAGGGCCGTGAGGAGCAGGAAGAACGAGAGGAGGTATGTGAAGGATGGATCGGGGCGATGCCAAGTGTTTTTGGTTTCTAGGGGCCGGGTCAATACCCTCATTCGATCATGATAAGGAGACTGGGTGTCTCTGGTTACGCGCAACACGACTCACGTTTCTATATCAAAGAGCCGACGCAGTTAGCACGGGCATCAACAAGACAGGCACGGCGCAACTCACATGGTAGTATATGGACTTGAAGACCTTCTTGGGGGCAATCAACAGCGATGTCATCTCCCAGATGGCCATCTCAAAGTCCATCTGGGGAAACTTAAAGAGCCTGTGGATCTGGTCAGTCACGCTCTCCCGGAAAACGGGCAAGACGTACCTCTTGAAGAAGCGCGGCATGCGGACACCAGACCCGCGACTGGGAGTAGACCCGAAATTGGCCGGACCGGCATGTTGGCGAGGGACGGAGATGTGCGGGTTCATGGTCGAGGCCCTGGTCTGGTCAAGAGCCGGGGATCATTGAGAGAGAGACTTCGTTGCTCCTACTTCGTGGCCCAAGGCTGGGGTTATGTCATCGCTCACGTGAATGGGAACTGTTTTGTCGACGTCAACTTCGTCAACTTTTGTGATCGTGAATACTTTCTACTTACATTCTACAGTCCAGCGTATTCGATGGGTGAAGCTAACATGATCCATTGTCGATGATCCAATTCTCGTTATCGTCATTCCATGACTATGATATGCTTCGACCCGAGTCTCTTTCCCTTGGATCTCTCGATCTCAAACGATCACATCATGGGCGCTTCTGCAAGGGGCACAGGAAATGCTCGACCATGGCATGCTTCAGAGCCCACTCAGTTCGGCTTATCAGATACATGTTACATGAGTACCTGCCTACAATGGGTGAATGGTCAATGGTGGTGGTATATCTATCGATTCCCGATCAAACTTGAGGTCCAACAAAAGCGTCGATCGTATTTGCCACCGAACTGACGATGCATCACATTGTCGCCCACAGTTTGATCTGATGTGCATGGCATCGAAGTAATCACCATTGCATGAGATGCATGAAGCGAGAAATCCCCGGCCTTGGTTCCGTCTACTGGATACAGTATGAGAAAGCTGTCCCCACCGCGGTGGATCCACTGGAACACCAGAGAGGTATCAGATAAGAATATGACTTGGCTGATACTCATGAAGAGACAGAGAGCAGAATCCTTCACCGTAAATTTGGGATGCCGTACGGAGTAGTGCAGTATTTACCCCCTGAACCATGCAGCATATAAAAGGTACGGCGATCAGGGATTCTATAATTCCCTGGATGAGAGAATTAGAATTTCCCATTTCCCCTATTTCTAGTTTCATTTCTCAACTATTAAAATATAGTTAAAGGTTTTCTTATTTTATTATCTATTCTATTCTATTATTTCATTTTTATTTTCTGATGAATTGTTCCACTGGTACCTGAGTTCTGCTCCACTTTGAAAGTTGGAAAGTTGGGAGTTCAGGAGTTCGTCCCGCCCCCGGAATCTTGTCCTCATACTTTCCTGGACTTTCAACTCGGACCGTCAATCGCCTCTGCATTCTGCAAGCACCCGCGTTGCCTCACCCCTTACTTGCTTGGACATGCGATGATTGCTTGAACCCCCGTGCTTCGAGTCGCCCGGACTTCCGACTTGTATCTGGTCGGCAAAACTGGCCCCATCCCACCTAACGGGGCGTTTTTGGGCTCAGCTGTACTCTAGCCTTGGGCATTGTCGGTGCGTACATTCTATCTTCTGCCCAATTGAACACTTTTTCGATCATCCCGGCGATTCATTTTCTCCCTGGACATTAATGACCGACAAAGCCCTAACTAACCCGGTCCGACAGCGCGACAATGTCTTCACAGCGCGATGTACAGAGCTCTCCTCGCACACCTCCCTCTCAGACATCGACCGCAAAATATCAACCCAAACGGGGATACGCCCGACCCTCCATCCACGACGCCTTCCCGGATGCCGCCGTTGATGCGCCGCGAACCAGCGAGTCCGGAGACGAACGAGACCCCCATGACCTGTCTCTATCTCCCAATCATGCGGCCCGCACGTCAATCGTGGACAACATGCTCCTCTCTCTCGATCAGTTTGGCGCCTCTGATCCTTCGGTGTTGGACGACTATCGTCTCTTCAACTCTGCCTTCGAGAGTGACATAGACGGCCGGTATCGCGGCCATACCTTTTCGTCTTCGGTATCTTCAGAAGCGGAGTATGGATTTGAGGATGGAAACGGCCGTTATGCAACGATTACGGCCTCCAAAAGCCGTCGAAGCAACAGCAGCTCAAATTACCAGATGGCAACTGCGCCAAGGAGAGTGAACAGTGACCGCAGTCAGGATGCCATCGGCTCCCGGAGTGGAACGATGCCAAGGACTGGCGACGTCCGGAAAGGCAGTAAAGGCAGTTCATCTGATTACACGTACACCGTGCCCAGACGGCGAACAGACTCGGGAGGCATGAGTCGGCGCTCAGAAAGTTTTGATTGTGGCCCTCAGAAGTACAACCTTTGGGCCGACCCCAGTATAAGGGAGGACTCACTATTATACGATGACGATGCGGCGCCAACCCCAAGCGTGCCAGCAGGACCACGCAAATTTCCCGATTATAACAAAACTCCTACAGCTGCTGCATCGAAGACACCCGTGGGGTCGCGGCGAAACAGTATGAAATCGAACCACCCCCCTCCCTCTCAGGTCCGAAAGGCCCGCCCAGACAACATTGGCACTGGCTCTCTCAGGATGCGAGACGGTGACTATCTTCTACACGGTGACACGGATTTGGATTCTCCTCCAGTCATTCCGGCATCGTTAGATCCGCCTGCACCAAGTCCGACTATTTCCTATAACAAGCCGGCATTTCCTCAACCGGAACCGACAGCTACCATCACAACTACCACCATCACCGCGAACCCGCACACAAGCTCAAATGGGAACACCAAAGACCGACCGGGATTTTTCCGCCGCGTTTTTGGCTCGAGCAAGGCGTCCTCGCCGAGCCCAGCAGATCCCAGCTCGAACATGAACGATCTGTCTTATTTGCAAGATAATGAGGTCAAGGATTCTACGGGTGCGACTGCCAACCTAAAGCTGCGAAAGGACCAGCCTCCAAAGAGCTCAGTGGGCACACCTACCAAACGCGATAGCCCTCCTCAGGTCTTGAAGCAAAAGTCGTCGTTCTTCCGCAGGCGTAAGAAGTCTGTGACCGACAGTAATGTCCCGCCGCCGATTGTTCTTCCGCAAGAGCTTGCGCCACACATCATAGATTCCATGAAACCAGAGCCAAGTCCGGTGAGCAGTCTGCGACAGGTCATGAATCCCTACCTCGATAGCGTTCCTGGGAACCGCGATGGGCAGACACAGGTTCGTGAATCCGTCTCTCTACATGCCCAAAGGCCAAGGGAAAGTGTCTCGGCTCCCGGAGGACACTCCAAGGCTAAGCAGCAAAATCTGCAGCCTCCCAGCTCCGGCCGAGCTCAGGATCGTTCGCCGCTGGCGGGTGGCCCTGGCGCTAATGATCAGACCCTAAAAGCGGGAGAGATGGAGCCAACCGCGGCCATCGATTCCCCCTTGCAGGAGAAGAGCTTGGATGTTACCCCCACCGCCCTGTCACCTGTCGTTGAGGATTTCTCTCGCAATCTGAAAGTATCGACCAGCATGGCATCTGATGGCGCTCGCGATAGCTTGGCAGGGACCAGCAAGTTGACAATTCCCCTTGAATCTCCAGCCCCATCGGAGATCTCCCACTATCAAACTGCATTCAGCACTCCAGTGATTGAAACAGAGGAACCGAAAGCAATTGACGACATGGAAGACAACATGGACGGCCCGGGCGAAGCTATCGAGGATGGAGCTATCCCGACCGATCAAGAGCAAGCACAAAAGCTCTTCGACAGTCAAGATGAGGTGGTGGGTAATGATCCGGCAGCTGCTTGGCTTGGAGACCCAGATCGCGCTTCGATCCGGGAAGCTTACATGCGACTGTTTAACTGGACCAATCTCGATATTTTGGCCGCTCTCCGGGACCTCTGTGAACGTTTGGTCCTGAAGGGAGAAACCCAGCAAGTAGACCGAGTCTTGGATGCTTTCTCAAGCCGATGGTGCGATTGCAACCCCAGCCACGGCTTTAAAGCTACTGGTAAGTCGGACGTATTGATATCTTTGATCTTGAATATTGCTCTAACGGTGCACTAGATGTTGTTCACACCATCTGTTACTCTATTCTTCTCTTGAATACCGACCTGCACTTGGCCGACATCGACCAGAAAATGACCAAGTCGCAATTTGTTCGAAACACGATGCCCACAATTCATCGGGTGGCTATGGATGCGGCCCCTGAAGGATTCGAAACGTTGCGTCCCACTAACCGATCCAAGACTACGCCTCTTGGCTCGGATTCGATACCTTCGGCACCCAGCTCTGCTCGTTCGCCCACATTCCCGGCGGATGTCAGCCGAAGCTCAATGGACAATGCGGCTGATGGCGATGCTGGTCCACTGGTTAACAACCCGTTCGTTGGCACTGTCAGAGCTTGGGAGCAACAGGTGGAGACGGTCCTGAAGGACTTCTATACCTCCATTCAAAAGGAGAGGCTTCCTCTTCACGGTGCACAACCAGAGAGAGAAGTTACTCGTATGGCTTCCAGCAACTTCCTTGGTCCCTCCTCCGCAAGCACTCTTCGTAGGAGCCCCAGCACCATCAGCAAGAGCGGGTCGGACATTTTCCCCCGTGGACGGACCGCCGATTCTCGTCATGGAGCCGCGAGATGGTCGTCCAAGCCACGTTCTCGTGGGGCAAGGCTCTATCCTTCATCTGTGATGGGTTCCAGCCGGACTAGTCTGGATGACCAGTCTTCTGTCTGGAGTCCCACGGGATCGAGCACATGGAGCAAGTACTCCTTGGGTAAATTCACGTCCGCCTCGGTTGACTCCTTTGGGTCTGAGTTCCCTCGGGGAGAATACCAGCAATCCATTGGTTTCGCCAATGCTCTGAGCCAGGCAATCATTCGCGAGGATTCTGCGACCTCCATTTATAGCTATGACGAGCCCGAGCGGACAACCCCGCTTCTCGAGGATGAGACCTTGGCTCTGGCCGGTGCTCCTTGGGCCAAGGAAGGAAGCGTCAAGCACAAGCACCACTTGGATGCAGTGGACAAGCGTGCCAAGGATCGCAACTGGAATGAATGCTTCGCTGTCATCCAGCAAGGTTGGATGCGGTTGTTCTCATTCACGAACGCGTCCAAGTCCGTACGCCAGAAAGCCAAGCAGCGCGGAGGTGTTGTGGTCGGCGGCGGCAACTGGACAGAAAACGCAGAGGAACTCTGGAAATTCATGCTTCGCCAGACAATTGCCAGTGCCCTCCCACCTCCTGGATATTCCAAATCTCGCCCTCATGTCTGGGCCTTGAGTCTGCCAACTGGTGCAGTCCATCTCTTCCAGGCCGGCACGCCTGAGATCGTGCGTGAGTTCGTCTCTACTGCAAACTACTGGAGCGCACGACTATCCAAGGAGCCTCTTGTTGGAGGCATCAGCAACATTGAATATGGCTGGAGCGATGCTGTCATTAATAGCGCCTTGGTGGGTGTTGAAAACCGATCTCCGCCGCCCTCTTCAGGGGCGCACAGACCCAGCATCCAGAGCTCGATCCGAAGCTCTATCGATCAGCAGAGCGTGCGGCCGAGACTCCCCGCTGACCGGGTCAATATCAGTGACTGGAGTCCTCCACAGCAGAGCATGGCCGCCTCCAACCTGACTGAGGAGGACCAGCTGAAGAAGCTGCAGGCGTACGTCAAGAACGTCGAAGATGATCTTCAGAGACACAATGAGCTGCGCTCTGCGATGACACTGGCCTTTTCACCGCGCCACCCCAATGCCGCCAAGGCTATGGCCAACTGGGAGCGGAAGTCGTCGTACCTGTTGCGCGAGATCGTCAAGTTCCGCACCTACATCGACTCTCTCCGTAACGCGATCAACCAGAAGGAGAAGATACATGCATCATCCAACGACTACTGCAACCCCCCTGCTGACGACGACACGATACCGGAGCAGGCTGCTACTACTGCTTAATATGCACTGCATTTTCTCTTTCAATTCTCATTCTTCTTCTCTTTTGCAGACCGTTGTATATACCCTCCAGGCTGGGGGACTTTGGGATACATACTTTCAAAAGCGATTGGTCGGCTTTTTCTCTCTGACTGTATATTTTTTTGCCTATTTTCTTTCTTGGTATCTTTTGCCTTGGCTAAGAACACTTTATTTTTAATGCTAGGGACTATGATGCAACTGATGATATGGATACCATGATTGTTTGTTGGAGCAATGTCAATGAGGTTTTTCTCTTCTATATGGTAAAGATGTAGTAAACAGGAAACAGTAAAATACTCAAGACGAGTGGCATTAAGATTGACTATACGCGACACAGTGGCAATAGTCCGTTGAAGAAGGTGCCTGGCCGTGTCGATACTGTCCTGGTACATTTCCAGATAAACATCCCCTGCTTCTCTACGTCAGCACCTGACACACCGACCTTCGACCTGAACCCAATGAGAGCTATCAGAGCGATCAACGAGTCCTGAGGCTGGACTGCTTATTTGCCGGTGGGTAAACTACGGTGGAGACCCCAAACACTGGTCACCATGTCGACCAGAGCAAAAGCCCCAGTTGTGACACCTCCACCTCCGATCGTCACAGGCCCGCCTTCGGTGCGCACCTCCTACTCCGAGTCTGTCGCATTCCATACCCCAGAAATACCCTCGCCCCTGGATGATTTAAGCGCTTCATACTTCTTCATGGCCGACGACACGCGGGGGTCCGTCTCCCCGAGTATCGACGACTCCACAACACATCCCCAACACGACGCGCAGGAAACAACAGCACCTTCCGACGGGGGTGAAGATGACCACGATGCGACCGCCTCTGTCTTGCAAGGCGCTGAAGATACCAGTGTCCTGCCTCCCTTGACTGACGCCGACGATGACAGTTTATTCCCCTTGTCCGAAAATGGCGATCACGAACGAAGGCCCAATCAGACGCTCATCGAGGAGCATGAGATGCGCCGAAAGCTGATGGACATGGAATCGAGCTTCTTGCCAGAGCCCTCGACAATTGACGTCGCCGCGACTGGTCCCAGGGCCGGCGCAGATGATACCTACCTGGTTGGAGTTGGCGGTGACTACAACGCCGACACGACGCAGCAGACCGAGTCCTCTCAGTTCTCTTTTATACCGCCATCGGAGACCTCCCGCGATCAAGAACAGAATCAGGATGCCTCCACGGAGGGCACAGAGCATGCGGATGATGACGATACACCGGGCGCACATGCGCAACCAACAGATAACGATACAACATTTGATTCCCTCGCGTCATCACCTACAGCATCGGCTGCGGCTCGTTCTGCGTATCGCAATCAGTCTACCCTCTCCGAAAGCGTTCCGGACAACAGTCAACTTTTCCAGGATGAGCGGCCTTTCAGATCCCGAATGTCCCAATCAGATAACGAGTCGCAACTCACACCCTCCAAACTCCGTTCTACGTCTCGCAGCATCTCACCGGGCCATTCAAGATTATTCAGTGATCAGAGCGGTAGCGCTGGAGGTAGTCGCTCCCGAAGAGCAAGCCGGCCCAGATACTTGACCAGTCGCCAGTCCACCAACCGTCTCTCCCACTCTTCGGCTGCAAGCAATAACACCGAAACCACAAACAGTGATGCGACACTGGGCGCGGACTTTGCGCTTCAGTCTGGAGGAGCTGTGTCTGAGAACTGGGGTAACCTCAATGCAGGAGGACATCGCAGCCATATGACGCGGACGACTAGTCTCGGAAGTATGGCATCTGGCGTGTCGGGATACAGCGAGGAAAATTCTCTTGAGAGACGGAATGCCGGACCAGGCGACGGTGGCCTGCAGACATTGGAAGAGGAAAGCTCACCTCAGTCCCCACGACACCAGGGCTTTGATGAAGCTTCAGCCCCAGAAACACCAAAGGCCAGACCCCAGGACAGCAGCTTTCCAACCGACACTGTAATTGCAGAGCGCGTCAAAGGAATCCAAGTTCCGACCAACTTTGTGCAACGCTACCGAGAAGACTTTGGGAATACGGGACCCTCTCCAGAGAAGCGTGGCGGCGCTTCAACTCCGGCATTTGCTAAAAGTGGCCGTACGATGACTCTCAAGGAACAGAGCAGCACCATCGATCGTCTCTCGAAAGAAAACTTTGATCTTAAGATGCGCATTCACTTTCTCAATGAGGCTCTCAACAAGCGATCCGAGGAGGGCATAAAAGAGATGATTTCTGAGAATGTTGAACTCAAGTCGGACAAGCTAAAGCTGCAAAAGGACAACCACGGGCTCAAGCGCAAGATCCGTGATTTGGAAAGGCAAATGAAGGACCAACAGTCTGACAGGGACTCCATGGTCAATCATGACCCCGATGCATCGGAAGATGACCGTGACTCGGCACAAGATGGAGAAATAGTGTTTTTGCGAGAACGGGTGGAAACGTATGAAATCGAAATTGAGCGATTAAGGTCGGAAAGCATTGCCCGAGAGACCGAGAAGCGACGCCTAGCTGAGATAGTCACATCGCTGAGTGAAAACCGAGGAGGATCCGATTCCGGTGCGCGAGAAGAGAGGGTGAGTATACGTGATACTCATTGCTGGTTGTTTCACGCTAATGCCCTGCGCAGAACATGTGGAAGGATATGCTGGACGCAGAGACAGCAGCTCGCGAACAAGCAGAAGAGGAGAACCGCAGACTACGGGACGAGACACTTCGTGGTGCTATGAGTGCAGCTAGCAGCAGTCCACTCATGAAGGAGCTTGAGCTCTTGAAGCTCGAGAACGCAGAGTTGAGAAAGGAAGTCAGCGCACAGACTTCGATGCTCACATCTCGCAACCGAGAGAAGGAGCGTCTGTATCAGGAGATTGAAGAATTGAAGCTGGGTTCGCGGCGCGATGGCAGTCGATCCATTGCTGGAGACAGCATCCTCGATCGTTCTGCGTCACGCGCTCAGATGCGGCCGTCTTCTGAACACAGTGACGGGACTGGATCACAGGTTTACATGGACCGCGATGAGCTGGAGGCCCGAAACGGACAGCTTCGTGATCAGTTGTCGACACTCAAGCTCGATAATCAGGCCCTTCGAGAACAACTCGATGAATATATCAACGAACTGGACGAACTTGATAAGGCGTATCAGGCCGATGTTGACCAAGCCGAGGAAGAAATGCAGAATCTGCAGCAGGAGCGAGACCAAGCCATGCAAGAGCGAGATCAGGCCATGCAGATGGCCGATGAGCGTGATTCTGCTTTCCAGGACCTTCGTGCTGAGGCGCAGGAGGAACTGGATGCTCTCGGTGAAGAGCTCGACCAGAAGATTGTTGAATGTCAGCGCATGAACGAAGACCTGAGAAATCAGGATGAGAGCCTCAAGGTCTTGCAGGCCGAGATGCGTTCGGCCAGCGAAGGTATCATTCGTCTAGAGGAAGATGCGCAGAACAACCTAGAAAGATACAAGGCTGTGCAGCAGGAGCTGGAAGAAACCAACCGCGAGATGGAGGAGCTGGAGAAGAGCCTGTTCGAAGCCAATACCAAGGTGCAACGTCTCACCGTGCAAATCGAATCCAGTCAAAATGAGATTGCCTTCCTTCGGGAAGAGCAAGATGGCGATAAGATCCGCATCGGTGATCTGGAGTCTGAACTGAAGACGTACCAGATGAGTTTACGCAGCGAAAAGGAGAAGACCAGAGAGCTGGAGCAGCGGTTGGCAGACGAGCGTCACCAGCGTGAGGTGGTTGGAAGCAAGGAGAAGCAAGAGGTCCAACGGCTCATGAACGAACTGAACCGTGAAGCCTCGGCAGCCAAGGAAGAAGCCCGCAGGTTGAAGAAGAGCTTGTCCACTCAGGAGATCGAGACGACTACCTGGCGCGAACGTCTCATGGAACTTGAGAATAACCTCCGAGAGACACTGGGAGATCTCAGCGGCAGTCGATCAAGTCTTATCTCCAACATCATGAAGCTCCAGAAAGAACTGGAGTCCACCGCACTTGAATTGGAAAGCCTGCGGCAGCAATTCGATGAGAAGGATACACTGCTCCGAAACCGTGACGCTCTCCTGGAGAGTCATGGCTTGGAGTCCCGCAAGCTCTCCGAGCTGCTGGATCGAGAAAGGCAAGCTCGTCGAGCCGACAAGCAATCCTTTGAGCAGGCTCTCAAGTCTCACCAGCAAGCATCTCGGACCATCACTAATAACAATTCTCGCATTACGGAGCTGGAGAACGCTCGAAACCAGGAACGCAAGCGATTCGCATCCCTCGAACAACAGTTCCGGGATCAGCTGAGTGAGCGCAATACGATGTTCCTCGCTATTTGGAGGAGACTATCATCGCTCTGCGGGCCAGATTGGGTCCATTCAAACAGTCTGATCAACGGCAACCTTCCAAGCCAGGAAGTTATTGGCAACATCTTGTTCTGGCCCGGGTTCAGTCGCAATCTGCTGCTTGCCATGAAGACTGTTGAGGGTGTGATCAACGGGTTCAAGAGCCGTATCAAGAGCATCGAACATGACTTGACCAAGCAATACTCAAACCTCGAGCATTCGTTCCATCAACGAGCCCGGAGACTCGAGCGCGTGGAGGAGACGGTCAAGAATCTGCGATCTGGAATGGGCCACTCGAGCTCCTCGTCAGAAGCGGCCAAGTTGCGAGCCGAGAACAGACTCTTAAAGGCCGAGATCAATCTGCTCCAGTCCAACCCGCGACCTCATGGGTCAGCCTCTGCGGCTGCAGCCGTCATGTCTCCACGATCGCCATCCCTCGGTGCAGAGAACGCGGAACGATCGTTGGCGCGTCACCCCTCCACGTCCGGGGACAAGTCTAGAACCCTCACGCGCAGCTCCACGGGTCTGCCACAGCCCTCGCATACATCGTCGTCCAGCACGTTGACCAACAATGCCGGGGCAATGATGCATCGCTCGCGCAGTGGAATGGCCAACTGGGAAGGACCCGATGACAAATGGCTTTATCGACTGCACGAGTTGGAGAGACGGCTCAAAGATGAACGAGAGGGCCGTATTCTTGACCGCAATGGAGCACGGAAGCGGCTGCAGGAGCGTGATGTCGAGAACCAGAGACTTCGTGATCAACTTTTGCGAGAACGCACACGGCGTGGTCCATCTGGGACTATCCAGCCTTCACCCGAGCGTATCCCGACCTCTGATGAAGGGACGAGTGATGGGGAGGGCATCACGGTGGATATACAAGTATGATGTGGTACTCTTGAAGATGTGGTGACTCTTGCTTGGTTAACGCGTTATGTGCATGTACTATATACCCCTATCGCTACGCCTGTTTCTGTTTCCGTTCCTGTTTTCAGACCTGCATTAATATCTCAATATGTGTTACCGGCGCCTATGTGATCGAGTCACGACGGCATGGAAGAGGGCGTTAAGCTGAGATTTGAATTGATTCATCGTTTGTTCATTTCTACCGTATCTTTTGTCCAATGCAATCTTTGTCCAATGCATTTATGGTTCCCCCGTATAATACAGATCCCTACCGCAGCGACACCTTTAGTGAAAAGTCCACGATGCCCGTTCCCTGATGAATAGCACTGGTCGACAAGATATCCACATCCGGGCACGTATAAGCCGGGGCATTCTCCTCCGTCAACCCACCGCTGACCTCAATAAGGAACGGCCTGCCCTTACCAGCCCAGTCACGCTTCAACTGGGCTGCGGCCTCACGCACTCCGTCCGGCGTAAAGTTATCCAACATAATCACATCCGCCCCAGCACCAATCGCCGCATTCGCCTCTTCAACACTGCGACACTCAACCTCGATCTTAGTCGAGAAGCCACCCGTCGCCTTGGCCGCCTGCACCGCACGCGGAATAGCCGCAGCAATCGATTCAATCGACTCAACGTCTTTCCCCCATCCGCCGCAGCACGGTTATTCGCACAGGCCCAGACATGGTTATCCTTGAGCATAGTCATCGAACTCAAGTCGTGGCGATGGGGATCCGCACCGCCGACAAGGATGCCGTATTTCTCAACGATGCGGAAACCAGGTGTCGTTTTACGCGTTCCAGCAAGAATACCCTGCCAGCCCTGGGCGCGGAGGGCGGCAAGCATGGTGGCGGACTTGGAGGCGATGCCGGAGCAGCGAGCGAGGATGTTCAGAGCGACGCGCTCACCGAGGAGGATCTTGCGGATTGGACCGCGGACAGTAGCGCAGTGCTGGATAGGTGTGAGGGTATCGCCTTCTTTGACGTGCCACTCAGTCCTGTACGCAGTATAGTGTTAGACATGGGGTGGCCAATTTTAGGATCGAGGGGTGATGGTTTGACATACGTGCAGCCGAGTTGAGAGAACACTTCATCGAAGAAAGGAACACCCGCAACAATACCCTGCGCAATCAGCCTTGTTATCGTTATCACCACTGTTGATCACACTCACGTTGCTCTTTCCTAGTAGCCGGGCCTCGCCTTCGGTCTCGCCGACGACGAAGCCGCCGTAGTCGAGGCTAGGACAGTCCTCTTCGAGCCATTCGGAGATCAAGCGTTTATAGTTACCGGGCAGCAGGTGCCGCAGGTCTCCCTGTGACGCAGCCATGATGTGTGGATGGGTTTCAAGTGGGGGAGGAACAAGACGCAGCCCGCAGATCCGGGCGTCCCGCGCGGGGTGATCACGTGGTGATATTGTATTTGTTTGTATTACCGCTAGTCACGTGGTGATATGTCATATTGTATGCCTTGTCTATTAGGCATAAATGCACGTGATTGAGCTTAATGAGATTAGACTATGACACTTCTACATCACCAGATCCAGGGACTATCCCTTGGGGTATTCCATGTCTCTTTTGGGGTGTAAGGACCCAGAAGCAAATATTCATAGTTCATAGTCAGGGATATGGGGCTGATGACTATATACAATACTAGAGATGCTACAGTTCAAACTAGACGCTGACATACACATTTTACCGGCGAAAGTCCTCTCCGGCTCATTTAAACAACTATCCCATTGCAAGATAATTTCACTTTTATTGACGAATCATAACTGAGTATCGACCTCGGGAGTGTAACTATAGTGGATCCACGAGTACCTAGGTAGTAGACTGCTTGGGCACAGTACCTATGTATAGGGAACAATCATTTGATATTAGGACAAGGCCCTCAGTGCAACCTTGGAACGTAATAATATGTTCTATAACGTTATCAGGAGTGCTATTACTACCTGCCCGCAAGATGGATGAGGTTCGAGTGCTCTAAGAATCCAAGACAATTATTCCAGTCAGTATATATACAACACCGGATATGCAATATGCGCCGATATGGAGTATATGCAGCCCAGTTGGAAATGCACATCCGAAAACCAAATCCTCTACGAATCAATAGTTACTCCAATAGTACCTTCACCCCCTGCCAGGGACTGGCACAAAACAGGTAAGCAATGCAGCTTACGCTATCCTTGCAGATAAACCATCGCAGATCGACAGATCGACACGATCTAAATGCCTCAGGGATATCGCAATGTTCACACGGGATCTAGATAACACAAACCACTTAGCAGACTCGGCATGTAGGCGCCGAAAAGATTCCGAGAAACGGCAGGCGGCACACGGACACTAACCGATAGAGGAATCTCTTGGCTTAGGAATCAATGGTGGAACTGAGACCCGCATCTGTATCCGCATTGCCGAGTTCGAGAACCGCCGTGGAAGTTCTTCTCGGGATGTGGTGGGCCCGATTGATTTGTGTCCACTTTGGTGCAGAGCTGAATCTTGGATTGAGTTGATGGGAAAGGGACTTGATGTTATCAATGGATGATTTGGGTCTTGCGTGGGTGTTATCCTAGTAGAATATACCTATATACTACGTACTTCGTAGGCATGGACATATGTAGTACAAGGGAAACTGAACTAGGAGTCGGGAACACCTTTGATAGAACGGGCTGCCGAGACAGTAACCACGGATCGTTGTCAGCGGAAGTAAAAACCTGTCGCCCGACACAGCGGGATTCAAGCTCGGCAACCATTCTACTTTCTGTCTAGCTTTCATTCTAGAACACTAGGACACTTGGAACAAAGTGATGAACAGTTCAACACTCCACTCTTACGCCCAGCTGGGGCCTCCTGTCAATTGAAAATCTGCAGATCGAAACCCAACGCTCGGATATAACTCGGCATTCTACTCTTTCCAAGCCTTGTATACATTCTTACAGCCAAAGATCTGACCCTTTCTCAGAAGCACCATGTTGCGCCAGTCTGGCTCGTTGATCGCATTCACGAAACGGCTGGGCTCAACACAGAACCCGGCGCCCTCGGTGTACGCCGGGGCACCGCCAACCGCCGGCACGTCGATTCCCTTGCCAGTGTAGAACTGGAAGGCAGGCTCGGTGCTATGCACCTCGAGGTGCAGGCCGGTGCTGGCATGGCTGAACTGACCTAGACGGCGGAGGGGTAGACCGCGGGTGTCGAGCGGGATCTTGGACGGAGTGGTTTCCATGACGAAGACATCATCGATGTGTGGCCCTGTTGCGACCAGCTCGAAGGGCTTGGTGACCTCTCGGGGGAATTTGTCGATTTTTCCATGCGGAATGCCGTTCTCATCTAGGGGCAGGTAGTCTTGGGTGGCTAGCTGGGCGGTGGTACCATTGATGTTGGGACCATCACCGATATTGAAGTAGCTGGATGAGCATGAGTATGGCTTTTGACTTTCGAGACGAGTTGACTCTAGAAAGAAGCCTACCTGTGGTTGGTGATGTTGACAACCGTCTCCTCGCACTCATCGCCCACAAACTCCACCTCATACTCAGCCGTGAGGACGGTCTTGGCTTCCTCCTTGCTTGCAATGTACCAGACGCGCACCTCGACGGTACCGGGGAATCCCTCCTCCCCATCGACGTGACGGTACTTGAAAAGTAGAGCGTCGCGACCATCACGCTTGACTGTGTGGGGACCATCGAACACGCGGGTACCCCAGCCCTTCTCGCCGCCATGCAGACAATTAGGGCCCTGATTCCGCGTGAGCTGGTAGTCTTTGCCGTTCAGGTTGTGAATGACGCCGTCCTGGATACGGTTGGCGACGCGACCGATGGTGGCGCCGAAGTGCGGGGTATTGTACTTCTCATAGAGCTCCTGGGTGGGGAAGCCTAGGACAATGTTCTTGCCGGCGACGCTGAACTCCTGGATGATGGCACCCAGGGGCAGGAAGTTGAATTCAGCCAGTTTGTGGGACATGTCTGCGATGGGGAGGATGGAGGGTTCGTGGAGTCGTGGAGTGAAGTGGGATGTAGAAGTTATGTGTCTGCATGACGTTCGGACCGCGTAATAGGATGAATTGTCCACCAGAAGGGTAATTAGGAGTAATTGAGGCTAGAAGTAATTGAGGCAATTGACAGCTGAACAGCTCTGCATTTAGGCTAAACAGGACATTGAGTACTCAGGCTGCGGCTCTTTGTGACTTGATATCTCAGGCCACAAGGCTGTCAGGCCATCAGGCTGCCAAGCATTTCCCTTCCGATGCATAAGCGGGATTACTGTCCATACACGTTTACATCCCGGGGCAAAGATACAGCATAAACCCAACTAGTGAACCCCCCGGGTATAAGATAGCAGACATCCGGCCGGAGAGAACGGGTTCCGGCTGCCGAAAGGACTAACAAACTACCCCAGACTTGGCCCGCCTGTTGAGGCTTGAGGCTTGAGGTGCCTGAGCTTAACCCTGCGCACTAATGAATCTATCGAGGAGCGGAAAATACGCAGTATAAATCCGCGGAGCGTTTGGCCCAACGCGGCAAGTCGGCATTTCGGCCTGACATAAGACGGTTGCGCGTTCTCCACTATCTTCCCGCTTAATCATCTGTTCTTAGACGGGTTGGATTTGTTGGAATCGGAATCGAAAGTCGGAAATCAGAATCAGAAACCAGAAATCAAAGATCGAAGACCAGTCATAGACTTTGAAAACTCAGAACCGGGACCAAAGAACCAACTGGTATAATCACGTCGGGGTTACAGTTAAGTCCGTGCTGACAGATTAGTCAGGTGGAGTCCTAAGACTAATGCAGCACGTTGCTCCGTTTTGTTGTATCAGTCGGTGTATGAGAAGAACACTTCAATTGAATTAACCTGGTAAACGCCTCCTTCGTTTTACCCCCAACTCCAACAGTAAACCCGAGCCCAACCATGTACAGGATGAATTAGGATCTCAATTGCTGGGGGATCATAGCCCCAAAACCCCCAAACAAAGTGAAAAAGCCCCTCCAATAGAGAAGAAAAAAATAAAAATAAAAAGAAACATGTATAGTATACATGCATCACGTCATACGGCGTTAAGATTTTCGAATCCAAAAAAACAAAAGAAATTAAAGGCGGGCTTAAATCGAAGTGATCTCCGTCGGGTTCGGATTCAAGAACTGATTGAAGTCGTCGTAATCACTGCCGACACAGTTCATAGGCATTTGGCGATTAAACATGGGCGAAGACATGGGCTCCTCGAAGGACAGGTTTGCGTAGTCGGAACTGGACATCATCATATCCATTTCATCGAAAGAGCTGAATCCATTGGGCCATTGCTGCCCACCTTGTAAGGCTAGTGGGTTGACGACACCCTGCATGGGCAGACCATTGTGAATGAATTGAGGGTTGCTGGGCATGGACTCCTGCTTGACAGGGGCACTGCTCGTGGGACTGTAGGCCGGTGGGGTGGGTGGCAGGGTCTGGGTCTGTGAGAAGGCGTCGGAGGAGAAACATGTACGAGTGACGGGACTCTGAGGGCTTTCGGCCCCATCGGTCGATTCCTGGCGTTGCATGCCATTACGCCACAGCTCCTGCTGCATGGAATCGGGGTTATCCTCAAAACGCTCACCCTTGGTGTGGTCGAGGGCGCCGAGGCGAGTAAGCAGGTCGTGAGTGAGCGGGTGGCCGTTGGGCTCGGTCTTCAAAAGTTCGCCGGGCCATCCTTCGCCCTCGGTGGTGCGTCTATAGAGTTCTTGGATGCCGTGGACCAACCAGACTTGTTGTTGCTCGAGCATCTCAACATATCTATAAATGGGAATGGTCAGCTCGTATTACAGTAAGATGTCGACAGTGCCAGCTCACCCCTTGGGGTACACTTTATCGTGGGCCTTCTTTCGCTCTCCAAATACGCAGACGGCATTATCTGCGCGACAGCGCGAGCACGGGCTTGCTCCGTCACACTTGTTCGGTCAGTGTATGGACGATGCGCCCGCTACAGTGCCACATACCTTGGATTTTTTCAGGCGACAGCGATCGCAGGCCTTGCAGACACGCTTGCGAACATTGTCGGAGTGGGAGTGGTCCGAGCCTGGTGTTGATTGTCGTGCTGCCATAGTGTATATGTATGTGTATGGTGGTGGTGTGTGGTGTGTATAGTGCGTATGGGAGGAGAGAAGAGAAAGAGAGATAGTATAGGAGGTATAGCAAAAAGGTGGTACTTTTGGGGCAAGCTATACTTCCAGATCCGGAGGGGAAGCACAGTAAACGACGTCAACCACCACGATCTAATGATGTCGTGACGAAAGGAGAATTGAGTTTGTAGTTAACCAGGTGTAATCACGTTCGATGGTAGACTGTGGCCCAAGGATCATATAATCATTCTTCTCGAGGGGAGGGGGGAACGGGGGTCCTTTTTTATTTAATTCTTTTATAATTTATTTTTTTTTAAAAAATTATCGAGGGATTTTTAAGGCATATCTACTCCGTAGTTTGTATCCGTAAGAGTATACGATCGGATCGAATCATAACAAGTCTACTATGCAGACTCCACTCTGGGATGATCACAGGGCCGGTTTTCATGAAATTTCTCATTGATTACACTATCGCCGAGTGGGGACCAAAGGAAGAATCGGCATTTCGCAGAATAATACGGAGAACGGAGCTATCGATCGGGCCTCGGAGACTTCTGAGCTGCCCTGACGTATATCCGACTGGGCTGCAGTTCCGGCCACTCACTCCTTAGAAAATATTTAGAAGATCAGATGAATCATTATGATCTTACTTTTCAGGGGCAGCTTGATAGGTTATGAATCACACCTTGATATTCCACCGTTACACTTGAGGGGAACTAATGGAACTAACGAGTTAGGAAAGCCGATGCATAATTAGTAATATACCTGAAGACAGTATAACTCGGCAAGCCCTGCCGACTTAAGAACTGTACTCTGTACATACAATAGTTATGGAGAAATTATTAGAAAGTAGGCAATTACCCTTGTTCCCACGTGAATAGTCGTGATTCATGACAGCCCAGCCCCTCGGTTCCGATCGAGATGTATCCAGCGGCTTCTATCTATGGCAGTATGCATCGGCTCCGCAAACAGCATGACAGTCATGACGTGGGTATCAAAGAGATTATCACTTTCTATTTGTGACTCTATCATCTACTGAATCTAATATTCTGGGGATACTCCGTAATAATTGTGGTGCTACCATAACCTCATTAAGCAGCGACGATCTGCCGGGCCTTAAATCTCTGTATGGAGTCAGTCTCCGTGCTCCTCGTGAACTACCTAGGTACATGTGAATAAACCTGCCTACACGGACTGCATGAACTATGAACTAGAAAATACAGTCAGGTACGACCGTTAGGTAGCATTATCCCATGCTATGACCTCATCCAAAGTTAAAGCTTGATTCATTTGGATTTTTTCGGGATTTGATCTACCTTATCTGGCAAATCCTGTTTAGGGCAACTTGCTCCTGACAAGGCCAGACCCCAGTCTCTACGGTAAACTGCGTGCCCGACTGCCGCAACCGTGGGAACTTGTCTTAAGGCCCCTAGACTTCATTATCTCTATATCGACATCTTGACATCTCGACATCTCGACATCTCGACTACATACCGAGGTACTAGGTGCTCGACTCTCCCGGAGGCCCATTCCGGGGCCTTTCTCTCCCGCTCGATCCCATGGTTTGCATCTTCGTCGCCGACCGAGGTAGCCTCTCTACTCGTACCCGTGGACGTCCCGACTTTTGCACAAAGGGGTATATATGAAGCACTATAGCACAGTATACACAATTCATCTCCAGCAGCGAAGCCGGCGCAACAGCCTACATCGGCGTCGTTTTTCCTTCTCGCGCGGCACCTCTTTCAACTCCTCGACCCGTTCTTGTTTACGGTTCTGGTTGTCGGCCATGATCTCGGTCAATTGTCGGCCCTTTCCAAATGCAAAAAATCGACCTGGCCAAAACCGAGCCCCGCGCCCACCGATACTAGCGTTCGCCGTGGTCGGCGGTAACGCCGTAGTGCGCGCAGAGTGTCCAGCTCGCGATGGCGGCGCCGCCACAGCTGGCTGATAATGAGTTTGGCGCGCCTCGACAACGCGACGGACCAAGTCTGTTCCCCTCGTCAGCATACAGCAACACGCCCAGCAACCGACATACTTACGTGCGAACGTCTCCTCGATATTGACCATGTCGCGCGCACTGGTCTCCATGAACCCGCAACCGTTCTTACGCGCATATTCCAGCCCTTGGCGCGACGTGACCGCGCGCCCATCTTTCAGGTCGCATTTGTTGCCCACAACGACCTTCACCGGCGGCGGAAGGCCAACCGGGGTCCCTGCATTAGCACCGCCTTCCTTTCGTAGTCGCTCGTTGTCCTCGATACGCTGTTCGGCTTCCATGTTGATCAAATCCATGAAGTAGTCCAGTGTCTCTAGGCTGGAGGGGTTCGTAATATCGTAGACCAGCAGAAACGCGTCTGATTTCATGGTGGAAGCTGTCCATAACCCGCGGTATTCCTCTTGGCCTGCCGTATCGGTGATCGAAAGGAAATAGGGGAGGCCATCGACCGTGCGGGTGACCGAGTATGAGTCCTCTGTGCGCATTAGACAGGGTGCGACCGTGGATGTAGGGGAAGAATACCGATAGTAGGGTCATATCTATGCACTGTTAGTGACTGCGATGCAATTGACGGGGAGGGAGCGTACTCGTGAATCCACTGACTACGGACCAGCCGTAGGGTGATGGAAGATTTGCCTATCCCGATCTGATTAGATCTGATCGCGGAGACCTTGTTGCAAGGTTGGATGAACATACCACATCCGCCGTCGCCACAGATGGTAATTGAGATCTTGTCCGCCATCGCGTGGCCGACCCATCCACGATGCACGGCACCTCGAGGTCGGCCGGGAAGATAGCGTGAAGAAGAAAATAGGCCAAGGTGAAATCGAGGGTATCCAAGGGAAAAGGGGGTGGAATAGGGGAAGAGTTGAAAACTAGTTGAAAATATTAGAAAGTTGGCCAAGTTCTAACTATAACAAGAACATAACATCCAACTATACACTCGCCTTATACTTTACCCCTTACACTGTGTCAACTGCAGTCGGCTGTTTCTGTCCGTGTCTCATATAAAGTTCAATATCTTGCAGCAAACGAGTATTCTTTTCTCTTTCGAGTATGGGCTCCTCTAAATTTGCGATAGATCATCTCCTTAGCCCGTTTCGCCTCCACTTTCTCTCTCCACAGTGAAATCACCCAGGTCGCCGTCACGCAAACACATGGATAAAAGCAACGAGAACATGATCTGCAGCTTCGAAATAAGTACATACATATGTAGGTGCCTTGCAACGTCGCGGAAAACCCCCAACCCAATCTGTCACCGACATCGTTGGCTGCTTATTGGGCCCGGGATCGCGAAGACGACCCACAATGACATGGTTCGTATTTTTGCGGAGTAAACAGGTCAATGGGATTATCGAAGTCGCTTTCCCTCGCTCCACAATCCCTAGGATTCGATACTAAACTGTGCTTCGTCTCCTTTCAAGATTCCTTTTAACTCGTCTCAAAGTGGAGTCCTTATCGCGTGACTTTACTGGATTCCATTTTGATTCTTTCCGAGGCTCTGGGACTTGGTTGCATTCTGGAGGATATGGCGAACCCTATGCGCTATTCCCAAGACTACTACTCTATTGGTCCTCACGATGAATCCCAAGTACCCCAGGTCCCACGCCATGACGACTCATCACAGATCCCTCACGATCCCTCCTTGATCGCTTTCGCCAACAACTATGCCTTCAACCACATGCCCCAAGATGGCCTCATGCAATCCTTTGACCGACCACAGGGCGACTTGGAAGGTCGTCTTTCCAATGTGATGCTAACTTATGACACCAACCCCGGTGTCGGGGTCTCTCTGCCCATGAATCTGGCCGCGGGGAACAACTTCGCCTTCGATGTGTCTACCACCTATCCCACATCCACGGGACTCGCACCATCGCTGGATCATTCTCAACCTCGCACCTTTTCGCCCTTTCTGCAGTCCATGCCACCGACTGACCAGTGGATGTATCAACAGAGTGTACCGCAAACCCGCGCGGACACCTACAATACCGCCACCAACCCCACAGGAAGCTACGAGCATTTTGATTTCTCACTGGCAAGCGATCGGTCTCAGGTGCCTGTACAGCGCCCAATCCAGGAGCAGCACTACCCGCGATATAGTCAGCCATCTTTTTACCGTGCGCCGCAGCCCGTCGCAATCCAGCCCAAAAAGCCCGCCATCAAAGGTAAATCCTGAAATGAATTGGCCTTCGCTTTTTGTTCCGAACTGACCCCGACTCCGCACTACAGGAGCTCAATTGCCGGGACTCTCAACGCCTAATGCTGGTTCGACGGAGCACACTGGCATCTACTCGAACAGTGGCTTCGACATTTTAGGAGTTCTCGTACGTTACCTCGGAATGCGTTGCAACATGTCTTAATGTTTTCTTTAGAGCCGGGTGGCCACACGATCTAATCCCAAAATCAACATTGGTGCAGTTGATCTCTCCTGTGCCTTTGTGCTCTGTGATATCCTACGGGAAGATCAACCGATTGTGTACATCTCAGACGCCTTTGAGCGCCTGACGGGCTACTCCAAAGATGAAATCATTGGCAAGAATTGCCGATTCCTCCAGGATCCTAACGGTCGGGTAGATCCCGGATCCAAACGCGTCTTCGTCGATGGAGAGACCGTCTATCGCCTGCGATCAACTATTGACGACCGCAGCGAGATCCAGGCCAGTATCATCAACTATCGCAAGGGTGGGCAGCCTTTCATGAACCTTATTACGATGATTCCCATCAGATGGGATTCGGAGGACTGTCGATTCTACGTGGGGTTCCAGGTTGACCTGGTCGAGAAACCCGATGCAGTGACGAGGAGAAATCCTGGTATGTGATGAGTGTTCATTGTCTGGGTCTTTCCACTGACGTTTTCATAGATGGCACTTATAGCGTCAATTACCAGCGAAATCAATTACCACAATACGTGGTGCCGCCGCCAGATGTATACAGGTTACGACCAGACCTGGCTACTTGGTTTGCTCACGACGAAGTTACTGCCATTCTCAATGCAGCATGTGTGCCAGGCTCAGGCATATCACGACAGTACCTGGATCGTATCCTGGTCGAAAACACCGACGACCTGATTCACGTGTTGTCGTTCAACGGTGAATTCTTGTATATGTCGCCGTCTTCCAGGAAAGTCTTAGAATACGACCCGAGCGAGCTTGTAGGCAAGACGTTGTCGACCATTTGCCATCCCAGTGACATCGGCCCTGTGATCCGTGATATTCGAGCCAGTACAAGCCGGACACCACTGAGTGTTGTATATCGTATCCGACAAAAGTACAAAGGGTATATATGGTTTGAGAGTCACGGTGCCTGGCACATCGATCCTAAGCAGGGCCGCCAATACTTCGTCATGACTGGCCGCCCTCGTCCCGTGTATTCGCTGGACCAAGTTGCTCGCGTTGGGTCCTTTGCGGCCTTGGCCGAGAATGATATCTGGGCCAAGCTCTCTTTATCTGGCGTGATTCTATTCATAAGTTCCAAGGCGAAACCAGTCCTGGGACGTACACCCGATGATCTTGTTGGCAAGGACATCCAAGAGCTCATGGAGCCTGATGATCCTAACGCCATTATGGATGCTCTGGACGCAGCCTCTAAGGAGCAGAGCAAGGACAAGCCAGATGATCCTCCATCCTTCCGACACAAGATGCGCCACAAGAAGGGCCACACACTGTCTGCACATACCACCTTGTACGCCGGAGACGAACAGAATGGGAATAGACCTTCGTTCCTCGTCGCCCAGATTCGGTTTGCACGAGCATTCCCATCCTCTATAGCCTCCGCTGGCAATACCACGAATATCACTGGCACAGCTAAAAGGACCACCTCGGATCCCAACCCACCTCGAGGCGCTCTCGGGCAAAAAGGATCATCTTACCTCTCAACTCTACTACCCACTGGCAACCGCAGCCTTTCCCTTTCCCCCGCACCAACCCTCTTTACCGAGCTGAATCCCACGCGCGGATCTAACTGGCAAATTGAACTACGCGAGTTGGAGAAGCAAAATCGGACACTAGCCGATGAGCTACAGCGGCTTCTGAGCCGACGCAAGAAGCGCAAGCGCAAGCAGAGTGCTATTTCTGTGGAGAAGGTGTGCACTATGTGCGGGAGCAAAAACACTCCCGAGTGGCGGCGTGGACCAAGTGGTAATCGTGATCTCTGCAATAGCTGTGGGCTGCGGTGGGCGAAACAGAACCGGAGTCAGATGAAGTCGTAGTAACTGAATATCTCAATATATCGATAAGCCCAAAATCATTATATGGATTGACAAAATACTCGCGGAGCTGATTAAAGCCTCCCTACTGGCAACCTCTTCTCTCTCTCTTCTCTCTTTTATCTTTTACTCTTCTCTCTTTTATCTCTTACTCCTCTCGTCCCCCCTTCATCTCTTCTTTTACGAGGTCTGGTCCTTACCTTTTTGCTGTTTTTCGGTTTCTGTATGTCGGAAATACAGTCAGTTCTGCTAGATGCTATGTGAAATGTCCGTTTCTTCGACGGTTCGACTAGGGACATGCTAGGTGGGCTGTTTCAAAACGAGGCAGTCACTAAAGCCAACTTCCTAGATATACTCGATATCCTTCTAGTCGTTATACCAAGCCTACGTCTTAAACCGCGTCTACCTTTTGTGCCATCGCTATTTACCTCCTACTCTCTCTTTTACCTCCTACTCTCTCTTTTACCTCCTACTCTCTCTTTTACCTCCTACTCTCTCTTTTACCTCCTACTCTCTCTCTACCTCCTATACTTCGTGCTCTTCTTTCGATACTTATGTCGACACGTTAGACACGGGTTCTATGCGATCTACCGATGGTCATCGAAGCCTATAGCCTGTTCTGGTTGCCCGTATGGAAGGGGGCCTTTATCTCTTACTCTTTTCCCTTTTATCTCTTATTCTTCTCTTGATAACTATCGATATAGTTATGGTAACAAGAGTTTGGGACTCTGACTTTTCGAGTTTGGGCGCCCTCACTTGGAGCTTATTCGTCGCACATCATTCAAACTTTCCCTCACTCGTTGCACCTAATTCGAACTTCCCTGACCAACTTTCACTTGCATCCAACGCAACATAGCCAAGCTCAAACTCAAAACACCCACATCGAGTGAGCCAGTTGACAATACACCGGTCACTACTATGATGTTTCAGCGAGGCCTACGCTGCTGACCTCGAAGCAGCTCACATCATCCCATTTGACATAGGGAATTTCCAGATGAGTCCGAACCAAATACGAGAGATATCTGCAGCGCGATAATACGTCAATCCGACATCTCCGAATGGACCGCGATTGAGTGCTGGAGATAGGGCACAAGCATCAATCCAACAGATAATCCCGTGACAGTGATCGTAGGTCCAACTCGTTCCATCGTACGCCAACTCCATGATCAACAAGGTGCTTACTCGGAACTCTGGGGTAATGAGTCACGTGGAAAGATGTTGGATATTGGATCGGTCCAGCTCGCACTTACCGTGGAGGAACTGAAGGCTCTAAACGTCGATGCCCATGGCAACCCGCGCGCTGAGCTTTTTCACACGGAGTTAGACGACAGGATCATGGCTGCTGCCATCACACTGGGCTGGGCCAAGGATGAGTGCATCATCAGAGGAAAGGACATCTCCTGGGGCTACAAAACCGCCTTTCGTAAAAAGATGGAGATCGATTCTGAGCTAAAGATACTGGGGGCCGGGCCGATTATGCCCTATGGTATGGTACCCAACATGATATGGATACCAATCTGGTAATCGTCGAAGCCAAGACAACGGCGGAAATCGGCAAGGGCCTATCATAGGTTCTTGCGTCCATAGGTAAGACATTCACATCATATTAAAAGCATCGCTAATATAATTTCTAGGCGTCGTCCATACCGGCCGAAAAGAGCTGAAGAAAGATGATACTACTGTGTACGGTATCGCCACGGACAGCGATGTCACGGCATCCGGATTATACGAGAGCGGACTCTACGGAAGCTCTGGTTGTGCTAGGATAGCTATATTACTAGCATAGCGGTACGCGAGCAGAAACACGCCATGGACGAGCAGAAACGCGCATAGACCAGCAAGATCTGCTGAACAAGGTCCAGCGGGATGTGAACAAGGCCCTACAGGAGCAGAACCTGGCCCTGAATACAGGCGTCACCAGCCTGGAAGAGCACCGACAAGGTCATCTCAACCTCCGGCAGCGGGCTATCCTGACCTGGATTCGACAAGCGATCGATCACGATGATGAAGAGAGGAATGCTATAATCCGTTAGCTGAATACCGGACTAGTCCATGGAGCCGACATCACTACCGATGCTCTGGTTGTCTGCGACAGATACGGCGTGAACAGCACAGAGTCAAGGGGACGTCGTTGCTCGTTCAACCCCCAACCCCAGTCTGGATCGAACCAGGCCCCATCTGGCGCCACTCACCAGCGCCGCCGATCCTCTCTCTCATCTCGAGAGAGTGATGACGGGACTGCTGCGTATGTGAACATCAACACTGGCACTGGTGGTCGCGGGACAGCCGACAACACCGAGATTCGGCGCACACTTAACGCCATGGCTTATGAGATAAGCCAAATTGGTTTGATCGCTCCAACACTGACTGCGGGGAATTTGGCCACGACTCAGCCACAACTTGCTCGTTTGGTTGCCGACCTCCAGGCTGACTTTAATACACTCCGCCAGCAAATGGGTCCGTAATGGTTTCTGCGTTTCAATCTGCTTTCTGTTGATTGGCGGAACAACAAGCCAAAGGCTTGTAATAACCTTCATCAAGCGCGAGTCGCCCGTGCTCAGCAATCCGGGCACGACAACTGATTCCACACTGCAATGCAGCGCATCAAAGGGATCTTGCTTTCTTCAATGAAAAAGGTTCTTGGTCTGGGTGATGGAGTTTTTGGACATGTCTCAGGATTTTGGTGTTATATCCTGGGCAGTTTGCCAAAATTTGGTGTTTTCCAATGACGGTACTCTGGAAGATCCCTTTGATGCGCTGCATTGCAGTGTGGAATCAGTTATACTATCGGTGACGCAGCCACCTCGGCCACTTCTGCGCAGCCCGCATCAGCTGGGGTTTTCAATCCCGCCGCTTGGATCAATTATGATTCTGAGTGAGCTCGTCCCCGACAGTTTTTCTATTCCAAATCACGAGTCTTCATGACGGTTCACGCCATACGTCTATTCCGAATTACAAGTCTGCATCATATTTCAGCCCCAGTTTCAAATTCGCCATTTCCAATTGCAATGGTTTTACTTCATCTACGTTTTGCCCAGAGTCCAGGCGATTGTGTCCGATTGCTAGGATTTTCGACATACCCGCGACAAAATTTTGGCGGCTTCTTTTTGTTACCCATGATGATCAAAATGAAGTTCAAAATGGAAGTTGCTCATAGAAGATGATGCTGATGTCAAACCAGTCCTGGCAAAGCCAGCATAGCAGCAGTCGAGGACTGCAAGGGCGTCGGTGTGCTTCATGCGACGCGATACGGGGTAGCCAGGGACACCGCATTCCTGCCAAAGGACCCTAATACGTCGCTTGGTTTTACGACCGATGAACAGCGACAGATCCTAGCCCATTGTTCCGCACTGATACTTGTGAGTCAAGGTTGATCATTCATCTTGTTAAGGCTAACATGGCAACGTCTACTTAGTTCATTCTACTCCCTGCAACCGTTGAGGCCGACAGCGTCAATGCTGCGAATCGGGGGGTTACTCAGATGTATGTTGGTGGCCATAACCGAGAGGTATGGAATGCACGCGCCAAAAACAAAGATCAAAAGCATGGCAAGGAGGCGAAATTTAGTACGGAATCGCCCGTCAGCGCTGTACGCCTGGTATGCCTCATGTTGGCAAAACGCCCGCATCGGGCGAGCCAGCTGACAACACCCGTTCACTACTATGATGTTTCAGCGACGTATATGCTGCCATCCTCGAAGCGGCTCATATCATCCTATTTGGCCTAAGGAATCTTGCTCGTTTCTGTTCATGTCCACCGAGTACGTGCAGATGATGGTAAAACCAAAACCGCCGTAACATATGAACATGCCTTTACAAGCATCAATACCCAACAACCTTTTTCGGAACGAGGGGACTCTGGCTCATTTGTGTTCGCACAGGATGGAGATGTGGTCGGGAGGACGAGCGACTGCAGCACTGGGTCGTGGACCACTGCACAAATACAAGGTACCATTTGCTCGAAGCAGCCAGATGCACAATGGGCACCCAACACCCTGCCTCCAAACCGCAGTGATACCTAGCCGTCGATTGTTCTGGAGGTAGGAGATGGACTAGGCATTTGTCCGAGTGTCAGTGTGAGAGTCAGACCCAGCCTGGCAGCAATGTCCAGCGGGAGACTACAAGCAACACGACCGTCGGTCGAGTTTCCAATAACCCACCCACATTGTACCAAACCTATTCCATATAAACCTACATCATCCACTAACAACATTAGTTATTACCCAGGGCCTGATATTCGCGAGGAACATGGCCCATGTCTCGAACTACCACCTGCTCCTCTGGCAGCCCCGAATTCCGAAGGGTCCCAAGACGACCTCCTTGGCCCCTGGGGAGCATATATTATGGATATGAACTTCACCACGGCCAGAATTGGCAGGGCTCTGAAGATCGGAAGATGGGAAGGAGGCATTCCTCGCCAACCGAATGGTCGAAATTCCTACGGACGCCAAACCAGACAAGTACATCAAGGCTCCTAGTACCTGGACTCCTGGAGCCATCATTGAGGAGATTGAGGCTTTACAAGCGGGCCAACTTTGCACCAAAATTGGCCGTACTACTGGAGTCACTTTCGGCATCTGCCATGGCCCAGACAGTAACCTTCTCCTCGCGTGATCCGTCCTACGCAGATGAACTCCCTAACCCAGAATTCATTGCTGTACATACTGCAGTCGGGCATATTCTCCACGCCACTGGTCGGGGCGAAGTTATTGAGAAGATCATCAGGGACCTCAACGAAGGGGGAAGGATGCTCGCGCGTGATGGTTCGACGGACGTGGCCAATCTCCTATCTGTTAGCAAGTTGTCATTGTTGTCTACTTCAAATCTCCTTCCGGCCGACGTCGGAAGCAAGCCCAAGCCGCGACGTTCCCCGACACCACTGGCTGGTAGTGAAAACCAACCACCAAGAATTCAATAGCCAGCCACTACAAGGGCGTATACAATGGAACGGCTTGACCCGATGGAACCAATATGGACAAGCAATGGATTTGTCTGTTTACCGGACAGAGCAGTTCTTTATCCTCGGCAAGAAATTAGGGGAGTCGGAATTGCAGCAGTCCGATTTCACCAGCCCCGGCGACTCTGGGTCTTTTATTCTGCGCGAAAATGGTGTGGTAAATGGGTTGCTCTTTGCAAAAGTGATCCACAACCAGGCGTTGGCCGGAGTCGCTATGAGCATCCAAGACGTGATATCCTCTATGCACCGAAAACTTGGTGGAGACTCCGAGTCAAAGAGGAAATTACATGCAGACGCTGTTTGGTGGCTCGCGAACTCCCGAGCAAAGAAAATGATCACATCCTACCTGACTCGCTGGACTGGTCAGTCCGCCAAGGAAGACTGCTGGGTCAAAGCCGAAGACGCCATCGGTTGCGAACAGCTCATCGCAGAATTCGAGGCCTGCCAAGCCTCTGAGAGCCTTTAGGCCTCTCACTTTATTGCAAGCACCGATTTATCTTTAGCCTTACCAAGTCCTAATCTCCACCGGAGATGTCAATATGGTGATCATTATCTCGTTGAATCGCACCAGCGCTAAGGTTACCTTTGAAACTATCATCCTGCAATAGCTACCAACTTACATGCGCGATGGTCGGCGCCAATACCGAACGCAAATCCGCTAGTCTATCGTCGTCTCCCGGTGGCCCTGGTCGGCCGGTGACCGTGACGCCAAACAACGCTCTTGTCATCGCCTTCCAAGAGATAGTCGCCCTCCTATCACACCCCGGCGACCCAGTGCTCCCGATTGCTTCGCTGGTGGAAATTGCGTGTCAAGCTTGGCGTTGGCAAGGGCTCTTGTTATGATCTGATGAGGGATATGAAGATGATTCATTCTGACTATCTGGAAGTGGAAACTAAACTAGGTGGGCTGTGACGACATGCTACACGAGACGAAGACGGCAAGCTGGTCCTTCCTACCCAAAATCACATCCTGCTTAGCGATGAGCCCGCCTACGCTATGATGAAAGAAATGACCCAAGATGAGAGAAAGTTGTATCAGGGGGTCTTCGACAAGAATTCCAACCGGGTACCACAGGATCCCGCCCCCAGAATTGACTTTCACGGACTACCGTGTGCACCAGTTTGGAAGAGGTATTATGCGCTCATTGGCTTGGAAGCAGCTTGCGAATTCAGTTTCCTATGCGGGCTAAAGACTGACAAGATCCTCCGCGGAAAGCCCGCGGTTTTCACCGTCGGCCCAATCGTCCTTGGTCCGGAGTTCGCAGCTCATAAAGGCCCAACTCGTTCTGTTGTTCGTCAACTCCATGCTACCATTTGTTAGAACATGGTGGGAGAGTTGAAGATGGTTCGCTAAGACTAGGGAAGACTGGAACTAAACTACATAACAGCTCTAGGTTTGTCTTGAATCGAGCTAAGTTTACCTACCAAAATCTGGACCTGCCTTCACCAGTATTTAATCACGCCGATAACGTGATGCTAGCTTCAGCCTACATCAAAGATTTCGGTCACTTCTTATGTCTGATCGCTACCGCGTAAAAGCATTTCCGCAATTTCGAAACCCTTGGAATGATATCGTCTATTTTACATTCATGTTTCAATATCCATATTTAGCTTTTATACAAGGGAAATCAACAGCCCTAATCCTATACAAAACCCTCATAGGACCCTCCCCTCGCCCGTCATACTCTTCACTTCACCCTCTCTCACATCCAACCACTTCTCCAACCACTTCCTCTCTGCCCTCTCAACCTTCTCCCCAGCATACAAAGCCGCCACATCCCCGGCTCCACGCTCATCCAACGCAATCCTCACCTCATCTCCATTAAGCATCTTCACACCACCCCCAGCCCTAATCATCCCATCATCAATAGCCAAATACTTCACATACCTCCTCAACCTAGGCCGATAAACCGCACCCACCAACGCTGTCCCACCAACCCGTTCATGACTCCCAATCAGTCCAAAAACCGCACAAGCCCTCAACACCGCCATACTATCCGCCCTCTCCACCCAACCCGGACTCGCAAACTCCGCCAACAACCTCATTTCCTCCATGCTCCCCACCGAAACAGGATTCAACACCCCAGGCTGAGTGACTCGCGCATGTGCCCTCATCGCCGCATTCTTGCGCTTGGACGCAACATCCCTCTCCTTGGCGACCTGTCCTGGCACACGGCATGTAGCAGGTGTGATAGCCGAGCCGAAAAGTGGGATTATCAGGGGGTGAATTCCCCGCAGATAAGTAGGATGAGGGTAAATGGGACCATGCGACGCACGTCGCGCGCTGAGCGACGGACGAGTTGGAAGTCGCCTCTGGCCATGTTGACGCTTGCATTTTGTTTTGAGCGGGGCGGTGAGATTGGGATGTAGGCGGGTAGACCTAGGGTGGTACGTAAGGGCAGAGAAGCGCGGTAGTTGTGGAAGACGTTTTTTAGGCCCGTTTTGTAGAAGGTTACGTAGGCGCGGCCGATTGAGATGAGGCGTTTTAGTTTGTCGGTTGCTTGGGCGGTTGCTGGGAGGGCGATTGGGAGGTCGAGGGGTGCTGGGAGGGTGCTTGGTGGTGCGTTGATTTGGGTTGCTGGTGGTGATGGTTGTTGTTTGGCGCGCGATATCGCGGTGGTTGAGAAGTTGGTTTGGGGTGGTACTCGGGGATAGATGTGTTTGAATTGGGTCAATTGGGACCGGAGGGTGTATTGGCCCCTGCTGAGAGATGACATTTTGTATTCAGGTGATGTGTAGGAGTGGTTGCACGCGGAGTTGAAACTTGGAAGTTAGGAGTGGATGCCTGAGGCAGACGTTTCAATGTTGGAGTGTTTGGTCTATAACATGTGTATAACTTGGAAACAGACTTGATTTGATATATTTAATTCTTCATGCACTGATGCTTTCGCTAAGAAGTCTATCCTGGCACTGGATAGTCCAACTATAAACTGTGGAATATGTCTACTACATGTAGCTTTTTACCGAAGGACTTCCAACATAAACCACTCCACAACTACAGATCAACCTTCACAGCAATCATCCTCTCCGCCAAAAATCCAGTCACAAACAGCCAGGCCTTCTTCTGCCCCTTCTCCGGCTCAATAGGAACCAGGACCGCAGCGCTAGCCGAGCGAATGCGCGAACCATCATCCTCAAACAACAGCTTCTTCTCCCAGCCACCAGTCGTCGGCCGAGCATACCAGACCTGAGACGGATTAATCCCGTTTGGGTCTTTTGCAGTCTTTCCAAGATAGAAAGCCTGGGTAATACCAGCCACGACGTAGCCGCTCTTATCATCGGCCTCGGTGCGGTAGGGATCCGCATAGAAGCTGGGGTTGTCGGCGACGGAGTCGAACTGAATAGTCTCCTTGACCTCGACAGTGCTATTGGCATAGCGCTTGGAAACATACAGCTCGCCACCCCCAGCACTGGAAATGACGATTTCGTCATCTGTACGACCGTGGCCGAGACCATTGTTGTTCCACAGACCGGAGTGTGCGACAGAGGCGTCCAATCCCGCAGCGTCGTTTGCTTTTAGATCCGTGATATGCACGTGAATTACGGTGGTCCATTTGGCAGAAGGCCAGAGATCCTCGACGAGGCGCATGGGACCGTCGCGGTAGAAGTGGTCATTGGTGAGGTAGACCGAGTTGGGGCTGTCGGCGTAGACGTCGTTGGGGGTCTTGATCAGCGGGTGCCAGATGGAACGCACGTGTTGGACGGTCTTGGACTCCAATACATGGTGGAACAGTTCAATCTGGGAGCGGGCCTTGGGGATATCCTCGCCATCTCGCCAGTCCGGGTTTGGCAGGTGGTTAACAGCGAAGATATAGACGGCATCGGCTTGTTCGGGGTCCTCGATAACGTCGATGCCATGGGTAACAAAGGGTCCCTTGAAGTTTTCGAATTCCAGACGGGAAGATTTCATGGTCTAACAGCGTCAACAAGAGTCAAGGATATAGCCAAACACAAACTCACCTTTGGATCCACGATATGAATCGAGCCCCGCGCTTCAGGCCGGGGCGTCAAGTGTCCCAATGGAGGAAACCAGTCAAAGCGCGTGCTCGTAGAGTCCTCGCATGCGGCAAAGAGTAGGTTTGCAGGAAGGTAGTGGTGCACATCCTCGCAATGGATGGTATCGTCAATATAAATGGGACCGTCTCCTTTGGCCAGCACAGTGGGATTGGGAGTAAAGAAAGGACCGTGGACTCTGACGGTGTGAGTAACCAAGGGAACTAGAATGGCTGCGAGGGCAGCAAGCAGGCTCAGACTAAAAGCCGAGCGGAGTAGGCCCATGGCGAAAGCTATGAGATAGGTAGTTGTACAGAGGAAAAAGGAGGAGAGTAGATGACTGATTAATTAATAAGCCATTGTAATTGCCAATCGGCCTCGGTTTTGAGCAAACATCGGCTATTTGAATATGAATATGCGGGGATGTGGAGTCGGAGCGGGGCCGAGATTCAGTGTTTACCCCAACTATATCAACGCTCCATGTTATCTAAGGCTTAGCAGGACAGTGTGATGGGTGCCAGGTTCAGAACTAAGGTGCACAATCAGAAGAAGCCAAAACCGAAGCAGAAAGGAGTGCATATATCGAGAATAACCAAGCTGAGGGGGAAGAAGAAAGGAGTGCATATATCGAGAATAACTAAGCTGAGAGGGGAAGAAGAAAGGAGAAAACCAAAACCAAACATGGTAATATAGTGAATGGAAGCATATGTAATGCATCAATCCCGTGACCCACGATGTAAACATGCTAAACACCATGGAAGGTGTCCACAGACAGAACTAGATTGAAGCAGCAATGCGATGACTACCCTAAGCAAGATGCAGATCTTTTTCTTGGGCTTGAAACCGGTGACCCATCGCATGATGCAGTCGATGCCTGCACTGGTTCTTCAGAAGGTATAATCTGGGACCAATCGGGTACCGGGGTCTGTCTGTTCGAGACATAGACCACAACTTGTACCGTTGTTGCAGGAGGAATTATACCCGAGTGACCCTCCGGTTCAGCTCCGTCGTCGAGAATAGGGGACCTGTCTGTTGTAGAAGGCATCAGACCCGAGTACACCTCCGGTTCGGCTCCGTTGTCGAGAATAGGGGACTCGTCTGTTGCAGAAGGCATTGTACCCGAGTACCCCTCTGGTTCAGCTCCGTTATCGAAAATAGGGGACCCGAGAGTCGGGGACTCGTTTGTTGTAGAAGGCATTACACCTGAGTCCTCCGGTTCAGCTCCGTTGTCGAGAATAGGGGACTCGTCTGTTGCAGAAGGCATTATACCCGAGTACCCCTCCCGTTCAGCTTCGTCGAGGATAGAGGGTTCATTTGTTGCGGAAGGCATCAAACCAGAGTACACCTCCGCTTCAGCTCCGTTGTCGAAAATAGGGGATTGGTCTGTTGCAGAAGGCATTGTACCCGAGTACCCCTCCGGTTCAGCTCCGTCATCGAGAATAGGGGACTCGAGAATAGGGGACCTGTCTGTTGTAGAAGGCATCAGAGCCGAGGACCCCTCCGGTTCAGCTCCATCATCGAGAATAGGGGACTCGTCATGTAGTGCAGTCGATGACTGCGATGGTTGTTCAGGATGCCCTCCCTGTGGTTGAGTCTGGTGTTCGAGTGCGTGTGGCTCTTCGTATACGGCAAATGGCAGAGATCCTACGCCTTTCCGTATGAAGCGTTGACAGGTGTATCGCGTTTCGAGTCGGGATAGGTCGGGTGGTGGCTCTTGTGAGTCTGGGCCTGTATGCTTCTTCCCATAATGAGTCCGAACACAGTTGGCATCCGGGCCAAACCAGTTACAATTGGGGGAGATACACCGGACATAATTGTGTAGGAGAGGGAGCTCGGGGATGGCAGGCACTGGTGTTTGCGGTATAGGTATATCTTTGGCGTGAGTGACCTGGTCGGGATAGCGACTAAATAGAGCATTGACAGTATGGTGTTTCCGCGCCGCGTAAGTCTTCTCTTCAAAGTGATATTTTTCGAGATGCTCGTAGAGCTTGGACCTTAGTACCGCAACCTGACACGGTCGACATATCATCAACCGATATTGCGAAAGGTAGACAAAGAGTTCATGGGCCCGGCCGAAACGCGGGGTATCGGTATGAGTGTTCTGGGGGCTTGGAGTAGCCATTATGTTTTGGAAACAAGAAGGGATTGATTAGGCTTTAGCGACACCTTAGCGTGTGAAAATTTTTACATATAGGACATCCCGGCGTAGGCTACCGCGAGACATAGGCGTACGCGAGACATAGGCGTAGGCCACCCCGAGGCATAGGCCACCCCGAGGCATAGGACACTAAGAGGCTACTGTAACTTAGACGGTTGCGCGGCTTTTAGATTCACTACATAGGAGGCTCCCGCAACTTAGATGGTCGAGTGGCTTATAGATTTATGCAATAGTAGGCTCGGGTCTGGTTGACAAGATCTGAATCCATGACGGGAAATGATAGTTTATCCTAAGGCTTAGCAGGAACTAGATTCACACGGCATGCATTGACTATCCTAAGCAAGATGCAAATCTTTTTTCTCGTTTTGCTCGATTTGAGAAGCATCGACGCAGGTGCTGATCGGAGCCTCGGCAAAGAAAAGCAGAAAAACATAATATAAAGATAGAGATAGAGATAGTGGCCATCAAATTGAAGGATAAAAATCATTACTTGGCCATGGCAGAAGTGACCAAACGTCAAAAAGAAAACAAGAGCTTACTACTGTCCGAAATATCCCAGTGTGCAAATTCCCATTCCATATCATATAAGTCGTGGCCAGGACAGTCATTTAGTGTGCGGAGGGCTTGGCGTCCAGGAATTCCTGGTCGCTTGCATCGAGGACATCGTACTCCTCGTCGGTGAGGAATTCCGCATCGGTGCTCGCCTCATCCAAAGTGAGACTCTCCACGTCTTCCGTCACATCTGCCTCTGAAGCCGTCGAAACAGTGGTGGCATGGTGAGCCGGTGCAGCGGCTTCGTGAGTGCTGGATTCAGGGCTCTCCTTCTCCAGCTTGGGGAAAATCATGTCACTCTCAGTAAGCTGGGCCTGGTCGGCTACAGGAGCCTCGGCCTTCTCCGAATCTCCCGTCTCAGGAGCGGGCTCGGTCTCGGCTTCCGAACTGGTACCAGAGATGGCCGCCTGCACCTGAATGTCGCACCACAGTCGGTGACCGATTGCCTCGCCATTGGGGAGCTTCAGGCGCCAGTAAGAAATGGCAGTGCCCTCACGGCGGGGGTTCGGAGAGTCACGGTGAAATCAGCACTCTGGCCGACCTCCACCGGTGCATCCAGCTTGTTGCTCTCCATGGCCGCGTGGATTGACTCCACACTCGACGGGTGGCTGGCGTCAACGTTGAACATGGTATCTCCGCCAACAAAGCGGACATCACTGCCAACGGGCCATGCACTCGGGCCGGGGTTGTACAAGGTCCACGTCTGCCGGAACATGGTATTTGGAGGCAGTCTAGTGCCATCCGGGATGGCATCTCGGACAAAGTAAGCCTGGAAACTGTCAGACACGCTTTTGTTGGCAGAGACTGGCTCGTAGGTCGGGGGCTCTGGGGCCACTTCGGCCTTGGCCATCTCCGGTTTGCTGGCTTCCACCTCAACAGGTACCGGTGCAAATACAGCCTTCTCCTCAGGGAACTCATCGGCAGTCATAATGGCCTCAGAGCGAGCGCAGGCATTATCACCCAAGGCGACAGCGCCGTTGAAGCCATCATCACTGACGGTGCTCACCGTCACGCTGCGAACGGGAGTTCTGAACTTGATCAAGGGGTGAGTCCGGTTGTGGTTGAGGGTCGGCAGTGCCTCGCAGTTGGCACAGAAATCGACGTCATCACAGACGGCACACTTGTATCGAACGCCGTGGATGTAGCTCTGGGCGGGCATGTCCTTGCATAGTCCATCACAGAAGATGCCATAGTGAATGGACTGCTCATGAACCTGTTCACCGATGGTGTCATAGATAGGAACGAATCGGTGGCCAGGGTGGTTCTGAGTGGCATTCACGATGCAATCACGGCAGTAGTCCCAGTCAGGGCAGGACAGACATTTGTGACGGACACCAACGATGCGCTTGTCACAGCCATCACAAATGGCAGCATGCTTGAACTGGCGGCCAGGGAGACAGCGAGACACGATCAAATTCTTCAAGCAGAAGTTGCGGTCCGAGCCGAGAGCGAAGGTGTGAGCAGGGTGGTGACCATGCTTGTTTCTCAAAAGGCAGCGGAGGCACAGATCATAGTCCTCGCAGTCACTGCAATGAACCAGGTTGGTTTCATCAACTTCTGTACAACAACGTTAGCTAAACCATCAAGGACATCTAACGAGAGGGGGAATGCATACCACGGCAGCACCCGTTGCAAGTGAAACTATCGTCTCCCTCGACAGCCATATCCGAGTGTTTCATTTCGGTGACAGGGACACTCGCCGCCATTTCGGAGACAGTCTCAGGAGTGGACTCCGGCACCTGGACTGGAGCGGGCTTGACCACCCTCTCCTGCAGATCACGAGGGGGAATAGTCTCGGTTGTGCTGTTGGTCACAATGCCATTGGCCACCACACGCTTGATCAACCAGTGACCTTCACCCCGGCACGACGCACCATTCTCAACACACCGTGGACACAGGTCATAATCTCCGTGCTCGCAGATACTGCAGTGATAGTGGTCATTGGCAATAGAGCGGCCACAGTTATTGCAGTCTATGCAGAACATCCCACAGGAAGAGCTGTGGGAGATGACGGGGAAGTGTAGTCTGTCCTGCTCCATCTCAAAGTCACGATAACGAGGCTGGCCGACTGGCAGTGTTAGCTGAGGAGCAGTGCTGGCATCAGCGGAGACCGGAGCAGCTTCAGAAGAGGCAGGGAGAGTGTCAGGGTGAGCAACGGGGATGGGAGAGCTGAGAACGGTATCGAGATAGCTGTGTCTCGAAGGGAGCATCTGGTTGGTCGGCTGGGCCGGAATGGCGGTGTCGGTGGTCGGCACCGAGGGATCGACCGTGCTGGCTTTGATACGAAGTTTGGACTTGGCCTTAGCAGCTCGGAAGAGTTGCTTGTAGACCACGGCATTATCACAGTCAAGGTGGACATAAGAGCCGGCGCTGTCGGAATAGCGCTCGAGGATGACGTTAACATCGGCCGGAACGCCGAGGAGCACGCGGAGCTAATCCCAGTTAGTTAACAAGAACAGCAGAGGCTCGTGTTGGGTCTTATTATTGAAAATCCCAAATGAGGGAAATCATTATGGCCCATCGAGATGGCCGAGTCGACTATCGTGATAAGAGATTGGGGGGTGGACTGGAGATCCGGTCGGGAGCTCGGGTGGAGACTCTTACCTTCTGGGGGAAGACCTTCGGCGTGAGGTCTCTCAGCGGCAACTTGAACCGCCGATTGGTGTCATTGTAGATAACTTTCACGGCCACCATCTGGTCTGGACCTGGATGAGTAGGAAGAGCTGGGGTAGTCATGTTGCTGGTGTTGCGAAGTGGATACCCAGCAGTATGTGGTATTTGGAGAGATAAGAAGTACTGGGGGAGATGAAGGCAAATCACGGGAAGGGGGGTTGGTTTTGAGTACGATAATGAGGATGAAGATGAAGATGAAGATGAATACAGTGATGGAAGAAAAGGCAGAAGTGGAAGTAGAAGTAGAAGAGCCAAGAAGACGCTTGGGGCATTGTATAACCCGTGGTCAGCTGCTCGCTTAGTAAGGATACAGATTTCATCATCCATCGTAGTTAACTCAGTTAACTCACTAAAGACTCTCTCTTAATATTCTTAGTAAGGGGGCCACCAATTTTTACGGTATATGTCATGTCTCTCAGTCGTACTTTTCATTTCGTAGTCTGCAGAAACAAGATGAAGTCATGCAAGTGCTTAGATCCATGCCAGTGATGTGGGGGGGCTTTTGCGGGGGACATGAAAGGACATGAAAGGGGAACAACGCTCAAATGCATCCAAGTCCAAGTCTAACCATGGAGAGACGAAAAAAATGACCAAAGGCATGGAAGTAGAATTAGAGTGAGGGGTAAAGGAAAACGTAGTGAAGTAAGAAAGAGAGTGAAGGGTCATCAAAGGGATGGATCGAGGGCTCAGATCACTGCCCATAGTAACCTCCCCCGGCACCCGGTGGCTGCCCATAGTAGTACGTAGGGCCTGGAGGTGTCATCATTCCCCCCATCCCCACCACACCCCCGGGGCCTGATCCTACCCCGTAGTTAGGGTTAGAGTACATTTGGCCAGAGGGATAGAAATACACCGTGCCTCCAGACTCGTGGGCTACAGTGTCAGCCTGTGAGGGTTGCTCTCCGGCGTACGGCATCCCCTGCTGATCGGGGTTGAAGTTTGGCACAGAGGCACCAGGGCCCATTGGTCCATTGTATGCAGGATACTCGGGCCCGACGTTTGGATAGTACATGCCATTAGCGGGATAGCCCGGATAGAACCCAGGCTGTTGTGGGTATCCGTATGGCTGGAAAGGCTGGGCGTGAATCGCCCGTTCCGGGATCTGGGAGAGCGGGGTTCCTGAAGCCAGGCTGGGCGGGCCGCGGGCAGTTGAATCTTGACCGGGTCCTGGGACGAGTCCAGGAACTTGATGGTGGAACGGCTGCTCGTGCTGGGGCTGCGGTGGGTTGAACGGGAAAGTCGCCGGACTTTCAATGTCCGCTACGGACACGGTTTTCTGGGGACGAGGTTGATGCATCGGAATGGGACCTGTGCGGCTTTCGCGATACATAGGATGCGGTGGCTGCATCGGTGGCATCGGCGGTGGGAGTTGTGGCATCATAGCGCCAGGCCCCATGGGCGGAATGCCGACTGGGGGACGGGATGGAGGCGGCAGGCGGACAACCGGTTTGCCAGCATCCGGTGGAACCATGATGGCTGGCCGCGAGTAGACAGAGCCTGCGGGTGATGGGTATCCATCTTGAGATGCGGGCATACCAAGGGAGGACCGACGGCTAAGAACACTGGGAGTGTAGGTATTGGAATAATAGCTAGGACGTCGTCCACTGTAGAATCCTCCGCCGCGGCCCCGACCCCGATAGCCTTGCTGGTTGGGACGCAATGCGCGGGGAATGAAAATGAATGAACGCTCAGTAGATGGGAAGATATAGCGAGGATGTTGGCCGGGAAGAGAGATCCGCACCGGCTTATCACGGCGCAGGGGAGGACGATGTTGAGGGAGCCGAGTGTGCTTCTTGAGCATCACGGGGAACGGCTTATCTTGGGACATGCCCGGTAAGAATACACGGACAGTCACATTTCCCATCAAAGTTGTGCTAGAAAAGGATCGATTCGGCGGCGAAGATCGAGGCGCAGTCGGGACAGTTGTCGAAAGTTGAGGTGCTGTGGAGGGAGACGAGTGTTTCGGGGCAGGCTTGTCATCGCCAGCCACGGTGTCGTGGAGATCGTGGGCCCATTGGCCTTCACTAGCATCGGCCTTCGCAGAGTTCCTATATAGTGTTAGCAAGAGTGACCTGACATGTAAGGTTGGTGATATTGTTGTACCTGCGAGCATTCCCATCCACGATGAGACCAACCGGCCTCGACTTGCCCTTGTTGAGGGGACGACCGTTGCCGCCTTCGTTTGTCCGCTTGTCATGAAGGAAGAAGCTACCACGAGTTGGCACAAAGGCCGGGTTCTGGTCTCGCTCCTTCACGTATTTCTCGCGCTTCTTCCCAAGACTTTCCCGCTTCGGTTCGGTTGGCGGAGCCGACGGCGTGCGGCCTGTTTGGAGCGCTCGACCTTCCTCCATCTCATCAAAGCGGTCCTCGCCAGCCTGACTAGATATCTTCAGTCCGCTCATCATCGCCTCGGTGTCCGATACCGTTGTCTTCAGTCCTGGTTTCCCCGGTGACGTAGAGCTGTGCCGGGGCTGACCTAGGTTACGCCCGTTCACCTGGTCACCGTTCACCTCCGCCTCTGTCGGTGTCGCGGTGTCGTCCTCGCTATCGCTGCCCTCCCCATCGGCATCCTCCTCATCCTGGTGGCTGTCTGCGGATCCTTCACTCAAAGAGTCATCTTCGACATCGCCGGCCAGCGGGCCCTCGTCCTCGCCCTCATCTTCCCTTCTCTTCCTACGGCTAGCCCCAATATGGCGTCGACGAGGAGCCATGAGTGATGTGTATGATGAAGGCTACGGAAAGGAGCCGAGCAAATACCCTGCTACAGGGTTTGGTGTTGGGGCCAGCCAACTGGGAAGGGGCAAGGCAGGAAGTGCGGGCAATGGGAAGCTCGTGTTTCAACTCAACAGGAACCAATATCAAAAGAGACCAAAATATTGCTAGACAAAAGGGGTGAGAGAGGGAAAGAGACACCTTGTGTAGATGGGTCCAAGGTGGCAGGGATCGAAGGAAAAAAGCAAGAGCAAGGGGGTGCAGGAAGAAGAAGTAGGATGAGAAGTAGCGAGATCTTCGAGACCTGAATGACATCGCAAATAGACGTCACCCCCGATCAGGCTAGCGCCGGGCGGTGAAGGCGGTTCTGCCCGTCTTTGTAGATCATCGTCACTGGGTCTTTTTGTATGTTCTTCTGGATACTTCTACGTACCAGATTCGTTGCTGCGTAGTGTGATTACCACACTCGGTAGGTGTTAAAAATAGGTTGGATCATTGCAATATGTGTGAGCGGTAATATTTCCGATGCATACAGATGGCTATGCAGCAAAGAGATGCAGGGTGGATCTAGAAGCGGTGCATGCGACACCCTTGATTGATAACGCCGTACACAAAAATCACCACAAAATCACAAGTTAGGTTATCGATGGACTGAATAGCGGCCCAAGGTGGTCTAAATTGGGCTTCGACAACCCCTATGCCACATCAACATAGCTGCAACAGCTGCAGACAGAGTAGATCACTGACTGCTACATAGAAACCCCAAGAAAAATCCCAGGCATATACAGATCTGCTGCAAAGAACTAGCAACTAACCCTATCACGATGGGCACAAAGAAGCTGCATTGAATCTGATGTGGCTGAGAATCAAAGAGATTTTTAGTCAAACGTGATTTTCTTTCCCTGGGATTCGACAATGGCACCGCTGAGCTTTTGCACAGTCTCTTTCGAATAACGGGACTCGTCAATGACCTGTTCCTTTGGCTTTCTGGACCAGGATTGACCCTCTGAATCGCCATTCTCTTCGGTATTCCCAGACTGAGGCTTGCCCTTGCCAAAGCGCTTATTGTACCGTGTTGTCGCATCCTCCGCAAATTCCATTCTCAGGCGGCGACCCAGGAGCATGTTCACCCACACTCGGCGCTGTCTGGGCTTCTTTTGCTTCTTCTTGTGCTTCATTTCAGCCTCCGAACTGGAGTCACTATCGGACTCCTCTTCTTCGTCATCCTCCTTGACCAGGACAAAGCCTCTCACCGCTGCTTCCGCGGAAGCAATTTCTTCAAACTCCACCCAAGCATATCCTTTGCATTTTCCTGTGTCCTGGAAGGTTGCCATATGCACATTATCCACGGTTCCGCATGGTGCGAAATGTTCCTCAAGGCCTTCCTTAGTGACATCGAAACTCAGATTGCCCACGAAAATGCGACGAGACGGAGGATGGCCAGACTTGGCCGCCGGGCCTGCATTGCCTTGCTCCTGAGACTTAGACTTCTCGGGACGCCCTTCAAAGCTCTTTGCGTCCTTGATCAGGACGCGACGACCAGTTAGAAGCTGTTCGCTCAGCCCCATGGCTTCCTTCAGGGCCTTTTCAGTTGAGAAGTCGACGTAGGCGAAGCCTCGGTTCTGGGCTTTTCCGAACTTTTCAGCGCCCTTGGGAAGATGGATACGGGTAATTGTAGCATCGGTAAATGTGCAATTGCTGACGAAGAAGTTGCGGAGATCGTCCTTGGTCGTCTGGAAAGCCAAGTTGCCGATCCAGACACCATAGTCGGAGCGTTTCGCAGTGGCGGAATCAGCCGTCTTCTCGGATTCGGGCTTTTTGGATTTAGACTCGTTGTCATCGGCAGTGGGTGCGTCCTTCATCTTTTTGGCTTTGCGCAGAGCTTTCTTAGATGCGGGCTCCGGCGCATTCACATCAATCTCCAGTTCGGGGACATCCTGCAGCTTGCGCTTCTTGTGTACTTTGTCGGCCTTGTCAGCCTTGGGGACCTTTTCGACTTCGGTAACTTCGCCCATTGTCTCAGATTATGTAGCAACAACAAAGGAAATCAAAAATTTTGAAAGGTGAAAGAATCAAGTCGAGGAAAAAATAGGGCCTCACTGCAATAATTTTTTACGGCGGCCGAGACCCGCCCCTCGCGCAACTCGGGCTTGGCGCGCCTTGACTCTCCGAACTCCCTCCCCAATCTCAGATCTCAGCGATATCCATCTTCCCTTGGTATTCTCATCTCAACTCTTCAACCATGGCACAGGAATCAAATGCTGCGGTCCCCGAGACTCTCCCCGATGCATCGGCAGCTCCCCCTGCTAAGCACTCGGTGCGCTCTTTCAAGTACGACTTCGTTCTAGCTGATATGCCGAGCTCTGGCTAATTGTCCCCCAGAAAGAAATACGCGAAGATGAAGGTCAAATTTGAGCTAGGGACACGAGAAAATGAGAATCTGATTCGGGAAGAACTGCGGATTGAGGATCTATCCAAGCGCATCCAGGAACAGAACGAGTACGCTCTACGCCCTTTCTCCGAAACCCGCAGGGAGCCACTCGGACTATCGCTAATCCATCTCTAGTCAATTGCTCGAAGTCCTTCTCGAGTTCAACGAGAGCATCCACGTCTCCCCAGCCATGCGTTTCGATCTGAACATCCCCGGCGACATCCCTTTCCTTCCTGCCTCAGAGCAAGAGATCGCGCCCCTGGTCAATGATGCGGTCCTAGCCAGAACCGCATTGAAAGAAGCCAGAGCCGAACTTGAAAGCGGGAACCTTTCAGCAAGTGCCTATCGCCAGGTCGAACAAAGCATCAAGCGAAACAAAGAGTTTGCACCGTCCATGCAGTACAGCACTCTTAGCCAAATCCCACACACTGCTCCAGACCGAGAAAAGGGTATCAGCGGAGCCGAGCGCAAGCTTGGGTACTTCACACCAGAACATGAAACCGAGTATTATCTTGCTCTGGACGCGAAGCTTGGCGATGAAGCAGCCGCATTGCAATTGGCACGTATCCCGGACCCACCCACATTTGCTGAGCGGGAACGGGATGCTTCCATCCGAAATCCTGCATCGGTGTACAACTGGCTGCGACGCAACCAACCCCAGGTTCTACAGGATCACGAGGTTGCTTCCGAGAAGTCCGCCTCGCGGCCATCGAACCAGCGGGCATCCAAGCGAGCACCTGCACAGCGCAAAGAGGAGGACAAGGACATGTTGGATGATGATGGGACGGAGGTAGAGCCGACCCCTAAGAACAAGCGCAAACGTGATGAGGACACGGGATACCGGCCCAAGGGTGGCAGCAGTCGACCAAAGAAAAAGAAGCCTTCTGAAGAGTCGACACCCACTGCCAACCGCAATGGCAAAAAGGCTTGAGATTGAACACGGATTCTATTTGCTTTCCATTTGATGTATTATTATGGCATTTCGGACCACTTACAGGGTTTTTATGGGAGTATACCGAGACATTGAGAATAATCATGATTCAATTTTTCTGCGGAGGCTTCTTACTCAGAATCCAGGGTCTAATAGTAGTTTATAGGAAGAGGCTTTTCCTAAGTATGTCTGCTCAATTTCCTCTCATACTCACAGTTATTTATAACTTCAAATTACTTTGTTATCTTGCAATTGCCCATATCGAAGATGTATACTTCTGGATCCGGTGGGTCAATATCACGTGATCCAAAAGTCTCCGCTCAAAAGTTGAAGCTGCAACTTGATCTTTTCCAGAACTAACTACACCGATTGCTCGAAATCAACATGGCAATTACTATTCTTCCTCCGGTCGTGGAGGACTTCAGGCCCCACCAGTCTGATTCCGAGGATGAGATGTCTATCAACTCCGACGAGGACACAGAAATGGGCGGCGTCTCTCTGGGCCGGCCAACCAAGCGGGCCCGACTAGGAAACGAGATTGGAACGGGAATTTATACACCCGGTCAGGTGGTCACAGATGATCCCCAATACATGAGGTAAGTGCTCGATCGTCTTCCACTGTGGGACAGAGATTTGCGCAAAAAGGAATAGGGCTAACGTTCGGCAGAGGCCATGGCACCTATATGAACCCCCTCTCTACATCGATCATCGCGACAGTCGCCGGTAAAATCAGCCAGGTCAACAAGCTTATCTCAGTGCACCCATTGCGGGCCCGATACACACCCGAGATCGGCGATCTGGTTATTGGAAGAATTGTGGAAGTGCAGTCCAAGCGCTGGAAGGTCGATGTTGCAGCTCCCTTGCTCGCCGGGCTCCCGCTCTCTGCCATCAACTTGCCCGGTGGTATCCTACGCCGACGAACGAGTGCGGACGAGCTCCAAATCCGGACTTTCTTCAGCGAGGGCGATTTGGTTATTGCAGAGGTGCAGAGCGTGCACCAGGATGGATCAGCCTCGCTCCATACCCGTTCTCTAAAATATGGCAAACTTCGAAACGGCATGTTCCTTGCTGTCACAGGTACCGGTGGTAGCGGGGCATCCAGCACCAGCACCAAGGGTGGTATTGGCTCTGGATCCGCCGCTGCGGCTTCAAGTGGAACTGGAGGAGTTGTGCGATCACGACGACAGGTGTGGACTGCGCACACTGCCAACGGCGGTGGTGATGTCGATATTATCCTCGGAGTGAACGGATATATCTGGATCTCTAAACATGTTGATGGGACGGCTGCGACCTCGTCTACAACCGAGAATGTCTCTATTACGCGCATGGAGGAAATGGTGTCGAGCTCGATTTACTCCAGCCAAAACGATGACATTGCGCCGCAGACACGCCGGGAGATTGCTCGCCTAGCGCAATGTATTCGAGTCCTGGTACAAGGCGGCGTGCGGGTGGATGAGGATACGGTGATGAGGGCCTACGAGGCTAGTCTCCAGGTGGATCTGGAGGTGGGAGATGATGATGAGGAAGAGGAGCTACGCCAGGAGGGACGAGAGTATTTGGAAGGGGCGAAGGCCCGGCGCATTCTGGAGATGGTGATTCATGGGAATTAGCAGTGATTTCAATTGTATGATAGGCGATACCCAAAAGGACATGACAATATGAAGTATGTACTATGAAGTAACTGAATAGACAATAGACTGAAGACAATAGACTATAGACTAGACTCAATAGACTGAATAGACAATAGACTATAGACTATAGACTAGACTCAAGACTGAATAGACTAGAACTAAACTCAATAAGAAATAACCCAAAGAGGAAATCCCCGCATCACTAAGCAGGAATCGGGCTTATACGGAGGCAACTTCTCTTTAATTTTCTTCTTCACTCATCTCTGCTCTACTCATGTTTCTACTGCAGGACTATGTGCTACTTTACACTCTTCAACTCTTCTTTTCATTTTACCATAGCTCCGTTCCAATAGGGTGACCCTTCTCATCTACTTCCCCGCCTACTCGGGCAAACACCTTCTTACCTCGAACTCGAACTCGAACTACCATCACATACATCTCTCTCCACCATGCCTGATCTTCGTCGCCAAATCTTCGAGAGCGGCAAGACCGTCTCGCGCAAAGCAGCTTCCCGCGAAGCTTCTCGTTCCACCTCCCGCGCAGGTTCCAAGCAGTCGTCACGGGCTGCAAGCAGAGCTGCATCCGATGAGGACGACTCTGGTTCCCTTTCTGACGATACCAGTATGAGGTGAGCTATCACTCCGGTTCTATTTTTCCTCTCTTTCCCTCTCTTTTTCCTCTTGTGCATTTCAAGTCTTTTGATCGCGGTCCCACCTCGTGGCGGGATGATGTCACCGCTGGTTTTTTTTTCCCTTGAGCGGGGCACTGACCAACGTATAGTATCGGCTCTTTCGATGATGACAGTCAGGAACAAGATAACGCCGATTGGCCTCAGGAGCTGGGTGATCGCATCCAAGAGATCCTCGACCGCAAGCGCAGCAGCGTGCAAGGCCGCGAAGAAGCTCTGGCTGCTTTCTGCCGCCTGACCAAGTACCACTATGCCGAAGAGGAAATGCGTGCATCTGTTGCCGACCTGCTGAGTTCATTCCTAAGAAGCGCGCGAACTGAGTCCAGTGCCCGCGAGACAAATCTGGCTCTGCGCGCTATCGAGTTGCTGGTCATCACCTCATCCGACGATAAGATCTACGAAAATGCCGAGCCCATCCTGACACGCATCATCCGTGACTCGCCATCCAATGCGATCAAGGCAGCAGCGATCCAGTGTCTGGGTACATGCACTGTATTCGGAGGTGCGGGGGAGGATGGCATCCTCGAGCAGATGACTTTCCTTCTGGACATCGTGGCCTCGGATGGCCAGTCCATTGATGCCGCTGATGACCCGACCAGCGTAACCGCCGCGTTGCAAGTATGGGGCTTCCTGGTAACCGAAATCGACGATTTCGAAAGCGAAAGCGAGGAGGCAGTCCAGATCTTCATGGACCAACTAGACAGCGGCGACTCCAGCGTGCAGATTGCAGCCGGTGAAAACATCGCCATCCTCTACGAAAAGAGCTTTACACCCCAAGAAGATGACGAGTCCGACAGCGGAGAATCTGATGAGAGCGACGAGCACGCCAACGACGCAGCCGGACCGAAGCTGGTCAAGCGCTACAATGCCTACCACAACACACCGGAGCTTGAGCGCTCGCTGCAAAACCTCGCAACAATCCACAACAAGCGCATCAGCAAGCGCGACAAGAAGTCCCTACACAGCAACTTCGCCTCGATCCTGACAACGGTCGAGAACCCACGCCGCGGACCGCGCTATAACATGGCCATCGACCAAGACACAAATCGCCACTACGGCAGTACGCTCACCGTCAAGATCGGCCGACATGGCATCATGAGCATCGACCGATGGTGGAAATGGGCTCGTCTGAACTCTCTGCGTCGGATCCTCCAGGGTGGTTTTGCCGAGCACTACTTCCAGGGCAACCGATCTGTTCTTGATAATCTGCCCGTGATGATGCGCATGTCCGAGAGCCAGACCACGCCTGACCGCGCCAGTGCGCGGAAAGCAGCCAAGATGCGCAACTCGAAGCGCTGGACTCCGCAGGACTCGGATGATGAGGATTAGGAGGAATTCAATGGTATCTCTTCTCGCTTATAACTACACGGAGTCATCCATGCTTTTTATTTTTAATTTTTTTTATCTTTTGTTTTGTTTTCCAGGTATACTGGGCCTTTTCTTTCCTTTTCCACTGAGTGCAGTAGTAACATTAACGAAGATGCATGTCTTATCTCCAATGTTCTTGTACTCTCCAGTCAGGAGAGCTTTATTAATACCATTTTGATAATACGAAACATTCAAGGGCAATCAAAGCAACCATAAAATCCCATACTCCTGTACAGAGTAATGTAATTGCAAAGTGTAATTAACTATGCTAGAGTGGAGTAGATCCTCCTCGAACCCTTTCAAATGATCTCCAAATCCAACCAATATCTCAGGGTTGAAGGAAGAATAAATGAACTGAAAAAAACATCCACAAACAACCAATATTCTCAAGTCTCAAAAACAGGCACAACACCAGACCAACTACCGCGCGCGCTCATCCCAGTAGCCGTCTTTACCATTCTTCAAACGCCAGACAATCTCACCGTCGGAGCCATCGACCCGCGTAAACCAGCGCGGGTTCCAAGACTCACCGGAGGCTTCCATGTCGCGGCGTCGAGCTCGCTGGGCTTCTTCTAGTTGGACTTTGACTTCCTCTGCGCGGTCGAGGTCACCGTCTTCCAGGGCGCGCTGGTCAGGACGAAGACGGGAGTCAGTGGGCGGGATGTGAGAGTTCTCGATGGGGGTGATTTCATTCAATGTGGCGGCGAAGGAGGTGAGGCCGTAGTGCTTGGGGGCGGAGGGGACGAGGTCGCCTGCCGACCAGATAGGTTTGCCGGATGGTGAACCATCTTTCGTTAGGAATATGGAAGAGGGCCAAGTGCCGGATAGGCCGAGGGATAGGGGTTTATGATTAGAGTCGAGGGCACGAGTGGAGACTTCTTCGCTGCGGCCGGAGAACATGCCGCCGGCTTTAAAGGTGGAGATGGTTCGGTGACCGGTGGACTCGTTGAAAATGGTCAGTTCACCGACAGGCTCGACGTACTTTTCGCCGGCGATGATGTTGCGCAGGAATGAAGTGGCTGGGGTCCAGCTGAAGCGCTCGCCTGTGGCGTGGAGACTGATGCGAACGCGACCTTCGGTGGTGATCTCAGCGGACTTGCCCCAGAACTTCTGGCTGGGCATTGGTGATTGCGCGAGACTCCATTCTTTGCTGTCGGCTTGGTAGGCCAGTTGGACGGGTCGGTGGGAGACTTTCTCGGCGATGAAGCGGAATCCACGGTCCTCGCGGACAAGCTCGTATGTTTCTCCCAGCATAGGGTTGAAGGGCTTGCGGATGGAACGCTCACGGACACGGTTGCTGGAAAGCGATGATAGAGCAAATGCAGTGACATACATTAGTCGTTCAACGCTGTCTGATATATGGGCAGCCTGGTCTAACAGAGACGAGTACTCCATGATCTCTGCTGCACGTTGGAGCAAGGACAAGGGCTCGTTTGCAGACACGGGCATAGATATTTGAGATAAATCTTTGCCGACATTCTTGCGCAGGAAACCGATTAGACTTGGAGGCATGACCGTTGGAGCCAAAATATTCTGGCGACGACGAATCGGATCCAAAGGAAGAGGAGACAAAGTCTTGGGACGTGCTGGGAATAATGGTGAAGCACTGCTACTGTCCTGAGGAGCTGTCGACTCGGCTTCTTCATCACTGTCCGAGGGCGCATCGTCTTCAACATTCTCAGCAGCACCGCCTACCGTCTCCTCTTCGTTGTCGCTATCCTGGATGGTCAGGAGCGGAGACACAGTACCTCCGTCCGTGGCATCAAAGAATTCCTGCGACATATCCGACTCCATACTCTTACGAGACGCCATTGTTTGCATGGGCGGGTGTCGCCGCTGCTTACTCTCAGCAATGAGGGTTGAGAACTCAGACATGACGTTGTCCAGATCATGCAAGACCGCCATCAGACTGTCATGAATCGCATCCGTCCCATCCGCATGGCTGTGACTGCTGGTCGGTCTGCCAGACCCTTCCTTTGCCGGAACTACCAGCTGAGAGGCGGTGGAGTTAGCCTTGCCGCTATGGGCAGAGTTACCGCTAGTCTTGCGCCTCCAGAAAGGAGGCCGCCTCGGGTCTGTAGGCGAGTCGTTCGCAGGAGGGTGAGGACTAGGAGACCGGCCACGGGGTCGCTCCGAGGGAGACGGGAGCGGAGACGCGAGATACTTGGGATCGGTGTCCTTGGCGAGAAGACGCACTGCATCTCGTGACCCGGAAATCTTACTGACGAGGCGCTCGACGCGAGTCCATTCATTCTCTTCCGCCGGGGAAGGGGTCGACGGGAGGGACAGTCGCAGCTCCGGAGCACCGGCAACAGCGAGTTCATCATCTTTCGGGGCATCCTTGCAAGAAGCTTTCTCCAGGGCGCGCTTCCAGGCCACGAAGTCCTGGTCATTGCTTGCACGAAGATGCCAGACCTCCGTGCCCGAATCAATGGATATCTCGCGGGATTTCTCATTTGTCGCGACAGCCGCTAAGGATAGCGGGATGGCACCCCGCAGTGCAGACGAGTTGGGGTCATGGTAGTATGACAGCGTGCTCGAGGTAAAGTCCAAGGAGAAGAACCGGCGGGCCCAGCCCTGGCCCCTCTTTCGCCGTCGCTTCTGGAGCTGGCCAGTGTGTACAGAGGCATATGACAGTTGCGCATTCAGGGTAGACCGGCTATTGCCACGTCGGCGTGTTCGCGGTTGCGTGAGTGACTCGCTCGAGCGGTTATGCTGGGAGCGCGCGATCGTGGCCACGGTCGAAACATGAGGTCGAAAGCCGGTCGGATAGGTCAGGAGAGCGAGAGTGACGGTCTTGGAGACTTGTTTAGAGAAGGTGTTGTCGAAGACGAGCGCGTAGTTACCACCCTCGTTGGTCGGCACATCGTATGTTCCCTGCGAGATCGTATTGGCTTCGCATTTGCCAATCCACTTGATGGTCTTGAGGCCGATCCCGTTCAGCTTTTCGATGACGGTGAGATGGTTGCGGGAGCCGGAGGTCGCCGTTGCGGGCAGGTTCTCATTTGAATCGGTGCTCTGCGAATCGGAAGTCGGCAGGTTGGAACTGAGTTGAGTGGACTGGCCGGGGTGCTTGAAAATTCCAAAGTTCACTGACTTCTTGTGTGGCTGGATACTCCACGAGATGGTGTGGTTGGCGCTAACATTGACCCAGCGTACAAAGTACGACTTCAAGGAGGTTAGCAAAGGACATGGAATAGAACTGTTACTCGCTGCTTACCTTGCTATGGATCTCCAGCTCCTCCAGGGCTGCCATGGTGTCAGAGTTGAAGTGTGCCGGCGGGTCCGAGAGTTGCGGCTGAAGGAGGGCGGAGAATTTCAGGACTCTTCAGGCACCGAAATGTTTGGAGGGGTAGAATAGTAGAAAGGTAGAATGGGAACTATTAAGTACTCCACATGAATGACGACGATCCTAACCTCTCATCTGAATGCCAGGGAGGAAAGGCTCGATCAAACCGAAGCCGAGGAAATGTGATAGTTGTTCACATGGGGATGATCCGACTCTGTAAACTGCCGAGATTCCAGTCTAGACACGCGGTTCTTAAAACGTTTGGATATCTTTAGGTCTACTAGTCTAACTGAATCTGAATATCCTCTACGCTTTATTCCCATGCTAATCGCTGTTCATTGCAAAATATAGTGGTCCATTGCCCCAAACGACCAGAAGGTGTATCAAAATTAAAAACACAAAAACGAAAAAGCATAGGAAACTCGAAAAGAAATGCAATGCCCATCTTTTGTCTCTGATTCGCTTTTCCTTGAAAATTTCCCATAGAATAGTACACTGTACAGACGATGCGTTCACCTCCGACTGGCCTGCATGTTGGTGAACATCAACTTGAACCCATTGCACAGAGCCTGCATATCCGGATAGGGATTCTTTTGAAGCTCGAAGCCCTGCGGGATCACCTTGACAGGCCAGTTCTGCAGTTTCGAGTGCTCACCCGCCTTGAAACAAAGGAAGAAGTAGCCGGGGTATTTGGGGTTGATACAGAATGCATAGGCCGAGCGACGGGGGTTGGCTTTTGTGTAGGTCTCGAGCCATTGATCTACCATAGATGTTAGTAACATGGTAACGTTGGGTGGGAAGAAAGGAAACATACCAGTTTCGGCCTTGCTGCCATCTTGATACTTCTCGTTCGCCATCATCTCCTCCACCTTCTTGGCCATTGCCTTGACGTGATTGACGATGAGGTCATCCAAATCACTGTAGGTATATCTGCCTGCGACCTTGAGCACACGGCCAACGGAGAACTCGTTCTCCTTATCCAACTCGAGCACGTCGATATGCTGATAGACACCGTGCGCCACCTTCCAGGTGACCGCAAGGTGATCGGGTCCACGAGACGAAGGACGGATAACCACATCGCCGCGGCTCCGAGAGCCCAAGTATTCCTCCGCCTGAGTGGAGTTGAACGGCCGGAAGAGCGGATGCTTGATGACACGCTGAGCCTGTCCACCCCGCTGCGTCTTCTCTTGCAAAGATTCCCGATCCTTCCGTTCCTGGACTTCGTCCCAGTCGTTGAAGCCGTGCTCGGGGACCCGGCGGACAGGATTAGACACTTGCTCTTCACGTAATGACACGTTGCAGGTGAAGCTCTTGCGGTTCAAAAACATAATCTTGGCGGGAACAGTTTGGTGGGCTGAGAAAACAGAACGAACAGGTATGTCAACAGGCACGCCGAGCTCGGTCTCTGAGACCAAAGCTTCAATTCCACAATCAAGTTTGGCATCGATATGATCTTCGAACACCCGCTTGATAGAAATAGGTACCACCATGCCGTTGGCCAGGGAATCGGGCGTTTCACCTGTAAGCATTGTGAAGATGTCATCGGTGCTGAGGAAGACAAATTGCTTGCGCAGCTCTTCGTATGGCTGTTGCAATTCTGCACGGATTGTCTCCAGTGTAGCACGCTTCCGCTGGTTGAGATTCTTCTCGAGCTGCTCAGCGTACTCCTCTAGAATTAGATCGTTGACACGGTCCTGTTGTTCCTCACGGAACAATTTGCGCATAATCGCACCAGAACCGTTCTCGTCTGTCTCGGCCTTGATATCTTCCTCATCCAACTCCAAGGCATCGGCAGCCATCTTGCGTGCAATGTCGTAGTCTTCAGGGTGCACGCGGGTATTATCCAGCGGGTCGGCATCTGGGTCGGCATTCTCGAAATCAATGTAGACAAAGCTGGCACAGTTGTTCCACACCTTGACACCCATGGCGGGATACTGTGCGTTGACACCCAAGAGCTCCACGCGGTTGTTTACAACTCCGCCGTTCATGTTCACAATTTTGAGGAGATGGGCTGCCTTTCGGGGTCCAAGACCGCACACGTACGGTAGGAGATTGGCGGTCATGGTGTCGGTCACCGCTTCGTTCAGATCGACGCCCACCAAGTTGACCATGTCGACCAAGGCGGTCTCCAGCTGCTTGAGCAACAACTCCTGGGACACCAATTGCTGACCGGGCTTGAACTGGATAGAGACAATATCGCGGCCCAGCGAGGCGTACTCTTTGAGTGGAGATTGCAAGTAACGACCCAAGGCTACACAATAGTGAGTCAAGGGACCGAAGCCCGGGTTATCTTGCCGAGCGCGAGGACTATTGTGATACAGTCGGGCAACCTCGTCGTTGACAATGACCACCTCCAGGCGATCGCTGACTTCTTCGTCGCGGTCATCTGTATAGGTGGCCCCCCGAATATCCTTCAGTTCGATGAGTTCAGACAGATACTTATAGAGACGGCGTGTCTCCGGTGTCATGCCAGAGACGCCAATGACATCTGGTTTGCGGCGGTCCACCAGATCCATAAAGGCAGCTACATCAGCGCCATCCGGGAGCCCGCGGGGCTCGCCGACTGACAAATCTGTAAACTTGCCATTCTCCAAAACGCGACCATCCTCTTCGATGTAGGCCCAGTGGATTGGGTCTCTGCCCACGACGCCGGTTCCGCAAGACAGGGCAACGACCCGCGGCACCGTGCCAAGCACCATTCCCTTGGGCTTGTAAGGGGCCTGATCCAAGCGCTGAGAGAAGGCCTCACGGCACTCCTTAGCCACGTGGTTCTCACACTCCTGTCGGATATTCTCTTTAACGCTGCGATTGATCACTCGTTCCAGCTTGCCGAGGGCCATGTCGAGCACCTCACGACGGAGACGGTTCCACGCATCCGCAACCTCGGAGTAGTTGTCGGATTCGATATCGGAGTAAAGGCGCTGGCGGAACTGATCAAAATTCTCGAAGCGCACCTTGACCTCCATTAACCCTTCCTCCTCGGCCTTCAGCATTCGCAGAAACATTTCCGGGCGTCGGGCAATGTCCATAAGCTGTTGGTTTCGCAGGTACTTGAACTCGTAGTACGGATGTTGCTCGTCGATCCGGCGCAAGCCTTTTTCTGTGCGGAAACAGTCGACCACTCCGTTCATATAATAGGCTTGGCGGATAACCTTGCGCATTTTGGGGCTTAGAGTAAGCTCCTCAGCAAACATGCCTTTGGCGGCCTTTAAGACGTGTGAGGCGTTAGAGAAATCGTTGTCGACGAATTGATCAGCCAGCTCTTCTGGGCCCACTCCGGGGTCCTCGGTGTACTGCCGGCGACCTTCCTTGGAGGCGTTCTGGGCAAAGGCATCGGCAGTGATACCAAATGCGCGCACCATGCCGTAGGCCTTACCATTCCGCACCCGTTCAAAGAAGGTTTTGCTGGAAGCCTTGCGCCGATGTGGTTCCCCATTTGCATCACCATTCACCATTGCCATGTCACGTAGCTGCGATGCGTATTGGAAATGGATGTAATCTTGTACGTCCTGGAGTTCCTCCATAGTGGCGGCCGCGGCCAAAAGGTCTTCCACGTTGGCATCATTGACACTGAAAAGATTCTGCAGGTTGTCGTAGGCCTTTTGAATAGTGTTGCGCTTGTCGACCAGTGCGCGGAACTTCAGGTCGTAGTCAAAGATATCCCACAGATCTGTCATGTTCAACAGCTTCTCGGCACGAATGCTATACTGAGCGGACTCATCGGCAGGATCGGCTCCATTGACGGGCTCCTTAACCGCATGAATCATGTAGTCTTTGCGATGCTGGAAAATAAATGGAACTTCCCAGTCGTCAGTGATCAAGAATTCCAGCATCTTGGCCACTGAGCGCTGGAACGGCTCGCGCAGCTCCGGCTCGATGCGTTTCTTGAGCAACATCAAATTGGATATCCAGATGGCCTCTTCGCGGAACTGATCCTCCGAGAGTGTCACATGCTTGTAGGGTTTGCGGGCGACCTGGTGACGTTCAGGCTCGTCGATCAGGCGGATTTCATTGTCCTCCTCGGTTAGCATCCTCTCGGCCAGTTCGGACGGCTCAAAGACATCCTTCAAATCCAGGCGTCTAGACTCGTCCTCCTTTTCATCCTCTTCTTGATCTTCAATATCCAAGGCGAATCTGTACTCCGTGCCGTCACCGAACGCGGCGCGCATATCTTCCAATGCGTTCTCGTCCAGGCCTGCCGCTTCGGTGGCACCAAGACCAGGCATGCTCGTTCGGGCCGGAGGCGCAACCTCTAGATCGTCTCGCTCTAGCTGTCCCTCTTCGTCGGAAAAGGTATCCTCTTCGATGAAGCCTTCCATCTCGTCGTACGCACCGCGACGACGGGCTCCTCCATATTGCGGAGCTTGAGCCTCCTCTTCATCGTCTGAATTGAACATATCATCGATTCCTTGGGATGGCTGGTATTGCTCGCGGTCTTTGCCTCGCTTCAGGCGTTTGAACTTGGACTGTATCCCCGGAAGAGTTGCTGTCAGTAAAAATCACCACCTTCTGTGCCCCATCAAAGGACGATGGGCTAATGCCAATGAGTGCACATACCTCAGCAGCTGCTCCTCTATTACCAGGAGCCGTGATACCAATCAGTTCTAAATCCTCCTCATCAAGGTGTTCCTCTTCCTGGGCGCGCGAGCGTTTCTTCTCGCGCCGACGATGTTTGCGCTCCTCGACTTCTTCATCCTCGTCAACAATGAAGCCCTCACGAACCTATTATAGGAGATGCATGTCAGCGCACAATTCTTCATCTAGAAGCTCCAAGCTCCAAGCTTCGAACTACTCACGGCGCGCTGGGCCTCCTCGTCATCTTCATCCTCATCTTCCTCTTCGCTCGAGTCGTAGTTATTGGCGGTCCCAGCACCCTCGCGGAGCTCGCCATCGTATTCGTCCATGCCCTCATCATTCTCATCGTCCATCAGGGCCTCGCCTTCGACCAGATCACGGATACTCATTGTGGCTGGTCGTGAAGATTGCTACTCCCAGTGAATAGGGAATAGCGGCTTAAAGGAGAGTGCAACAGCGCAGGGCACCCGGCAGTGCCCGAGACGCGGAGGTGATGAAGAAAAGGGGTTGAGTTGGGGGGAGAAAGAGAGACGAGCGCAGAGAAAGGAAGTACGATCTCTCCGAGGGAGAACGCGGTGGCGGTGACTGCGCGTTGTGGCTGTCTGTGGCTGGTGGTGTCACGTGATTGGTATTGTGTCTGAAAGTGAAGATCTTGTATTTCTTTGGAACACGATAAAAGAGAGGATAGAAATGAAATTTCCTAAAAAAGCTCTTTCCTTCTTTTTCTATAAAAATAGGCAATGGAAATGATAACTACGGAGTAAAAAGGGGCGGTGGTGAAATACCACGCTTGGAATTGTGGTCCTTCCACCTACATACATAGTGAAGTTGATGCCTAAGATACACTATGCACTTAATTGTAGTATGGCTGCTAGGATTGATGGCGTAAGCTATACATAAGCTCATCTGATAGATACAATGAAATCAAATAATAGTTTTGTCTGTTATTTTTGCGTTCATGCACGTGTCTGGATTGACAGAACTGGACGGGCTCCTGAACTATGATGCCTTCAAAAACTCGCGATTCTCTTGAAACTATGATGCCCTCATCAACTGATGATCCTGACACTATGATGCCTTTGCCAACTGACAATCCTGACAAGCGGGCTCCTGAAACTCCGTCCACTGTTGCAGTAATACCTCCCTCCAGAAGCTCTACTTCACCTTCTGTGGCAGTTGCGCCTGTCAAGTCACATACGAAAACCTCCCTGCCACCAGTACCACCAGTAAGTATAGGCTAGCTCCCTCTTGCTTTGTTCGGTCACCTAAGAATTGCCAGTTTACCGTTCCCCCTGGCTGGACCTCGAACCCATCAAGTCCTACGGACTATTGTGATGACTGGACTGGTCCCGACTCCGGGGGTCAAAAAATTGCTCAAGACTATGGTCTCCCACCAGGACAGCTAGTTATGGAGAGTAATGAAGGGGACACCACAATCTTCATGGCTGGCAATAAGTTCTATGTTTGGGGGCGGCTTTGCAACGAAGTCCAAGAATTTGTGTGTCAAGATATCCACGAGATCGCTGCTTCAATGGCCAAGTCGGACCTTAGGGAACTAGCCAGGAAGCCTATTTGAGGGTAAACGCCCTAACTAATCACTGGCAAGGCGTGAGAAATGGAGAGAAGAAGAGTTGAAGGATGAAAGCAGTTAAACGTTGAGGCAATGAAGGCATTTTTATAGAAACACGACGATAATAATGTGACGATATTAAACCCAAATAGATTGACTGGCAATTTACTTTACTGCCTGTGGGTAGCTCTACTACTTTACTCTATCAAAAGGATTTCGGCTTCTAAAGAAGGGTGCGTCATCTAGGCCCTTTCAAGCACGCCATTCATGACATGATCAGCAGCGGGGATCTCTCAACAGGCAGATGGCAGAGGCTGGGCTCCAGCAGGCATACCATTTTGAAAATCTACTCTAACATATGGATGTTCGGTACCTTGAACGTTTTATTTTCTGGCAGTACCCGGTCGGCCGTTAGTTGCCTATATTGAGTAATTGAATGAGCAAGGGTTATAGTGTAAACCTATCAATTGTATGTTTTCCCTTATTCAGCGCTTCGTGGCCTTCTCTTGTACTTCTAGAGATAACTTTAGAAAAACATCAAAAATCCCAACCATCTGATCGATGGAAATCCCAATACGCTTGTTCGCTCTTTTTTCTCGATTCTGCCAATGTTCTTTCCAGTTCCCGTTGCAACATAATATTGAGCCAGTTCACTTCTATCTTTCCCATCTCCTCTTTAATCTTATTCTCAGCAGAGGAGATAGACTAAATGTTTTCCTCAAGGGCTCGAATCTCCGCATGTTTGAGACTGATGCTTTTTTCCTTTGTTCGTTGCTTCCCAATCATGGTAACTATGGCAGACTCTTGTCGTTGCGTCCGTTTTGTAATTTCTGTCGCTTTGCCTGGCAGAAACGAGCATATGTATAGCCACCACGTCTCGTTGGTAGCCTTTTCCCTCACTAAACGTTCTTTCTCTCCTTTTAGACTGTCTCCCTCTGCGGATAGTCTAATCAGGTCCTTTTTGGCGTTGGTTAATAAACACTCCAGCCCCTTGCGCTTATCCCTGAGCGGTGGAAGCTGTTTGTCCAGCTCTGCTAGCTTTCGATTCTTGATTTCTCTGGGAAGTATTGTTGATTGATATATCATGTCGTATTGTCGGCGCTTGTCGACATTAGAAAGGTGCTCGTATGCTTCCTGAATCTGATCATAGCCGTATCAGTGATAACACACGCTTGGAATGCTAGTAGTCAAGCTTACCAGTTGGAATTCAGCCGTCGCATTAGGCTCGTCCCTTCGATGGTCTGGATGCTTAGCCACGGCCAATCTTTTCCATGTCAACTTGATAAAAGCCGAATCCGCAGACTGGGGAATCCCGAGGATTGCATAATAATCAGGGACTGTGGTAGGCGCCATGTATAAGCGTGCCCAGATAATCAATATGGATATCAATGAAAAGCCGATGAACGGGGTGGATCGATCCGCAAAGGAGAGATCATATGTGGAGATGTGGAGAGAAGGGGAGGGGTAGCCTAGGGGTTAGCCAGGTACCTAGGTATTCCTGATGCCCAATAAACATCAGAAATCTGCCACATGGCGATACATAAGCAATGGTAATCACGAAACAAACCTTACTGTCAAACCTTGCCAGCTAACTACATATACTGGTTTGGGACGCGCATAGATGCAGCCGACAGTATCTATCCTCTCGACATACCTTTCTCCTGTAAGTCCGCTGGGAAATCATCGCCGAGATAAGTCGTTGCAGTACGTTTGGGTTGAGTTCACTGATGGACGCCTTGGCGATGAATATCCGCACTAGGCGGTGGTGCATCTTTCGAAGCCGATGGCAGCAGTCAAGTCCCCAAAGTATATTGTCCAGTTCGATTGGTCAGTTGCGGTGGACGAACTTATGCGCTTGTTGGGGAACGAGGTGCCTTTCGAAATTCAGGTCAAAGAGAAGCCTATACAACCCTTCTATTTTTGGTAGGATCTGACATTATCCTCCTCGTATAGGCTATGAACAAGCTGTAACTGTGGAGTCGAAGTACCTTGGGTAATAGGCGAAGTTGGGTTCTTGATTATTCTTTTACTAAGTTGGTGTACGAGATAGATGGCTTTATACCTCTCGTCAGACCGATCACGCCTGGTCCAACCTACAAGGTAGGCACCCTAGGATCATTCCCAAGCATAGAGACCAAAATCTCTAGCATCCAGACAGACATTTATGCGCCAAATGGTTCTATGATTGATGCATCGTTCAAGGTGCTGCGCACAAATAACTCGCCGCCCATCCGTTTGATCCAATAGCCACACTGCAAAGCACTGTTTGCTATTTCTGGGAAACCACTATCTGCGCATCGCCTACGTCTGGTTGCCACCACCTGGTCGATAGAGCTCTGCTTGCCAGTCGTTCCGTGGCCTAGGACCGAAGACAAATGTGCAGGATGCGCCGATATAGAGTCAATAGCTCCCTCGTTGTCTTCAGTCCGCATGACGCTTGTGCTGCAGCTGTAAAGCTTTGGTTTCCCATCCATCCATCTCGTCCTGCTCCCTAATTGATCATGAAGTCAATGAGGCTCTGACGACAAGGTGCACTCGGTGATAGGGGCTAGGGTAGGTTTGGAATGTGAGCGACGGCAGGGAAAACTGTCGATGGGAACGGATGTTTGCCCGCGGTCTGACACAGTCGCAAATGAGGAAGAGAAAGGAAGAGTAGAAGGGTGAAAGCAGTTAAAAGTTGAGGCAAGGCATTTTTATGAAACACGATGATAGTAATGTGCCGATAGTAAACCCGAATAGACTAACTCCTTTGCGTAATCCAGGTGTTTCAGTAAGTATTCCCCCTGAAAGATACAAAACCCTCAAAAACCGAGAAGCCAAATAGCTTCTCTCATTTGGCGCCGACTGCAAATCCCCTATTGTTGGTAAAAGTCGATGCGCCCGCAAGACCCAATCAGCGCCGCCAAGAAACCAGTGATATCCCCCCGCCGCGCTTCTTCCTTTTGTTCCCCGTCAGGTCGTTAGGGCCTGGTGATAACTTCTTTTCTTTCTTCCCCGCTCATACAGGACTCTCCAGCCTTCCGCCATGGCGGACCAGTTTAAGGCCCGGACGTTGAAACGCAAGAACGTCAAAGGCCTCGCCCTCAATGCGACCCCCAAGGCCTCCAATCCCTCCGATGGCGATGCTCAAATCCCCGGCGGTATTGGAAATGCCGACGGAAACAACACAGATACCCTAGAGATCGGACTAGAATTTCGACTAGATCTCCGCAGTGAAGATCTAGTGACGCTGAAGGAGCTCGGGGCTGGAAATGGAGGCACCGTCTCTAAGGTCATGCATGCCTCGACCAAGGTCGTCATGGCCCGAAAGGTAGGCTTTTTACTATTTCGGTCGATATTGCAATCAACTAACTGAATATCCTCGTACCAGATCATCCGAGTCGATGCCAAAGAGAATGTGCGGAAACAGATTCTACGGGAACTTCGGGTCGGACACGACTGCAACTCGCCTAATATCGTGACATTCTACGGCGCCTTCCAGAATGAGGCCAGAGATATTGTGCTGTGTATGGAATACATGGACTGCGGGTAGGTTATGCGGTCTGGATCAGAGAAAGAGGGGAGTAGCTAACGGGGCCAACTGCAGGTCGCTCGACCGCATCTCGAAAGATTTTGGCCCAGTACGAGTCGATGTGCTGGGTAAGATTACGGAATCAGTGCTAGCAGGTCTGGTCTATCTCTATGAAGCTCATCGGATCATGCATCGTGATATTAAGCCGTCCAACGTCCTGGTGAACTCGCGGGGTGATATCAAGCTCTGTGATTTTGGCGTCGCCACCGAAACCGTTAACTCGATCGCCGATACCTTCGTTGGCACCTCGACCTACATGGCACCAGAACGTATACAAGGAGGTGCTTACACTGTTCGCTCGGATGTATGGAGCGTGGGTTTGACCGTCATGGAGCTGGCTGTGGGTCGATTCCCGTTCGATACTTCGGATTCCGCAGCAGGAGACCGTGCTAGTGCAGGCCCCATGGGTATTCTGGACCTGCTTCAACAGATTGTTCATGAAAGTGCACCGAAACTTCCCAAGAGCGATGCCTTCCCTCCTATTTTGCACGACTTTGTCGGGAAATGTCTGCTGAAGAAGCCGGAGGAACGCCCAACTCCGCGAGAGCTATACGTACGATTGATCCAGTCCACCGATTATATACATCACTGACTTTCCTTCCAATATAGGACAATGATGCCTTCTTGCAAGCAGCCAAGCGCACCCCAGTCGACCTGCAGGATTGGGCCATCAGCATGATGGAAAGGCACAACCGCAAGTCGTATCTGGCACCTCCTGCGCCGAAGTCCCTTAAAGAGAGTACTACATCTACGAACCCATCCTCATCTGCAGCGCCACCACCACCAATCTCCAAGGGTAACCCCATAACCAACAAACCACTTCCCCTTCGCCAGTCCTCGGGCGAGATTCCTAGAAACATTGGCAGCGAAGGACCTGCATCCCACCGCCATTACGGCGCCCCCAGCCAGAACCATCACTATTCATCCTCGCGTTCCGCGCGGTCTCCACCACCCCCGTCCTTAGAGCACCTCTCCCTCGAGACAAAGGACGACAATGATCCACGATCAAGTCGCATGCAATCGCGCTTCCTCGGTGATCGTGATCCCGTTTCCGCCATTGAACCATCCTCTCGTCCATTTATGGGCCCTCGATCTGTCAGCTCCCACAACACGAAATCTCGCACCAACTTGAACCCCTCCACGATGCCTATTCGTTCTGTTCCCCCGCCGACTGGACCACCACCTCCTCCCCCTGTATCTGCAGGCGGAAACTGGCGCGGCTACCCGGGTCATACGCCCGGAACGAGCTCCTAGGCCCTAGGGAGTTGATATGTCAGACGACTCATCGACTCATCGTGATTACTGAATTGCATATGCACATGATTTTGCGACTCAACTGCACCATTTTCTCATGATTTGTCTTGGTTCTATTCCTGTTTATGTTTGGCAATCTGCCGTTTTCCGTTTCTGGCGCTGTAGGAAAAGAACAAGGCAGGCTGAGCACTTCCTTCCATGATCTATGGGTTTTCTTTTTGTCTTCTATTCCCCACATGTGGATGTTTCCCTCCTTTTCCTTTTCCCTTCTTATTGATGATGTGACCGGCAACGAAAACGATCTTGCCCTTTTCCGTTTCGCTCGGAGATGTTCCTGCATGATACGGCGTACATAAATGCAAATATTTGCCGAGACTACAATATCACCCTTTGATCCTGAATATGTCTTTCATTGTATCTGTTGTCCTCGAATAGCCACAAATATACGTTAGTCTGGGACCAACCTTATCACCCGAGAAACAAAGCAAGAAAGCGTAAGGTAGATAAACTATCTTATATAGATACAAAGAGCGACGAAATGCGGTTACTTGAACCAGGCACAAAGATCGAAATATCCAAAGACAAACAGAGCAACCTCGGGAACACCATTTCCGAAACACCCCGACATAAACTCCGCGACAAATGTATTTATTTCATAACGACAGGCCCAGCAAGCGGACTGGGACCAGGCACAGGGGCGAGACTAGGATTTTGATTCGGAGTAGGTGTCGATGGATTGGAGGGGGTGCTGGAGCTAGGTCCATCATGGACATCATGGATGGGCCTGAGGGTCCTGATGCTGATTTTGCTCCGCGGGTGCTTGTGCTGCCTCCACGGCCAGAACCACGGCCGCGGCCTTCGTGGGCTGTAGATGCGTTAGAGCCACTGCGCTCAGGAGTGCCCTTGTCGGCCTCGGTGGCTTTCTTACTTGTTCGTGCCCGGCGAGAGGTGCCGCCTCTTGAGCCGGGTCCGCGGAGTGGCAGGCCGGTATCTTGAGAGATGGGCACGGCCGCTGCGATAGGGACATGCGGGTGGGATGTCAGAGCTCGGCTTCGGCCTGTTCCTCGTCCACGGCCTCGACCACGCTTGATAGTTCCGTCGGCACTGGGGGATGTTAGCAGCGGACTTCTAAAACTGAGATAGGAAACGAACCGTTCCACCTGGACCTTCTCCCCCACCGGCACCAAGGGTCCACTATAGACAAAGAATCCGTCCTTGCTGGCCGCAGCCTGCTCCTGCCACGCCATCTCACTGTCGTCGACAAAAGGATCGTCACGGTCGTACTCCTCCACCTTCTTGCGGCGTTTCTTCTTGCCATCACTAGTTTCTGAAGGTGCACCGTTGGTTCCTGCCCCAGCACCACCCATGGGGACATCCACATCCATATCGCTATCACGATCCACATCGAGACTCAAATCTTCGTCGGCACTTTCGCCGGCCGAGATACCCTTGCTTTTATCATTGCGCTCCAACACCGCACCCGCAGCTGCAACACGGGCTAGACGCTCTTTGTGAGCGGCCAGGCGTGGATGCAAAGCAGCGAAACCATATTGCTCTTCTGCCAGTTGCGCAAAGTTAACAATCTGGTTGCCCTTCCGCAGTGGGATGTGTATGATGATATTGGGGGTGTCAGGCGTATCAGCTGACGCCGAGTCAGCGCCACCGAAAAGGGCGCTGCTGATCAGACCGGAGCCCTGAGGGAGCACAGGAGCTTCCTTGGCTGCGCGAGCTGGTTTAGGAGAAGGCGCTTTCGACGATGGAGCAGTGCTTGTGCCCTTCTCTTTCTTTGCGGTGGGCGTGGGCTGCTCCTTCGGGTCGACATCCATCGTCTCAGAATATTGCTGAGCAGGTCGCTGTGGGGTGGAGGCTTGCATAGGGGGCTGGACTGGCTGGTGAGGTTGCGGCTGGGGCTGGGGCTGAGCTGTTTGCAAAGGATATTGCTGATAATGCGGCAGTGCCGGCGGTGAAAGCTCCAGTTTCGGAGGCTGCGTTTGCATCGGGCGCTGTTCGGATGGTGTGTAAGGAGCATAGTTGCTGGGTGGCATGTGCTGAGGAGTATGTGTAGCTCCGCGGGAGGGAGAGGACACTGGCATCGGTGAAGGAGCTAATGAGTGGTGCGTGGGTGTTGGTACCGCTGTGGCAGGCGCGGGGGAGTGTACGGCTGATGCATGGCCAGAGGAGGAGCGGTGCAGCGGTGCCTGGAATGTGTGTGTGTTTTGCGCCGGGGGGTCAATTATGCTGGAGATCGCGGGCGACGCACTGGCGCGATAGCCACTCCTCGGTGAGACCACATTCTGAGTGGATGGACTGTATGCAGGTGCAGGAGAAGGGTTATCAAATGCCGATCGGATAGGATCAAAGTTTTGGCCACTCTTGCGCGGGGCTTGGGCGTGTTGAGGTGGTGGAGGCTGTGACTGAGGCCTAGGAGGGTATGGTTGCGAGGAATAAGTAGAGGGCGGCGGAGGATGAGGACTTTGTGAGTATGGCGGAGTCTGAGTTGGAGCAGTTTGCGCCTGAGTCGCGGGTGCGGCTGCGAGTGCTGCCGGAGCAGCAGGCCCCGTAGTGGCTTCGTCACTAGCACCCTCCAGCTTGGCCTTTTTCCGTGAAGCAGCTGTAGACGTCGATTTTTCTCTAGGGCGACGAGGAGCGCGGGCCTGTTTTTCCTTGTTGTCCTTGTCCTTAGGGTCTTTCCCCTTGGATTTGGGGGTTTCGGTATCGTCGTCGTCCTTCTTACGACGCGACCGTCTACCAGTGGAGGCACGTCTGTTGGGGGCTTCGATGGCGGAGTCAACGGGCCCTTCTGGTTTGGGCATACCCGGTCCTGGGGGATCCGCGGACATTGGGATTGGTGACAAATGACGAACTGATGAATAGTAGTTAGATAAAAGTGGCCAAAGTGGTGGATGCGGTCGGGGCTGAACACCCGAGGGGTGCATTACCAGTTGGGAATGGAAAACGGAAATCGGAAATGGGAAATGGAACACAGAAAACAGATGTGAGAGATAAGAAAACTAGAGCGTAATGTTGGGGGGAAAGCGGATGGAACACATAAGACCAACCGGAAAACGTGAAAGAAGATGGAAATGGAAGATGGGATACGAGAGAAGAGGGGAGAGGGATGAGAGAGAAAAGTAAAATAAGCAGGGAAAAGGGAAAAAGGGCAGGAAAGGGGAAAGCGAACAAGGAGTTTGATGTGCCAGATTTGAGTTACTTTAGTACTGTGTCCAAGGTTAATTCCTACTGATATCAAAAAGATCAAAAACTATAGAGGCAGGATTGACTTGTAGAAACTGCGATATATGGACTATTGTGTCGTTAAGAGTCGAAATGCTCTATTCCCAACAGTGAACACTCTGATACCTTAGCGAATTGCTGAAGCAATAGCATTTTTCATGCGCGCGGATCTGGCGTGTGTGGAGTTGCGGTTTCCCATAGTTTCGACATGCATGTCCTGTTGTCATCTCCGCTCTGCATGATCTATATAGCAGTATCATCCGATCAAAGGACTTTATTATGTCACTTGTCAAAATTCAATCGTATATTATCAACATCCTGCTTTTTAGTCCTTCTATTACCTTGATCGTTTGTCTACCGGAGATTTGTTCCGGAAGACGACTCTCAAGTGGCCATACAATTACCGTCAACGGATATCTGTCGAATATCTGCTGCAAACCTCGCTATACTCCACAAGTATATGCTGCTGTTTCTTTCATATTCAATAATACCCTGCATCTAATGCCTATATACTTCATAGTCTTCAGCAAAAGATGAGGTACTATTTCCTTGGCAAAGCATGATTACCCCTTTAGGACTAGCACATCCGCAACTGACACTAACCATATCTGGTTAGCCTCTGCATCCCCATTTTTTAGCTTTTTGAGCCGCAGGCCCCGCGATGACATAACTTCATCTTCACATCATGGCTTTTCCCGGCGAGCGTTTCGTTCTTGATCTGGACGACGAGACTCCGGAGTCCACTCCTTCTCCCTTTGATCTCATTGGGGAGATTCGTGAGAGGGTGCCGACCTCCGCCAACCCACCCGCACCCGCCCCTCCCACTCCCACCGCTTCTTCCAGCGGATTTCCCGCGCACCGACGACGCAATAAACCGTCTTCCTTCAAGCAGCGACAAGCGCAGCAGAAACAGGCTGCTACCACAAGCACTGAGTCATACCCGCCGACCGCCCAAGATGACAAAAAGTCCATCGCGGAGGAAAACCGCCGGCATCTGGCATCCATGTCGGACGAGCAGATTCAGCGCGAACGAGAGGAATTGATGGCTTCGATGGACCAAGGGCTACTAGAGCGCTTCCTTCGTCGAGCCAAGATAGCGGATGGACCGGATAGCAACGAAGAGCCCAAACCGGCACCCGCATCACAAGAATCGGCATCAAAAGAAAAGAAATCTGTTTCTTTCGACATACCGACTGCTAAGCCCGTCCCGCCCCCCAAACCTCCTGTACCAGCGGCACCATCGCCTGAAATAAATACCAAGCCGCCTGGACGCGATGATGCTGCCCCTGCACAGCCCCCAGCAGACCTCCGTCCAGCCTCGGAGCGGCCCTCCCTCGATCCAGCTGTGATCGAGCCCTTCCACTTCCCGCAACCAAAACAACCGATGCCAACACTAGACCCTTCATCACCAAACTTCCTCTCCGATCTTCAAACCCACTATTTCCCCGAGATATCCCACGACCCCACCGCACTCTCCTGGCTGCGACCGCCGCCAGACGACGAGGAAGACCCCGACTCAACCTCAGCCTACCACCCAGCCAGCAGCGCCATTTCCATTGCACCATCTGCGATCCGTTTCTCCCTACGTGGAACCATCATCGCTCCCAATACCTCTCTCTCACTCCCTACAACCCTCGGCCTGCATCACCACGGCGAGGACCCCCATGCAGCAGGATATACGATCCCGGAGCTAGCAATTCTCTCGCGCTCTACATTCCCCGCCCAGCGCTGCATAGCCTGGCAGGTCCTCGGGCGGATCCTATTCCGTCTTGGTCGCGACGAATTCGGAGAACGCGGTGGACAGCTATCAGAGGGATTGTGGTTCGTCATTGAGAAGGAAGGCGTTGTGAATGGTATGTTGTTAGAGGCGGAAGGTGTACAGGATCCGAGTAAAAGCCAGACTGCAAAAGATGAAAACAGTCAGAATGCTGCACCTCTGGCTTCGGGTATTGGACGGCATGCGAGTGCCACGGCATGGGCGACTGAGGGTGTTTGGTTGTGGCAGCAAGGCGGCGGAGATCGAGGACTATTGAAGGAGGGACAGACCCGGCCGCGGTAGTCTGATTCCTTCCACTGTGGTTTCAAGATTGATCGTCTTGGAACAGTCATTGATTTGATCTGGGAAGTTGTACCTTGACATGTAGAGCACTATATAAGGATGTAAGCTCAGTGATGTATTTTGAATAAATGCTTGGGATTATATACAATCACCGCAATCATTTACAAGGAATTATATAAGATAAAGAGCAAGTTAAGGGCAAAGTGCGTATAGAGGGGAAAGTAAGAAGAAAGTAAAAGTGAAAGCAAGAGATAGAGAAGTACCTAGGTAGACATCGAATCATGCTCTAACCTTCAAAGTTCGGAGTTATAGGAAGTTAGAAAGAGAAGATCTGGTCAAGTTCCACTGCATTATCATACCATGGATATCACGAATCATACAAGAATACCAGCCCTATTCCCAGTAGGACAAAGACCACAGCCCATTAAGATACCTTGGAAAAAAGATCTAATCAAACCACACTTTACTCCTGATTCTCAATCTGCACACCCCAAACCTGCCACTTCGCCTCCTCAACAAAATCCCTCCTAAGCCACAGACTCGAAGCCTGCTGCATCTGATTCTGCAAGTGACTAGACAAAGCATCAGGCTCATCGCCCGACTGAACACGATCCAACCAGTCGAACAACAGCCTGAGTTGCCAGACACGGTCACGGATCTGATCGGGATCAGCACCACGGCCACGAGCAGACCGCACGATGTTCTGAACGGTGTTGGAAAGAGCGAGTCTAGCGTCGACGGCGGAAGTGCGCAGCCACGGCGGGGCGGTAACTAGTTGCGTGCTGATGCGCGGTGATGGAGATGGGAAGGAGGATGGAAGGACGAGAGAGCGTTCGCGGATGTCGAGGCCTTGGAGAGAGGGGAGGTGGAAAATCCAGTCCCAGGGGCTTCGGGAGGCGGTTGTTGCGGCGGAGAGAGTGCCTGAGAGCTGGGCTGTGCGGTTGTGTAATATGGAAGGTTGGAGACCCTTTGCTGGGTTCGAGATTGCTGCGGTAGCTGGAAGGATATCTTGTGCTTCGCTCAGGCCGGTGAGAGTAGATGCGAAGACGGATGTTGAGGTGCCGGAGGGATTGTAAGTTGCCTTACGACGGAGGAAGACTGATGGGTCACCGTGGCGGAATTTGTCACGGAGAGCGTCGTCTTGGCTGAAGTCCAAGACGAGTGGCCAGTGGTCTGGGCCGCGGATCTCGATACGTGTGATCCCGCTTGGATCTGGGAGGAGACACGGGGCGGTGATGGTACGCATGGAGCCGTCGTGAGATGTGATGGTGAGAGGTATGGAGATTGGACGACGGGAATCGAGGTCGCGGGGGACGAGACAGCGTGGCTCGGCAGCGAGAACCCAGAGATGGCGGAAGGCTTGGAGGTGACATTTGTTGTCGAGAACAGTGGTTGGGAAAATAGGATAGAAGGCGCAGAGTAGCATAGCCACTGCAAGGTCGGATGTGCCGAGTGTGTAGCTACCGCCGCCGAGGAACAACATGCCAATGGCCATGTGCGCTGCCATATGGCTGCCGTAGGAAGTGTCTGGGTCGATTCTACCATGAAGCGAGCGCAGACGTCGGAACAGAGCCAAATCACCTGTACCGGCCATGACAGCCGCCGCGGATAGGGATACAATATCTTGACAGTTGCGAACTGAATTGCGTGCAAGTTTGGCATCATAGTTCAACACCGGCAGTCGAGAGATGCGAATGAACTGGTCTAGGTAGAACAGCAACAGATCCCGTGCTTGCGTTTGACCAGAACCAGCATATCGAAGGCCCAGGGCAAAGCATAAGCCAGCAAGGATGTTGAAGAATGGCATGTCCTCACTACGTAGCTGGCATACCTTGGTGAGACGGGCACGTCGCCGATACACCTTGGGAAGACTCGCGTTGATCCATTCGATATTAGGCTCGATGCTGTTCCACATGATAAGGTGTCGTGCAAGCGTTCGCAGGAGGAAGAGATCAGGCCGCACGTAGTCAAAGCGCACGGTAGTGTCAGGGATATCGATCTTGTGAGCCAAGACGGAGTCGTTGGTCTTCATGAAAATGATAGCTATCGCGATTGTTGCGCCTGCGGTAGCACGGTCAAGCACATGTGCCAGATCAACGTTCTTGGTGCCCACGGCGATGGCTAGCAAGCGCTCAACGATGTGCATGTCACGCATTCCTCGCAGGTCTTTGCCTTTGCCCAGGTTGATCAGACCAAGTGCAAGGCCTGCCGCTAGACGATATCCTTCGTCTCTCAAATCTTCCTGCAAGGGTGATTGTTCCTGTTGTTCGACATTCTCGATCTCAGAAAGCATGACCTCGCTCATACGCCTGTGCTGAGAGCCACTGTAGAGCAGACCGATACCCATGATACCGGCGGTCTGTGTCAAGGAGGACAGATTGAGTTCTGCTGCACCGAGTGGCAGCATCCGTGTGACATGGACAGACAACAAGCGCGTGATGAGCGTGTCCATTGTGCCCAGATAAGATGCAGAAAGACCGAGCAGAAGACCGATGGAGGTCATGGTGTGCTTGGGGGTCAAATACTTGAAGGCAACCCATTTGGCCAATGACTTGAGATGACCATTCAAACCCAGAGCCAACAGAAAGCCGGCATGTCTGTTCGTGAGCTCTTGGGGTTTGTTGAACAAGATCCAGGAAGTGTCGATTCCCTTGGACCCCTTGGAGATTGCCAGGCCCGTGGATACGCCATTGTGGAAGAACGCCCAGCAGACCTTTTCCTCGGTGAACGCCGTTCTGTCAGCACTGACAGTCACGTTGGAAGGTTTCATAACACATTGTAAAGAGAAGGATGGAATGGGGAGCTTCTCAGTCAACAGAGGTAAACGACCACTGAAGGCGAGCATACCACGACCAGCAGGTGTTGACAATGTTCGAAATGATACCAGCTGCACAATTTCCTTCTGCGCTTCGAGGAGATCAGAGTCCGTCCAGTCAGGTTCAGGAACACAGTCCGCAACAGGTGCTTTGGTTTGATTCAGGAGACGTGCTGCTTCTAAGAAGCGCTTGTCCTCGCGGAAAATCAGTCTGGTGACTGAGAGGCGGTCAGCCTCTGCGGATGCCTCAAACGCATTGATGGCATCAATCTCCAAGGCTGAGCTGCTAACGTGATGGAAATCGCGCACCGACTCATGAGAGACAGCAGAGTGCTGCGGCGGTGCGAATGTGTGAGCATGAATTGGGTTCATCGACATGTAAAGATCCTCTCGGTCAATCAACTCGAGAAGTGTTGCATTCCAGGAGGTTGAAGCTTCCATCTGGCACTGCATGACGGCCTCATACAGTGGTGCGCTAACGCCTTCGGGGAAAGTGTCGATAATACTCTTGGTGAAGCCCCAGCGATAAAGGAGCTTGATCTTCTCCAATGGAGTAGTTACATTGTGCACGTCGGCGAGGAAGCCATTCAGGGCCAAACTGCGCGGTGTGATGTTGAAACACTCCTGCCACATCCGTCCCTTCCTGGGGGTACGATCTGATGCAGAGACGATGTCGAGGAGAGTGATAAAGGGTGAAGACACTTGACGTGCGGCGTTTAGGAGGAAGGCGAAAATCGAAGGGGGGCTGAACGGCTCAGACGGGACATTGAGCTGAGAAATCCTAGTGTCATCGAATTGCCATCGTTCCATACTGGCCATCTCCGTGCCAAAGTAAGAATCTTCAGTCCATTTCCACGAGGGCCACCCCAGCCAGCCACCAAGCTGCGCGAGAATAGGGGCGAGGAGTCCGAGAGGACGTTGAGACTCTTCGGTGTCACAAGTCGAGAGCTTTTGTTCTTCTCGTAGGAGCTGTAGGCCAACAAGTATCGTACCCAGTGCAGTACACCTTGTATTCTCAGGGAATGCACCAGAAATAGGTAAATAACCATCACGGCCGGTAGCCCTAGCACCCCGGGGACTCTGTAAGAACTCACGAGTCAAAGAGATGCACCGGGTCAGATAAGAGTTGTGTCGATAGGTGGACCGGCTCGCGCTTGGTTGGTCACCTTTCGGTGTACGGGATGCATCTCGAGCTGCCAGGTCATCAATGGCATCTTGTTCAACAATCCAACCCCAGGAGCTGCCCATCATCCACGGAGCCGTGACACCTGATGGACCTGATTCCAAATCGAGCATGGCCTCCCAGCTCTCCAGATCCACATAAGTGCCACTGCTCGATCGTAAGAGACCCTTCTTTCGGCGTGTTCGCTTAGCAGGGGTTGGGGGTGGCGGTTGTTTGATGAAGGGCACCGCCAAACAGAACAAGACCATGACCATGGCAGTCCATTCGACATCATTCTCAATGTCTTCTTTCTCCTTGAGCCACTTCATGATCTCCCACCACGCCACCAAAATGCCATCTCCGGCTTTCTCTACATCACGAAGGACAAACCTGCAGACCCTGAGGACTTTCTTCACGAGATCGTTACGAGGCTCCATTCGAATCTGTATTCTGTGCCGCTGCTTCTCTGTATCCACCAAATCGATCTTTCCTCTCGAGCAGGCGTGATCAAATGCCGAGAAAACAAGATCAGGGTCTGCCATGACACGGTTGACACCACTTTCCCTTGGACGGCTCACCAGTATGGCGGCCGAAATTCCGTGAGGCTCGTAGATGTGTAATGGAACCGGGATCTCCACTTTGGTAGGGCTGCCCCAAAGAGTCTGTAATGACAATTCGCGCTGCCCATTCTCAGATACACTTAGGGTGAGAATCCGAGAGGTATCGCCGTCAGTAACACGGGAGACGTCCAGGACATTAGGGACATGCTGGATGCCTGTTGCATGAACCAGTAGCGGCCGCCTTTCCGATGGCTTCGTCCTCTTGGAAGTTCTCTGCTTCTTCGAGACTGCAACCGATTCTGCTCGCAAATTCACCACAGACATAGTTTGCGAGTTCTGATCCACGATGCAGACTGCCACCGAGGTTGCGTTTCCATTCTGAGTATTCCCATAGTCTGGCGAACATAGCGTGCAAACTTTAAGATGGCTGAAGGATGCTTGTTGCGAGGAGGCCCGAAAATTCCCCGAGAACATGGAAGAGAAGCTCTCTACCTTGGTGAGTAAAAGCTCCTCCGGCAGTCCGGATGCTGATTCCCGCAGAGCGATGTTCTCAAAGCCTTCTCGGAGAACATCATTATTAAGCTCTTCCAGCAGTCTATCGACTGGGGCATCAACAAAGCTTCCCGCAGTGCTATAGACAGATCCGGTGGCTGGAGGAAGCGAAGCACGAGGGTTGAAGCCAAAGCTCCCACGCATACTGCCAGCTCCAATGGATTGTCTAAGTCCCCCATGTCCACCATGAGGTGCAGTATTAGACTGACTGCCGGTCGCAAGATCTGAGAAGGTAATTCGGTCTTGACCAGTAGTCAGATCAGTTCGCGCAAGCAACGAGCTCACCCGTCTGGAAGTTTTGAGAGGAACACCAACGTCTCCGAAATCTTGGGCAACCCGCGAAACCAGGTCTTCTTCGGGGTCGTTCTTGGACTCTGCTTGCTGGGACGATATCCTACTTTCTGTCCAGGGCCCGAAGCTTTCACGAGCTGCTGAAGGTCGCGCAGCTGGCGTAGTCGTGCCAGTTGTCATACCAAAGTGCGAGCTGCGCCTCTTGGAATGAGTGCCTTGGGTGTGTCGTCGGGCCTTTTCTTTTGCCGAAGAGTCAGGCTCGTCGTCTCTGTATCGCGCGGTCCACACCGTATGAAGCCCGGTAGTTTTGTTTGTAGTGACCACTAACATTAAGGGCCCGTTTTTGGAGACCTGGCTGGAATTCGAGAGTTCGTCTTTTGGGGAAATGTACAAGATCTCATCGGCAGGGTCCAGCACTTCCAGTCCGGATGGTCTCCGTCTGGTGCTGTTGACGCTGCTAGACAACCCTTGAGAAGATTGCGATGTTACAACAAGACCCATCTCCGAATGAGGATCGATGAGTGAAAAAACCCTCGGAAGGTCCGAACCGGAGCCGGATTTTGAAGCCCATGTGGAACTCCGAGGAGCAGTGAGTTTCAAAGATGGTCGTCTTCCTTTGATGGAAGCCGGGGTGGTGTCCAATGTCTGAGAGGCACGGGGGTCAAAAATTGAGGATGTCAAGAAAGAAGTGGGAGGTGCAGTTGGATACTGGGATCCGGGGTTGTCTTCGGGTATCTTTCGCTGAAACAAAAGCCCACGAGGCGTTGCAAAGACGGACTCGACTTCAAAAGGAAGTGGAATTGTATGACTGGTTCCGGTGACGAAGAAGATATGAGCTTGTGACTTGAGGACTACCACGAGAGCTCTAGACATCTTCTCATTGACCTGGCGACGAGTAACGATCGCTACTGGCGCATCCCCATTAAGGTCCAATGTGGAGTCTGAGCTCGCCAATTTTGCTTCATTCCCATGGCGCTTTCCTCGCGCATTCGTTCCCGCGCCGGTTCGAGCGTGTTTGAATGTCGTAGTCCCCACACTATCGTGAACAGAGCGCTTGACATGCCCAGCGGCAAACTGGGTAAACAAAGCATGTCGAATATCCTCTTTCTCAGGATCCAGCCGAAACACTCGCTTCACCATCCCTGCGCGAGACCATACCACGCAATGTTTGGTCCATACCAGCTCATCGTCCACGGGGCCGGTCAATCCATTATCGTCCACGCATGTTGTCCAAGTATACTGATCCTGTGACGGATCAGGGGGAGTATCCCCTCCGAAACCAGGTAGGATACTGCCGAAGGTTCGTGGAGGCCGAGCGAGCGAGTAGATGCCATGGTGGGCTGTTAGACAAAGCGATGGTAATGCGCCGTCACGAGTAATCTTCTGCAGCATGAGCTGTAGGGTAAATCAATCCATCGTCAGCGCAAGAATTAGTCGAGTAGTGTGCTCTGCCAGAGAGACATGTCGACTTGTTGATTGTGGGTTATCGGAGTTGAAGTTGGTGACGCGCAGCACGCGGGAATGGACCGACTTCCCCAAAGTTCCTTTGCCCGACCATAACACACTTTTCTTTCTCTTGCAACTCACCACCTCGCCACCGCATTTCCCCCGAAGACACTCCAGGATTGCTACATTGTAGCACTGAGCTCACAACACGAGGTTTATGAGCTCGAGCTATTGATATCAAGCTTGCCAGTCATCATCCCTACGGTGCCACCCGGCGCCTGTGCTCGAAGCTTTCACCGTCACCCAGAGTATCGCCATGCCTTCCTTTCCCCTGGCGCCGCTGGTTCGGCCAAGAGAAGATGGGTTGCAATTAAGGTAAATATGCCATTACTGCCCTTACGGCTCGAGCTTGCCACTAATGCAAAGTTTCGCAAATATCAGCTATCGGCTCCCCCACCGCGTCCACGCAGCTAAAGGCTACCCCCTTCGAGCTCCTAACGGCTCATCTATCATCGTTTACGGCTACGAGACCGGACTGAAGGTTGTGTGGAGAGGGGAAGGCAGTTTTCAGAACTGGAGGAACCCGAATCCTCGGAGCAGGCAAGAGACGTGAATAATGGAGGTGATTCAGTCATGATTCTTGACTCTGACGAGGAGGACGCACCTGCAGCATCTGCTACGCCAGAGGGACCAACGTACGACTTCGTCGCTGAGGAGACTGAGGTCGATCCCGCTTTTCCTTATGAAGCCGTCCTGCGACAAGTCGATATCCCCTTGGGAAGCCGGGTGCTCGACCTGGCTGTCCCTCGTGTTCTTCCAGAAGAGGCCCGCTCACCTCTCGACCCATTCCCGCCCATCGTGAAGAGTCATATTGTCGTGTCAGCCGTTTGCTCTGATTTTTCGACGCGAGTGGTGATTCTGCCGATCATCCCGCCTCATCCAGCCCAGACCGATCCGAAGAGCTGGAATATTAAAACTCTCACTATTAGCGGGGGTGTGGCGCATCAGGATATCCCGCGCGGCGTGTCTCTCACATTCACCTGCCAGGAAATCGAGGAAGAGCAAAATCGCAAAAAGTCTCGGAAAGCTGGAGGAGAGAAGTGGGATCTCCTTGTTGCAACACACTCTGCAGAAGGCTCTGGCGTGCTTCTGCTGCATCGCATTCCTATTCAAGAGGACTCGTCTACTAAGGGTGTGTCCTGCCGCCTATTAGAGGAAGACCTCGTTTCTCAACGACGCCTCTTGCCATCTCCCGCACAGACAATTGCCTTTAACCCTTCAACATATCCGTCTCCCCGACACTCGAATTTGTTGGTAGCATTTCATAGCGGGTGCGTCAAGGTGTACTCCTGCTTCACCGTCCAAAAGTCATCCAAATCTGCACGACGTTCATCCAGCGCACATGAGGAGTACGAAACTGTGGACACAGAAGGACGCTGGCTGATCAGCCTCTACCCCGGCTTTGAGCAGGGTCCGACGGGATTCTCTCGCCGTAAGACTATCGTTGATGCGGAGTGGGTTTTGGGCGGCAGGGGTATCATGGTCCTTCTGGCGGACGGTGAATGGGGTGTTTGGGACATTGAGGGGGCTGGACCCGGGACGGCTAAGGGACCGCTGCATCGCCAGGCGAGCATACAGGGTGTCGCAGGAGGCTCACTGACGGCGTATGCCGTCAGTGGACGTATCATGACGGCACCCAGCAAGAGCCAGTCCGAAGCTGAACAGCGTCCGCGGTTCGCGCCGATGACTCCGTCCACGAAACGTGTTCGGGAAGACACTCTTCTCAAGGGCTCCATGATCGCGGCCAGTCCGTCTTTGCGCGGTCAGATTTCCGTATGCCAGACCAACTCGTCCCAAGAACAGCTTCCAGACGAGTCGATTCTGCTACGACACGGCCAGCAGAGTGCCATCATTCCAAGCTTGCTTTCTCTGTGGCGCAATGCGGTACGAACCACCGGCACTTTCGACTCTTCCAACAGATGCCGTGTGACTCCCTTTCAGGATGTGCACCTGATGGGCGAGAACCTCCAAGCGATTGGTCATCTGCCTACGCCGGCACGCCGGGCTGCCGAGCGTCACACATTCGATGTCCTGATCGCTGTGGAGCATCAGATCATGATTCTTGCGCCACGTTTGGAAGAGTCCGACGATGCGGCACCAGTCGCAGCGAAGCCAGAAGCCATTGCAGAGAACGACCAGATGAGGCTACGACGGGGCGAGCTGGACGTGGAGGGAATGGGACGACTGTTGAACGGCATGCAGAACGGAGCCGCATCTCTTCGCATGGGTAGTCCGGTGAAGCGAACCCGCATCTTTACTTGATCGATGGGCATCAGACTCGACCATTAGATGATACCCATGTCCAACGATGATAATTTACTCTGTCTCTTTCTCTTTGCTTACCATTCTCGATCTACTAGGAAACAATTCGCGCTGCAAGGTGGAGCGCAAGGCGAGGTCCATGCCTTGAAATTCCTTCTTCGGAAGTGAATAAGCTCTGTATCGGATGCGATATATCAAAACCATCACTGAGGTGCTTGCACCTTGCCCTGGACTTTGTCCTGTACGGCATTCGTGTCGCACGCCTGCGTTTGGTTCCGGGGGCCCTGCTCTCTTCGACTATCTCTGCAGATGCCGATCAGTCTTTTGGCAATTATACATTGGTAGCTGTGGCAGATAGCGAGAAAGTAGTCCGGTACCGATGCGGTGCGTAAGTTGGGTCTGATGGGACATTTGTAGACATAATTAAAGACGGAGATGGCGCAATCTCCGAATCTCCGAGATCTCCGGGATCGTCGAGGCGCAGTATCGATAACTTTTTTCTCTCCACTGCACGTCTTTATGCGATTATCTTGCATTTGCATTTGCATTTGCATTTCTCTTTCTCGTTCCTCTTGTATATTCTCTCACTCATTTACAATTGCATCATGACAATACACCAAACCCCACCATCCCCTCCCAAGCGGAGTAAGTCCAGCGCAAACCTCTCCAAGGCGCAAAGCTGCGCAACCCCAATCCCAATCCCGTACTAACATAAAACCAGTATGGGCCTCTCTAATCACCAACATGGACTACCTCCCAGGCCTCCTAGTCCTCCATCACTCCCTTAACCACCCTCACCCCGACCCGCGTGTCACAACCAAGACACCCCACCAAGGCACCCGCTACCCCTTCGTCGCCTTCTACACCTCCAGCTTCCCAGCCGAAGGACTCAAAATACTACAGTCGCGTGGGATAACCACGCAATGGGTTCCGAACGTAACACCCGCCAGCACGCGCGAATACACATCCGACCCACGATTCGCCGAGACATGGACGAAGCTAGTCGTCTTCTCGCTGGAAGAATACGAGCGCGTGATTCTACTAGATGGTGATATCCTTGTCCGGCGCAACATGGACGAATTAATGGATGTGGATCTGGACGGGAGGGTTTTCGCCGCGACGCACGCTTGTGCTTGTAACCCGATGAAGAAGCCGCATTATCCAGCGCATTGGTATGATCCCAAAGAACACTACACTTGAGAGAAAGGAAACTTGAGAGTGCTAATGTAATCCAGGATCCCCAAGAACTGCGCGTACACAACCCAACACCCAAATCCCGACTCAGCGCAAACCAACCCCCCACCACCAAATGCAGGCGTGGGCATGCTGAACAGCGGCGTGTTGGTCGTTAGGCCCTCAGCGCAGATCTATAAAGAGATCACAGACGCGCTGCAGGACACGCAAAGGATTGAAATGTACGATTTCCCGGACCAGGAGCTACTGTCGGATGTATTTGATGGGCGGTGGGTTGCGCTTCCGTATGTGTACAATGCGTTGAAGACGATGCGGGCGGGGGATGTGCATGGGGCGATCTGGAGGGATGAGGAGGTTAAGGCTGTGCATTATATCTTTGCGAAGAAGCCGTGGCATGAGCAGGGGAGGGGGAGGATGAGATGAGTAGTTGGTGGTGGGATGCTAATGTGGAGAGGAAGAGGGTGGAGAGGGAGAAGGGGGTTGAAGATGCGTTTTCCATCACTCAGTAATCTACTGCGTAGGGCTCTCCTGGGAGCTGTGATGCTTTACGTGGTACTGTATATAGAACACATAGCACTACTAGTCCATTCAATGTTTTATATTTTCAAGACATGGGGTCCTGTACGATCTAATGCGATTTACACGCGGTGTATACAAAGCCCATGGCGCTTCAAGCCCACGGTTATCACTAACCGGTGTAGCCCGAAGCCTCGAGCTCCTTGCGCACGGAATCCTCGGTCTGGATCTTCTTCATCTGCGTATCTTCCAGCTTCTCACCACCAGCCAGACGCATCTTCAGCTCGTCAATGGCGCGGATTTTCTTGAGCAGGCCGCGGATCTTCTTATCCTGGGCCGAGGGCTCGATGGGACCGGCAGGGGCAACAGGAGCCGGGGGCGAAGGAGCGCGCTTGGAAGCGCTTCCGTTGCCGTTGACAGGAGTGCTGTTCTTGCCACGCGAGCGGCTGCGGTCGAGGCTGGGGCCGGTGGGCGCGTTGGCCGGCGGGGTGTTCTCCTCGTCGCGGGCCTTCTTGGCGGCCTCGCGCTTCTTCTTGTTCTTGGCGGCTGACTTGGACAGCTTCTCGCTCTCGGCGCCGGGTACCAGGGAAACGCCGCCGCCGGGTGCGGCACCCGGGGGCAGGTACTCCTCTGCGGGCTCAGCACCGGGGATGTCACGGCGACGGGGCTTGCCGAAGCCGTTCATACTGGCGCCGGGCACACCGTCGCGGACGAAGGCGGCACCGCCCTGGTCCTCACGCTTGAACGCGAGCGGGGTCAGCTGGCCGCGGGCACCGGGGGGACGGTAGGCGCCTGCGGGCTTGACGGGGGCCTTGCGGGTGCTCAGATACGCCGTGGCGGAGGCGTGAGGCACGGGCAGCTTGGTGAAGGGGTCACCAAGAGGGTGCTGCTCGATGGTCTGCGGGCGCCAGGTGACATCGTACAGCTCAGTCATGTCCTCGTTGTACATGAGGCCACCGCTGACGTGCCAGATGCGCACGCCGTTGTCAACACGCAGACGTGGGCTGGTAGTGGCAGTCAGGATGTACTGACCGTCGGGGGACCAGGAGCACACACTGGCGTTGGAAGCCTCGACGGTAGCGATCTTGTGGTAGTTCTTCTCCATGTCGTAGATATCCATCTGGCCCGCCAGGTTACCGAAACCGGCAACCAAGACGAAGCGTCCGTGAGGCGAGAACAGAATGGTGTTCCGCGGGCTCAGAGGGAAGTTGTGCTTGGCCACACCACGCACGTTGAAGATGGTGGTCTTGGCGGGCATGTAGCCGTAGACGACACCGAACTCCCTGGAGTTGGGGTTCCAACTCACATCATGGATGGGTCCTTCTTTGTCTATTCGAACATGTCAGTATCAATGCCGAGCCAAATCATTTTCAGATGCCCAAAGGATGCATACCAAGATCCACCCGGGAATCAAAAGCACCACTGGCGCTGAGCAGATACAAAGTAGTCTCGCCGTAGTAGCTCTTCCCGGTCCGATCCACCTCAGTCTGCGCAAGCACGATCAAGGTAGTGCCGGAAGAGTTCCACTTCAGCTGAACCTTGTCGCCCTTGAAGAAGCTCTTCTGCGAGACGGGAGCGCCGAACTGAGGGACAATAAAGACCCTGACAGCGGCGGGCTGGCCCTTACGCTCCGGAATAAACACAGCAATGGACTGGGTCTTTCCAGGCGAGAGAGCAAAGTCCGCCACCCCCTCCACGTGCAGTTTATTCCAGACGGTCGACAAGTTGTCGCTCTGGTAGAACTGGACCTGATTGGTCACGATGCGGGCACACAGCTTCTCGTCGGCGGTGTATTGCAGGTTCCAGCCCGTCTGCGACTTCTGGACATAACTACCCACAACGGTGTGCTCATCTCCACTCTCGACAGCGCGCCACACCTTCAGGTTCTTCGTCGCATCTCCGTTCTCGTCTTTGCTGGGGCGTTGCCAAGTGATCACGTAGGTGCCAAGCGGCGAGAAGCCCAGCTCAAACACGTTTTCGGCGGGGATGGTCGAGACGACGTGACCCGTGGAGGCCTCGACGATGGTGACCCTACAGAGAAAAGACTTGTTAGACTGCAAGGCTTGAAGCTGACGCCCTGGGATGTCAACATACCTTTCGGGAGATGCATATGCATAATAACGACCGCACGGCGAGTAAGTGCTGCAGCGGAGGTTGCCCTCAGGCCTGTATGGAACATACTAGTCAGTTGGATAGTTTCGCAAGCCAGATATAGTACCAATCCTACCTCACAAAACCCGGCAGAGGCTCATAAGTAGGGGCGGCATCCGTGATACCAATCCCCTTGAGAGTTCGGTCTAATGTCAAGTCAGCAAGGACTCATCACAGCAATCCTTCATGCCAGTTCGCCAACAGAAACACGAGAAAAGGAACTGGGGGACACGGGAAACAACGCACAAGCAAGCTGCGTCGGGGCCGCCATGGTGAAATTCGAAACCTGGAACGAAGTCGCGATGAAAGGAGAAAAATTCTTCAAGTCTGTCCGCGAAGAAAACAGGGAGGTCACTATCGATCCTTTTGACAAGTCGTAAAAGACAAGATGAAGAAACAGTCCGGTCAGAAAGCACCAAGCCAAAGTCGCAACAAGCGGGATGCGAGCGCGAGCAGGTAGGAGGTCCTGAACAAGGCGGATAGTATCAAATATGAGATGAGCCAGCGTATCGACGCGAATCAAAGGAATAGATCGATAGACGTGTATCGGATCAGAACCAGCGAAAGCGTGGCAAGGATGGGAAGCGGAATCGCTGTGGCGAGACGAACAGGGCTCAATTGGAGCGGAGGGAAAGTGTAGTTTGCTTGTCGGAGAGCTGAGTCTTCAGTGCTAGACAAGTCAATGCCAGCAAAGGTGGAGCCGAAGAGGGGGAGGAGGGTTTAGGTGGGGAGGTTGAAGAGTCGAAGAGAGGAAAATTCGGGCGTTCAGCTCGGCGGCGGCATGCCGTCATCTGCGCCGACTCTTTACTTGGTTACTGCCTCTATTTGGTTTAGTTACTATCTACATATCTACATAACTCTATGCTATCTTGCTATAGTATTTTAAAATCTATAATAGACTGGTAAACGGACTTTGCTCTCGGCTGAAGCAAGATATTCGTAATCTTAAACATGCAACGCCACACGCCAGGCCTGAAAGAATCACTAAAGAAACAAAAGAGCCAAAGAAACCCAAGTACCTATTGCTAAACTGCGCTGAAATAACTCCTAGTTGATACATATCTGTCGTGACCACCCTTATGAGGTGGCTTAATGCCATGTCAGGTTCTCCGCATAGAAATACAATCCGCGATTGTCCTCGAGATCCAGGCAAGGGTGGAAGAAAACCAAAGAAATGAAGCCCGTAAACCCAAACCAGGTAAAAAAAAAAGAAAAAAGGAAAAACTTCTTCCTGTCCATCACAATCTACCCTTTCCTAAGCCAAACCAGGTTTTATTCACGGCTCGGGATATCGAATCCACTGCTGCTCTGACTGGGAGTGACCAGCCGCGGGGTACGAGCAGTGGTATCAACCACGTCCGGGTCAAAGGTCATGCCATCGACCATGCGAGCATCGTCAGTTAGCGGTTCGGGGGTAGTCGAGCCCGTAGGCGAAGGCGGCATCTTAGAACTGTCACCAGCATGTTGCTGCTGCTGCTGGAGGTATGAGGCGAGGGGGTTAGGCCGACTAACGTTGGAGCTCATGGAGGTAGGACGAGTATTGAGGCCACCGGAGGAAATGCGACTGAGGCCAGGAGGGCGCGAAGTCGGACCGCTGATGGTACTGTTGGCGCCCTCGCCGAATCCGACCAGGCTGGCGTTAGCTTCGTCGCTCATGTTGCCAACGCTCGAGACGCCGTCATCCGCATCGGGTCCTTCGCTCATTTTATCCGCATCGAATGCGTCGCTGCCGCTAGCCCATGTCGTGCGGCCGCCGACACTACCTGTAGCGCTGGCACTCCCGACAGTGCTCCGTTCCTTCAGGCCGCCGTAGCTATCAAAGTAGCCTGGGCCCTGTGATACAGGCTGCGCGGCATTGGAGGGCGACTGGCCCTGTCGCGCAGTACTGATCCGTTCGAGGCCGGCCAGGCGGGAAATGCGGTCGGCACGCTCGGCTTCCAAGGTGTTGGTGGAGGAAATTGAGGCAGAAGACGAGTGGTGCGCATGGCGGGAATGGGGGAATGACTGGCCCTGGTGGCCATCTTTGATGGCTGTGGTTGACAGCGCGGACAGGGAGGTGGTGCCTGAGTTGGGTGTGCCTCTAAACCATCGCAGACCCAGTTCCCAGGGTCAGTTCAACGCTCCCCAGTTAAATAAACACCAGAGCGAATGGATAACTTACGGTCCCATGTCCGATGGAGTGACGGGGTCAGAGGGAGGAGGTGGAAGATTGATCAGCGTCGGCGTAGTCATCGTGACAAGCAGGTAATGTGTTAGTTTCAATATGACTGAGATGGCCGAGCCTTGAGTTAGTTGAAGAAGAAAGTTTTGGAGAAAGTTTCGCAGGATTCAGAAGTTTCCGAAGTGAGGTTAAGTTACGATGGAAATTGCGGGGAGTAACGATGGAGCCATTTGGTGATCGCTGGGCCTTCCGACGTCATGTTTGGCTTGGACACCCCCACCTATTTACGACTGAAAGAGCAGGGGTTTGTGAATACGTGAAAGAGTAGTTATGTCATATATTTCATTCATACAAGTCATCTCGACTATAGAACAGTAATCAAGAGCCCAAAAGGGAAGGATGCAGCCTGCTGGATCCTCTTTCTCAATCACTGGCCTTGCGGCTTTCATAGTGCCCTCGCAGGTCATCCACCTCTTTCTGTAGTCGTGTCAGGTCCGCCAAGATATCATGCGCATTAGATGGTTGTGGCAAGAAGACCTCTTTTGTCGTCACCTGCGATGAACTCCCCTCACTGGCACGGGTGTTCAAGTCCCGTCCTCGACGAGGCGGAGGCGGGGGCGGTGCGGTAGATGAGGAGCCAGTCCCTAGACTACCATACGATGAGGCACGCCGTCCAGCCTGATTGGGTCTGGAGTTTGGGGGAGAATATAGAGAGTCCGCCATCCCCGATCGGAGCTCTCTGGAGGACGGTGGCATACTGATGCGCTTGCGGTCCCGAGACACAGATGAGGCGACGGAACGAGTTGATGGGTCCGGACTTGGAGGTTGAGAGCTATCGTTATTCTCTGAATCGAGCGAAGACATAGTTAATCGACTGCCACTGGATTTGGACTGGGTGGACTTTGATCGCCGCATTTGACTGTGGCGTCGACTGAGAGGCGGCGTCGGTGGTCGCTTCGGCTGGGAATTGCTTCGGTGGAGCGATTCCGTTGAGTCCGTCGCCCTCGAGGTCTTTGAATGAATCGAGAAGTAGTCCATCAGCGGTGGATTGGAGACCGAGCTAACATTTGGAGTGCCTGACGGTTGTGCAGAGGTCGAGCTTTCTCGGGAGGATGCATGGTATGAATGGCGGTGGTTAGGTCGAGATGTAGCGTGCGAAGGAGAAGCTGTATTGTCCGCAGTACTAATTCGCTTTCCATGATGGCTTCTAGGCGGCGGAGGAGGTTTCTTGTCTTTGGTACGGCTGGTGCTTTGATCTTGCTCTGGCGGCCTTCTCATGGTAGAGGATATGCCTTGTGTTGAGCTATATGCCTCGAGGTCTGCTGTAGACCGCATATTGTGTTCGGATAGCGTGAATGGCTGTTTTGATGAAGGTGTAGTCGACGATCCATTTGATGGAGCTGGGTGTGGAGCAGACCCAAGCGATGCTCGCGGAGTAGGGAAGCTCTTCGGCCGCTCCGCATTGTCCTCGTCGTCGCCATCATTGTCGCTCGCTGCTGAATCGGGATTGAAAGGGTTGGCAGCCTGTTCATCCGAGGAAGTCGAGTCATCGGCCTCGATCTCGAGCGATAAAGACGACTTTCCGGGGTAACCGTTGGGCACCATTGGGACGGAGGGCTTGGAGGGTACGGAGGCTACATTGCTCATAGCTGGAGGCCGTGCTATAGCTGTTACAGAACCGCCTGTCTCACATGATTCTATTAGCTTGATGTGGGGAGATTCAAGGTTCTTTGCATTGGCATGTCTTATCGGAAGGAGCGGGTTGCTGGCCTCGGGGAAACAGGAGACGGGTCAGGAGGGCTCACCATCCAAGTTCCTGCGAAAAGGATTGTATCCAGACATCGCAGCGAGGATGAAGTAACTGCGGGAGGAAATGAGAGGAAGAGGGAGATGTGAAGATTGAGGGGAAGGAAAACATCCCCGCCGAGCTTCTTGCCCAGTTCTACGCGCCGCTTTCCGATTGATGCAGTCCGGAAAGCCCGAAGGCCTGCACAATTACGGTTATACAAACATATATGAAGAGGCGAAAATGGATAAAAAGGAGAAAAAAGGATCAGCTCCATGGCTAGTAGAACGAAAAGTGCAAGGCTTATATGGTACAAATGCATATCCACCGCGATGGAAAGAAAGGACCTCCCCCGAGAATAAAACCGCTCAGGATCCCAAATAAAAATAAGTGAAGATAAAAAGATAGGACGACCACCCCTGTTCAGCCGATTCATCACCGCTCGTTATACACATGCCACGTCTCTTCTTCCTCGAAAAATTTATGCGCCAGCCGCTTGCCGCTCTCTGTAGGCTGGCTGAAGGCGATCTGGTCCTTGGGGATCTCCATACCGTAGATGTAATTGACCACCACGCAGTCGAGAAGATCCAGGGCGATTCCCTTCCGTCGCGATGCGCCGGAGGTCCAGATGCGCGAGATTCCGACGATGGCTGGGTGCAGCTCGTCCCGCACCGACACCGATGAGTTATTTCCGTTCGGTTCCTCCTGTGCGACCGGTCGCGCCTCCCAGATGCGCTCCGTCAAACAGAGTCCGACACACCGGCTGTCCTTCATGTGAAGGAAGACCCGGTAGCGGTCCACTTTCTCTTCGCCGTCTTCCCGCTTATCCTTCGGAGGCTCCGTCTGGCCCCAGAGCAGCTCATCCGGGATATCCGGAGAGGACAGCTCCTTGTTGACCACCTCTAGTACTCTCTTGGCTTGATTTTTAGCGCTGGGCGATGCCTTGCGATCCACAATGACCACGTAACCCTCGTCGAACCGCGTAGCTTCGTAGACCCAGCGCGAGGCATTTGCGCGCATGAACGCCTTGCCCAGGTCCACGCCCGTCGAGTTCATCTCATGGAATTTTTTGTGCAAGGCGGCGTCCTCGGAATTGGACGGAATGTATTCCATGCCGCAGTTGGCACAGGTCTTGCGCACCTCATTCCCCAAATCAATCTGCATCTGGCGCATGACGGGTGGCTTTTGGCCCTTGTTCTTGGGCGGATCGGCGGAGGCGCGCACGCTGTTGGAGTTGACCTCGGTCAGAGGTGACCCGGCAGACGCGTCCTTGTTCTTGCGCTTAAGAAAGGCGAAGGTAGGCTTGCGAGTGTTTGCTGGTGGGGGGCTCAGTCGCGCTGGCGGCGACGAGGGCGGCGTGCTGAGATCGTCGATATCGTCCAGCGTGCCCTCGGACATAGCGACCGAGTTGCGGCGCGAAGGACTGGATAGGACAGCGGCGGAGGATTCGCGGATGGCATTTTGAAGATTTGTCTCTGCCTCGTCGGACTCATCCAGGACGCGTCTTTTCTTGGCGGCTCGCTCATCGTCATAAACGCGCCATGTCGGTCTTCCGTATGTTTTCATCAGGCCTCTATGGGGAGAGTTAGAAGATGCATCTGGGTTGAAGAAGAAAAGCACATACCGCTTAAAAGAATTGGTGACAGTCCACGGCATCTTATGCCCAGAGTAATCGAAGGTTGGGATTGTTATTTCGGGGGGTTTTCCACTTTACATAGGTTCCACTGCACGCGTGGCGCTAACTTGTTTAGGTGATATTGTTCGGTGACGGTGGAAGCTCAACTCACTTTATCCCTTGCCGTCGGAGGGAAAGGGAAATGCGGTCTGGGTCGATGTCAAGATGAGAGCCTAAGCTTCCGGTCGCTATTTGCAGGTGACGGGGGGAGTGTTTGGTATTAAGTAGCGCAGGGTAAGAATCGCCACCGTAAATGATTACCGTCAAACTCATGAATACTTGTATGTATGTACAAGGGAGAGAAAGGGAAAAAGAAAAAAGAGAGAAAAGAAGAGAAAATGTAAATGCATAAATTCTCATTCCTGAATGTGCATTTCTGCCTGGTATGTTGGTGCTTGGGCTTGGCCCCTTTCTGCCAAACCAGTCAACCTATTCTAAGTTTGAAGGTTGACTTCTCCAAGCCTTCAGCCTAACCAGCCATCTCGCATTTGCATCGTGCAAGGAAGTTGCTGATCGCCCTCGCATACAGATCATCCTTGAATCAGTCATTACCACTCCTGATTGGATCAGCCATGAGACGAGATCAGGATTGAGCTCACTGATTGGCGATGAAGAAGTTGCCAGTCACCAAGTTTACCAAGTTACAAGTTACGGAGTCTAGTCTAGTCTCGTCTCGTCTGCCTGGCTTCCCGATTTCCAGCAGGGTATCAGCAGGGTATGCTTGTGCCGCATAGGGTTTCAGGAAGAACTGGACTCGCCACCCATGAGTCGAATCGTGCAAGCCACTGGACCAGTGTCGAATATCCATGATGATCGAGCCATGACACGGCACAATGGCAGGAACTGCTTTCAATCCGGCTGTTCGGTTGTGTTGCTGATCCTACTCGTATCACCTCAGATTAACTCAGGATTCGATCCCGGCGGTTACCATTCTATTGCCTTCGACGGGCTTCACGCGAAGTGATTGGGAGAAGCTGCCCAGGTGGCCTGCGACTTCTGTTACACGAGCATCAACTGCTTTTCTCGAAGGACCTCGGGTTCTTTTGTACAAAGCACTCGTGAGGGTACAGTGGGTCTGTACCTGACGGATTGTCGGGTTAGCGGGTTGTCATGTTGAGCTTCCAATCTGGAAGGTAGACTCCCCAGGTGTAGACTGTAGATGGTAGAGTGGGTGTGAACCATCTGGCCCTCAGCTCTTCAAGAGATTGTCTCTATAACTATATGGCGATGCGGACTATATAACTCCTGCACTACTCCCTCTCCTGGCGGTAGCGTACATGTCAAATCCCGAGTCCATGAGCCCTAGGATCCCCAAGACGATGCATCAATTTCAGAGCCTGTAGAGCGAAGCTATTGAATTATTTAAAGAGATCGATTCTCTTCATTTCCTTAGTGAAATTAAAGTCTGTAAATCACTCACTGTTGGTCCCGCTTTTGTCCCGCGGAACAGTTTTGCGGAGCCAGAGTCAACTCAACTCAAAAATTTCTTCTGATCTTCCCAACTTTATTTCTCATATCTTCAACCATGTCGGACAACGCACAAGTGGCAGGAAAGAGAAAGCGTGCGAGTGAGTATAGTAATTCCGCCTTTTCTTTTATCCTTAACCCCCTCTTTCTCGGCCTGGAATTGGCCCGATCACAATCACGAGCCGCTGCTTTTCTTTCGGCGCTTAATGACTTTCTCAAGCCACCCTCCGTCAACCATATTTCCTCCATTCGTGCCATGGCATACTCAGGTCCGCAGCATTCGCACATGGCTAACCATATTGTACCTCCAGGGACCCAGTCGTGCCCCCCGCCCGAGCTGCCTCAACTCGTCGCAGAGCAGCATGTCGCTATTCCCACACACGACAAGGACACCCAGCGCTTGATCGTCATTCTGTCCAATGCCAGTCTGGAAACCTACCGGGCTTCTGCCGGTCGTGGTGGCAAGGATGAGAAGTATTCTCTGCTGAACAGTGATGAGCACATTGGTATCATGCGCAAGATGAACCGTGATATCAGCGAAGCGCGACCGGATATCACCCACCAGGTAGGATTTGTGGTCATGTCAATTCTTGAGTTACGGTGTTTAACTCTTTCTCTACCATCTAGTGTCTTCTCACTCTTCTGGACTCTCCCGTCAACAAGGCTGGCCGCCTTCAAATTTACATTCACACAGCCAAGGGTGTTCTGATCGAGGTCAACCCATCCGTCCGTATTCCCAGAACCTTCAAGCGGTTCGCTGGTCTCATGGTCCAGCTGCTCCACCGTCTGTCAATCCGTTCCACCAACTCGCAGGAGAAGCTCCTCAAAGTCATCAAGAATCCGATCACCGACCACCTGCCCCCGAACTGTCGTAAGGTGACGATGAGTTTTGACGCCCCCGTGATCCGCGTCAAGGACTACGTCGAGTCGCTGGGCCCGAAGGAGAGCATTGCGATCTTCGTCGGTGCCATGGCCAAGGGTACCGATGACTTTGCCGACTCGTTCAAGGACGACACCATCAGTATCAGCAACTACAGTCTCAGTGCCAGTGTGGCCTGTAGCAAATTCTGCCATGCGGCCGAGGAGGTGTGGAACATTCTGTGAGCGGCATCGAGAAATTGCGCAGCTGTAAGCGCGCCTCTTCTGCGCCTCCGCAGATACGGCACATTCCCTGGAATTGCCATGAGCCCAGACGAACTTCCTTGCGACGGTTGACTCCCTCAACCAACGGGTCCGTCTCCGGTACATGAATTCGACAATATCTCTCCGAGACTTCCTACTTCCTTTATCTACTCTTCTCCTTTTGTGTTTTTTAAGATCCATTGACTGTCGGGGCGATAAGGACAGCGTCGATGTCGCTCTAGGAGCACTAACGGGAGACAACTTGGGATGGGACCCGACAAAGAGACACTCGGACTGGATGGCATTTGGTTCCTTTTCGCCGGTCCAGTCCTGAACCCGAGCTCTCAGCCGAGTGTGGCGAGATCAGAAAAAGTGAACATATAGAGGAGTCTGGCTCCTGTGATTAGGCACATACTGTGAGAATACATGTTTTGGTTGCTCATGTGCTATCTATGCTACCTATGGAGGAGTATCGACTATCTCGTACTTTGTAGATCTTCGCCCCTCGACGTGGCAATGCAACCTGCCTCACTTTGGGACTAAATATGCAGCTAATCGGAACTATCCATTCTTACCGGACGAATGAATACCTTGACTCTGCACTCGCCAGAGTTTTCGACCAGTATTCTAGCTATTCTAGCTATTATATCTATTTAAAGATAGTATTAGTAGATGACTATACATACAATGACTATATGACTCAAAGTAAGAGCGGTAGTGGCGGTCAGCGCAAATGAAGGGTTTCAACTCAATCCAAGCTCCACCTTCTCGTCCCCCACCATTTGTCCAGCACAAGATCCAAGGCCATTTCCATCCACTCTTCTCCATCCACGACACTCGCTCCACTCAGGCAAATCCCCGTGATGACCTGGCCCCCTTGAGATCCGAGTATTCCCCCAATGAACTCGTACCACCCCTCACCGAATCTGGCCAGAAGCATGTCCAGGACTCCCCTTTGGGCCCGACTTTCACTACTGCAGGTTTACAGTGGGACTACTGAAAATGTCGCCTCACTCTAACTCCAGACCGAGTGTTTCACCTCTCATAGATCACTCGATCGGGCAGGGTGCCCTTGTTCAAGATGCCAAAAAGCGGACCGGTCCACAATGCATTGACAAGTGTTAGTCCACGCAAAGAGGAGGGGCCCAGTCGGGCCGTGACTTTGCCTTTCTCGGACGACTGCTGTGGCCAAGGATCGGATAATCGGTCGCATCTTGGGCAGAGGGTTTTACTGCGTATTGGAGAAATCAATGCTTTCTCCTGTTGGCTGCATCCGACTGGTTCCTGGCATTTCCTGGCGGTTTGTGACTGGTGGTTGGGCGTAGTTCCGTACTTTATAGACTGGATTTCCCTCACCTTATATATTCCCTCAACGACTAGCATTGTCTTTCTTCCTCTTCATCCTACTCTGTTCTACTCTTCAACTGTACACCATTTACCTGGCGGGTACGTGCTGGACACTGGCCGTTGACTCGCTACTCCTTCGATATGCCTGTCTCGCATCTTACCCTGACTGTCTCCCACCTGCCTACCTCGACATCCTTCTTCCTGTCCTGTCTTCAACCTCTCGGTTACCAATTCATCGGTCGAGTCGAAGAGTACATTGGATTTGGACAGAAGCCAGGCGCACCAGCCGATTTCTGGATCACCGAGCAGAAGCCTGGGTACGTTTGATAGATACTTAAATACTCGAGAACGATGGCTAACTCTACACAGACTCGCAGTTAGTGCAGTCCATGTCGCATTCCCGGCCCCTTCAAAAGAAGCAGTTCAGTCATTTGTTTACGCCGCGGTAAAAGCCGGCGCAAAGCTACATGGCGAGCCCCGAGAACGAGATACAATATCGGGCTACTACAGCGCGGCCGTGATCGATCTCGATGGGAATAGCGTTGAAGCGGTATACCGCCCCGGTGCTTCAGTGGTTGCATCGGAAGCCGGAGGACCGACAATAGCTCTCCTGGAGAACGGATCGGTTGTGTCTAAGAGCAGCAGAGCCAGCATTGTCAAGGCTGAGAGCGTTGCGCCTCCGAGATCCGAGGCCAGATCTGCTGTTTCCAGGGCTCCGACGGCTATTTCCAAGGCTCCCACTGCTGTTTCGAAATCCCCGACTGCAGTGTCGAGAGCTGCGCCGAGTGCTGTCTCCCATAGATCCCAAGGCCCGCCCTTCTTATACAACACCTTCTTATACAACGCAAACAGTCCAAACAGTCCAACACGTCGACGATGGCAGCAAAGCAGCCAAGACTATTGTCGGAACTCTGATCGGTGCAGCTGCCGGTGCGGCCATTGCATATGCACTGGTAAAGGGAGAGACAGAGACCAACACCCCTCCGCAATATGCGCCGCCACAATATACACCCGAGTCCCACCAGCTTATGGCGCCTCCGTCACAAGTTTCTTCTCACAGAGAGGAACAGTATCAGCACATGAGAGCTCTTGAGGCTCCTCGTAGCGTCTACACCAGCGCATCAGGCCCCAGATCTACAGTCACCCGCAGCATCAGCTCCAAGAACCCGCGAGCCAGCACCGTTTACGAAGGCACCGAGTTTTTCGATGATGGCCGACGCGCCTCGGACGGTAGCATCTTCAGCATCCCCGAAGACATCCCTCTACGAGCAATCGAGTACCCCCCATCCAGCCACAGTTCGCAGCAGAGACACCCATGCGCCCCCAGCACCTTTATCAGCAGTTATGCAGCGGACAAGCCCCGGGCTGCTAGTGTGCACTCCTCAGGCAGTGTGCACTCGTCATCAACGATCAAATCATCCCATATCCAACGACGACACAGCCACGACGACAGAGATACATATTCATCGCACAGCAAACACTCCTACCACGCCAGCTCCTCCAGTCACCATTCCGTCAAATCCCATAAGGATGATAGCGGCAGCACAGCCTCGTCCACACGCACAGCGCGTAACATCCCGCTGCCTGAGTCCTCGGCGTCATACTACAGCGCGAGCGCAAACGGCAATGAATCATACATCTCAGCTCGCGGAGTGCCCCTCCCAGAGAGCGTGGCTGATTTTGATATTGATTCTCACGTCACGCCAGATGACTCGATCAGTCAGGTTGGGAGTCGAGCGGGCCGATCCAGTCACTCGCATCACTCGCATCACTCCAGACATTCCAAGGCTGAGTCGAAGGTGTCGAAGCATTCGTCTCGATCCAAGATGGATGAGCCTGTCAAGCCTGCTGATAGTGTGAGTCAGGTGTCGCGGGCGTCACAGCGCACTGTCAAGGCTGCACCCTCGAACTCGGGTAGTCGCCGGGGGAGTCAGGTTGCATACTAGTTTCTTTTTTCCTTCTTTTTCTTTCTTTCTCTTCGGATGCTTGGTTCATTTGCATACATAAGATGACATTTCATAATATTCGCATGGATGGTTCGCATTGCATACAGTTCAAATTCATAACTTCCCATCAACCATTAACCACCACACCTCCATTAGGATGCAACGACTGTCCCGAGATAAAGCTACTATCCTGACTAGCCAGGAACACAAAACACGTCGCAATCTCAGTCGGCTGGCCCGGTCGACCCATCGGAGTCCCACTAAACTGCTCCATGGCCTCGGAAGTCATAGTCGCCGGAATCAACGGAGTCCAAACTACGCCTATTAGCCTTGCACAAACATCCTGATCAAGACATAACTTACCAGGACCGGGACACACGCAGTTCACTCGAATCCCCTTTCCAACCTGCTGGTTCGACAACGCACGAGTAAACGCAACCAAAGCGCCCTTGGTGGAAGTATAATCCAACAAATCCGGACGACCGATGTAGCAGTTAATCGAAGCGCAATTGATAATGGTCGAGCCGCTCTTCAGATGGGGAATGGTGTACTTGGACAAGTAGAATACCGAGTGGATATTCGTGTCGAAGATGGATTCCCATTGATCCCTGAAAACGTCAGCCCATACAATCCAAAACACCGCCAAAGGGGATATCAAACTCACTCTTCCAGATTTTGGATATCATCAATCATATTCTGACTCCCAGCATTATTAACCAGAATATCAATCCTCCCCAACTTCTCCAACGCAACATCAACCGTCTTCCGACAGTTCTCCTTTCCCCTGAGATCCGTAGCATGGAGATAGCATTTCTGGCCGAGTTCCTGCACCCGGCGCTGCGTTTCTTTCGCGTCGGTCTCTTCTTCAGGTAGGTAGGTGATTAGACTTGAGGCGCCTTCCATGGCGAAGAGGATGGCGACGGCGCGTCCGATTCCAGAGTCACCGCCTGTGATCAGGGCTTTCTTGCCGCTGAGCTTGCCGGCGGCTTTGTAGGTCTGGTAGCCGCCATCTTCGGTGGGGAGTTTGGTGGATGTGGGCTTTGGGTCCTCGAGCTCGGATTGGAGACCGGGCTTTTGGTGGTGCTGGACTGGGATTTGGTGGCCTGTATAGGTTAGAAATGAATGGTGTGTAGTAGTGGAGAAATGCTGACCTTGTTGGTATTGGGAGTCGGGGCCCTGGGCTCCTCTTTTGGTTTCTTCTTGCATTGTATCTTAATTGAAGTATGTTAGTGGGAGTAGGTGTTGAGTAAGTTGATTCTGATTCTCAATGGAGAAGTGAAGGATTATATAGTTCCTTGTATTCTAGTTGATTGAATCATCAGAATGACGTTTCTATGTTTCTCAGAAAACAGGAATAGTTCAACGTCTACTACGTACTTCAGTCAAGTCGTCAATTCGCCACTTGGTTCAAAACAGGGAAGATCACATCTGGTTCCGGCGGGGACTACCGATGAACTCTCATACTTTATTCATATCTGCTGATCTACGATACTAGAACATCATAACGGACCTGCCTGGATTGTGCTATTTCGACAAAAGAAAAATCGTTAAAACCTTCATCCACCCAGTCCAGTCCCAGTCCCAATCCCAGTTCCCTCCACCTTCTCTTCTGCATATCCACTAGCACCGTGACCACGCAAGGTTCCAAGAAGAGGCTTTTATCATCGTTGTTTTCTTTTCTCTCCTTTTGAGTTATTAGAGGAAGAAACACAGGAGACTTCCTCGCGACTCCAAGACAAACCAAGCTCAGTCAAGAACAGATGCAAGAATGCAGAAGGTCGTAATGATCGTGATATGACATGCCCCGGAACTAACCCAAGACAACGCACGGTAGTTTAGGAAAACGGTAGCAACAGTTGCAGAAATAGAAAGAAGAAAAAAGAAACCAGGTTGCAAGTTTCTACGACCACGGTACGCCAGGCTTCGCAAGATCTGAATCTAGCAGACAACAGAAAAAGAAGATGCAGAGGAGCGATGGGAAGAACCGAGACGCTACGTCGCGGATGGAAGGAGGGATGGGCAGATTTGTTTAAGAAATTTGCCAATCAAATAGCGTACTTGCGAGTCCATTCGCGAGCCGTCGCCTCGTACCGCGGGCGGTCCGTCTTGTAGACATGCGCGATCTCGGGCACCAGCGGGTCGTCCGGGTTGGGGTCTGTGAGCATCGAGCAGATCGAAAGCAACACTAGAAGAGTTAGTTATATGTCTGAGGCCCAATGGGAGGGGTACGCACCCTTCGAGATGGTCAGAGCAGGGCTCCATTGGTCCCTCAGGATGTCGAGACAGATGCTGCCGTTGGAGTTGATGTTGGGGTGGTAGATGCGGGTGGTGAAGTTGACCTTCGGGGGCTTGAAGGGGTAGTCGGTAGGGAAGTGGATGGTGAGGAAGAAGACGCCTCCCGAGTATGGCGAGTCACCCTGGAAGGATTAGTATCGATCGCATTTCCCATTGAGCCGGAATTGACTTACAGGACCCATGATGGTTGCTTGCCAGTGGAACTGTTATACCGAAAAGAAGTTGTCAGTCATCCATGATCCATGATCCATGTCATCCCACCGATCTGCACTGGGGACTTCAGCCCCGCCGCAGGATAAGCTACCGGCACGAGGAGAGCCACGACGGAAAAGAAGAAGCGAGCAGGACGGCAGGGAAGTTCATATTTGCATACCAGATCATCTCCGACGGGGCCTGCGGAGCAGGAAGAGGGGGATCCCTGTGGAACAAGAGAGTCAGATTCCAGATTCCAGATTTTGAAGGCTGGACAGCATCTTACCGGCCGAGATCAGTGAGTTCCTTGTTAATTCGCTTGAGAGCCATGATGAGAGTGACAGGACAGAAACTTGAGGGATGTCAGCGAGGAAGGAAGATTTAGGGTGTGGGCAACACATACGGTTACGTCTTTGTGGAAAAGAGGAAGAGAAAGAAGAAGAAAGAGGGGGAAAGTGGGCGGGCGGGTTCTTGGGGGTATTACCAATACCGCCACGGATGACACACTTGTAAGTAAAGTGACTACAGTGAGGACTAGTCTGTCCGTTAGGTATATAAATTGCTAGATGGCAGAGGCTGTGGACTATATATGACTGTAGTGATTGACTATTATAGTTTAACTATCACTAGATATTATGTACTAGTGACCTCTAAGTCATTGATCTCGTCAATGATAAAATACGAGCCCCTCGATGATGTCACGTGCGGGTGAGGCGTTCGCCTTGTCCCAATCGGGAAAGAGACCGCGCTCCGGTTTCTCCCTTCTGTATGGATTGTGTGGTATAGTTCATATATTTTGGTGTACGATCTGATGATATACGATGAACATTTATATACAGATACAGATACTCTACACAAAGGCCTGCTTGCCAGTGATAGCCCGACCCAGAATCAATGCTGTGCAATCGAATATCAGCCCAAGTCCAAGTCCCAGGTTGGGCACACAACCACTTACCGTGGATATCACTCTGGCCCTCGTACGTCTGCACAACAAACAAATTGGCCACATGGCGTCCAATGTGGTACTCATCGCTGGCAGCGTTTCCACCAAAGATCTCTTGGAGACTAGCAATAATTAGCACCATTCGGGATCGAGCAGAAAGCAATTAGAAATATACATACATCCGCGAGTTGACCAGTGCGCGATCGCAGTTCTGACGCTTGACCATGGAGATCATCTCCGGGGTGGCCTTGCCTGCGTCCTTGAGACGAGCCACCTGCACCGCCGCCAGCGTGCCGTAAGCGGCATCCGTCGCCGCGTCAGCCAGCTTCTTCTGAATAAGCTGGTACTTGGCCAGCGGGTTACCCTTGAACTGCTTGCGCTCGAGCGAATACTCACGCGCACGGGCAAGGCAGTCCTCCAGCGCACCCATGCTACCAAAAGCAATACCCAGCCGGGCGCTGTTCAGACAGGTGAACGGGCCCTTGAGACCCTCGACATCCGGCAACATGTTCTCCGCAGGAACGGGGCAATCATCCATGTGAATCATGCCCGTGATAGACGCACGCAGACCATTCTTATTCTTGATCGCGGGGGTCTCGAACGAGCCGGGCGTGCAGCGCTCACGCTCAACAATGAACCCGCGGATCTTGCCCGTGGACTCGAGCTTGGCCCACACCAGAGCCAGATCGCAGATGGGCGAGTTGGTGATCCAGGTTTTGCTTCCGGTCAACAGGTACATGCCCTTCTGAGTCGGGTGCTCGCGCGCCACCGTCTCCATAGACCCGGGGTCAGAACCGTGATTCGGCTCAGTCAAGCCAAAGCAGCCGGACAGTTTGCCCTTGGCCAATCCTGGCAGCCACCTCTGCTTTTGCTCTTCTGTGCCGAACTCGTAGATCCCTGTCATTGCCAGCGAGCTCTGCACCGACATGCCCGACCGGTAGCCCGAGTCCACGCGCTCCACCTCCTTGGTGATCAGGCCCGAAGCCACGGTGCTAACGCCGGCGCATTCGTATCCCTGGATTGAGGCGCCGAGCAAGCCCAGTTCGCCCATTTCTTCAAGAATCCGACGGTCATAGTTTTCGTTGCGGTAGGCCTCTGTACAAAGAGGTTCGTTAGCTTGTATGTAAAAATAAAGAGGAAAGAGAATGTCTTACCCAAGACCCGCGGCATCAATCGCTCTTGGCAGTATTGCCGTGCTGTGTCCTGGATCGCCAGCTCCTCCGACGTGTACAACTCCTCTGCGGCGAGGGGATCCTCCCAATTGAAGACGGCCGAGGAAGCGTGCCTGCGGCCGGCAACGGGACGACCGGCATGGATAGCGCGTGCAGCAGAACGCAGTAGAGAGCGATTCATCATGGTGTGCGAATAGGAGTAAATGTAGGAAGTGGAGTGGACTTCGAGGTTATCGAGATGTTGCGGGGAGCTCAATCACATATAACGGCTAATCTCGGCAATTCCGGGGCAGCAGCAAATCACCGAGCGCAACAATCGGCGATAAGAAATGCGATAAGAAATGACGATTATTGGGGCTGGAAATTGGACTTGTGCGAAAGGATTCGATACAGACCCCATTAATACAACATTAACCAAGTCAAGGCATCCGCCTCGGACTTTCTCGGTCGTCACTTGGTCATTTCTCGGCTCGGCAGGCCAGTGCCCATTGAGTACGAAGTACATAACTACACCCGGTTATAAGGGAACATGTAATGCGCCGTAACCTAATATTCCCTTCAACGCCTATATCCAGTTCCAGCTGCTATGGTAATTGACTAGCAAGGTCCTCATTATTTATAGACAAAGAAGATGGTACAAGATCCGGTTACGCCGGCATCTGGCTCTGTAGGAAATCAAACACGCCAGTGGGGAAATAGTCCTCATCGAATCCCCACAGATCCGCCATCATCGGATCCATAGAACCCTCCGAAAGGCCTGGCTCTGTTTTGCCCGGCTCGAACCCATTGCTGCGCTCAGCCGACAATGGTGCCACTCCTAATAACGGCGGTGGATGATTCAAGATAGTGTCTCGCTCGCCCAAAACCTGGGCTCCGGGGATGATAACCGGCTTGAACAAGGAGGATGTCTCTTGTGGAGTCGATGCTAGAGACTGGTTACCGGTTCGCTTCTCCCACTCCTCGAGTCCAGTGAGCATTTTCCGGAGTCCGCGTGCGATGTGATGGCTCAGATGACGCTCGCTTGCGCGTCGGCTACATTCAACCATCATGTCAACAATCCGTCCGACCAAGACTCGCACATAGCCGATATCGACGAGCAAGCCCGCCGACGCAATCGAGTTGTGCTGGCCGTGGCCCGCAGGATTCACCCCGGTGGAGCACGATTTCGCTGCGATCTTCAACAGGAAGACGGCTGCAAAAGTGATCATGCTGTGAAGGTACAGCGGCACACCAACCAGCGCTCGTTGTATGTCCCGTTCGTCAAGACAAACCTGCAGAGTGGCGATCGCCGAGTTAATGGCAATATTGGCCCGCTTTCTGCGTTCAGGTGACATAACTCTCGACGAGGTGGAAGAGTGATAAGTACGCAAGGCGACCGAATTCAACTGGAGCCGAGAGAAATGGTAGTGCATATAGACGGCTTTGTAGGGATATGCGCCGACGTGACGACTCCCAGCTGTGAATGTGAGTCAGTAGGCGAAGTACTAACAAAATGGGCCAAAACTCACCGAGTCGTGGCAGCCATGCTGATTTCCAATCTCCCAATTCCAAGTCGTACTGGTCAATCTTCGGGAATTCGCTCTCTGGTACTTCGAGATCGACATCGGGGCCAAATGCAAAATAGATACGGGTCAGAATTATGAACAGGTCCACTTGACTGTGTAGTCGTAGGTCTCCCTGTGATACGGATTGCATTTGTGTGAAGGTGTTGTGGTTTGTGATTGCGGCATCTTCGTGGATGATCGGTGGTCGACCATATGCGATGGAGAAGTGATGCTCAAGGGTCTGCACGTCTGTTAGCATCTTGAGGGTTAAAGTGCTCCGAGAGCATAAACCTACATATAATAGGTACCACAGCCTGGCCTGCTCCTTGTGTTCCGGAGATCCTGCCACAGCTTTGCGGTAGAATTGATGCAAGTTGCGTTCAGTAGCAATGCGAACCGCGTATCCAGAAAGCTTCCAGCTCACGTCCGCAAGCCAGAATGCGCCAATACATAAGGCTCGGACATCGTCCATGGTATGGTGATGCCCGAGCATTGACTCGGACGCGAGCTTTGCAAACTCTGTATAGCATGTGTCGAATGTACGTTCTTTGGTGGGCATATGCAACGCCGTTACGGCCATGATAGCAGCACACAACATGGATGATGACCGCCGGGCAGATGTTAGATCCTTATGTGCCAGCAACGCGCCGTCCCACAGGTAACGGTTGAGTACTTGATCAAAGTGGTAGAACAACTCCTCCGCTTCCTGTAGGCCCACCACTCCGCGGGATATAAAATCAGTCACCAATGCCTGATCCGGTGACTCCTGTCCGGGAGAGCTCTCGCGATTCTCACTGAGCTGTGTTACTTCATATAGGCTCCCCATGGGGGCCGTGACCAGAGAAGTAGTACTCGTTTCCTCGTGATCTATAGAGTATTGCGGTTGTTGCTGAGAAAAGGCGTAGCTTGACGAGCTTGATCCAGTTTCTTTGCCCGTAGTATTGTCTGCTGAATCGGTCTTTTGGTGTCCCACAGCAGGGGCCTCATCCACCGATACAGTTGACTCTTTCCGACTTTGTTTCTTCGAAGGCGCCTCCATTGTTCCACCGCCAGCGTGATAGTACGATAGTTCCGGCAGTTGAGCCTTCCTAAGCAAGTCCGTCATTGCCAGCTCGATCACGGTCTTCCACCTGCGTTGCCGATCCCATCAGTTTCTGGAAACACCGCACCTCGAAGTAAATAGGGGACTTACTCCGCTTCATCCTCCAGTAGCGTCTGCAGACTCTTGTTCACAATACAGTCCAGCCCCATGCGCCGGCATCGTGAGCATATTGACTCACCTGTATTCATGTCACATCGGACCTTGTGTCGCTTACATTCGGTACATGCGCGTATCTTCCGAGAGATCTTCGGGACATGGTTGGGGGGCCGCGCATGGTCCTCCGGGGTAAAGCCGCCTTGCGGAGAAGCGGACGAGCCATCGCCATTGGCTTCAAAGTGGATGCGATTCCGCTTCATATTGTGAGGTCGGGTATAACTCCCGCATGACAGATTCCGGGGAACAACAGAAGGCGGGGTTGTGGCACCTTTGGTTCTCGACCGAATGGCTCGTCGCCTGAGGCATCCATGGCCTGGACCGGGGTAGTCACGTGGACTGCGTAATCACTGGCACGTGATTATAGAAGCGCTATTCCATTTTAGGTTTAAGTGATGCGGAGCGCGTTCATCGCGGCGCGTAAAGCTTTCTTTGTGGTGGAAGCTTGCGAACAATCTATCACTTCCGACCTCACCCACCTTGACTAAAGTCATACACCTCCTCCAAAATGGGTATCAAGCGTGAGTATTGTTACTACGGTTTGACTATTTATATCTGCTGACAGGGACCAGACCTGTACCAGGTGATATCCGAGAATGCCCCCGATGCGATCAAGACGGGCGAAATCAAAAACCACTTCGGCCGCAAGGTCGCAATCGTACGTTGATCCCCTATTTTATCATCTTCCGCCTTGTATTGGCAGCTAACCAGTAACTTTGGAGCTGTATAGGATGCGTATGTCCATCGAAGATTGCGGAAAGCCACACGTACTAACCGGCTACAGGTCGATGAGCATCTACAGTTTCTTAATTGCCGTGCGCTCTGGAGGCGAGCAGCTGATGAGCGATTCCGGCGAGACAACATCACACTTAATGGGCATGTTCTACCGCACTCTGCGAATGGTCGACAACGGCATCAAGCCTCTGTACGTGTTTGACGGTGCTCCGCCAAAGCTGAAGTCCGGCGAGCTGGCGAAGCGTGGAGCGCGCAAGGCGGAGGCCCACGAGGCTCACGAGGAGGCTAAGGAAACGGGTACTGCCGAGGACATTGAGAAATTCTCCCGTCGTACCGTGCGGGTCACGCGCGAGCACAACGCCGAGTGCAAGAAGCTTCTGAAGCTGATGGGCATTCCGTACATTGATGCACCAACCGAGGCTGAGGCTCAGTGTGCGGTTCTAGCGCGCGCGGGTAAGGTCTACGCAGCTGCATCTGAGGATATGGATACCCTGTGCTTCGAGGCGCCAATTCTCCTGCGCCACTTGACGTTCAGTGAGCAACGGAAGGAGCCAATTCAGGAGATCCACCTGAGCAAGGCCCTCGAGGGCCTCAGCATGGATCGCAATCAGGTACGAAAACCCTTCGCACGCTGCATCAGTCTACTGGCTTACCACGCTACAGTTCATCGATCTTTGCATTCTACTGGGCTGCGACTACCTCGAACCGATCCCGAAAGTGGGACCCAGCACCGCCCTGAACCTGATCCGCGAACACGGAAACCTGGAGAAGGTCCTGGAATACATGAAAAGTGACCCAAAGAAGAAGTTCGTGGTCCCTGAGAGCTGGCCATATCAAGATGCGCGCGACCTATTCATCAGCCCTGATGTGCGCGACGCAAATGATAAGGAGTGCGATTTCAAGTGGGAAGCCCCAGACGTGGACGGCCTGATTGAATTCCTAGTTACCGACAAGGGCTTCAATGAGGATCGCGTTCGCAACGGAGCCGCACGTCTTACAAAGAACCTCAAGAGCGCGCAGCAGTCGCGACTAGAAGGCTTCTTCAAGCCAATGGCACGCACGGACGAAGAGAAGGCCAGCCTGAAGCGGAAGCATGAGTCCAAAATACAGGATCAGAAGAAACGCAAGAAGGACGAAGCCAAGGCCAAGAAGGAGGCCAAGGCCAAGCCGCGTGCTGCAGGTTAAGTTTGTGGTCTACGGTCAGCGCCGATAGACCTATCACGCATTCTCTTGTGACTTCTTTTTCCGCGCAGCTGACGCAGCTGCCGACCTTCCACGAATCCGGCGTTGGTGTTGCATGGCCTTTCTTGTTTTTGAGCTTCTTTCGCATATCCTTATCTCGATTGATTGTCATATTCGTAGAGTCACCGGCCTAAGGTCTGAAGTCTAACATATCATATCACCAAAAATGAACGCTTTCGCAAAATGAGTGATGAGTGAAGAGGGTCTACTTTTATTTGTTCAGTTATATCTATTTAAAGAGGGAATATGCTTCCACGAGCCAAAGATCAGCAGATAATGAACCGGTTGATGAGCAAGTCTTCCCGCTGATCCTCGGCGCTGTAGAGTTCTTTACGCATCAAATAGCTTCAATTTACCTTATTCTTAGTGACCTGTATATCCTGGCCTACTTTTAGGCAATATACAGCAAAGTTGGTTGTGAGGTGATGGGGCCAGTTTTCGAGAACTCACTATAGACCATCCCGGTTAAGCGAGAGGAACCCTGTCGCTGAAGACGACGATTGATCTCCAGACAGAGCACGGCAGACTTTCGAGATGCAAAGGGAGTCTAATGTAATCCGTGATTTGGCAATATTCAATTATTCCACAGGTGTCAAATAAGGCGAGGGGGCATGGGATCAGTGTGTTGCGTGACGGGTCCCTTGACTCATGAAGCCACGGAGCGATGTTCTATATTGGTTGTAACTTTGCAGTGGATATATTAGTTAGTCTAGTTGAGTGAAATTATGAGACAGCTAATAGTGCTATATCTTATATTCACCGCTATTTAAGATCTTTCGTGCACGTTATCACTTACCTAGGCAGGAGTGATGACTTGGTCGGGCCGACGCACGATCAACCAGCTGGGCCGACACACGTAACTAGCTAGTTATGTAGTGGAATAACTTAACAAACTCAGCGACCAGTGGGAATATAATTACACTAGCTGCTGGTTTATTGGCTATGACTGCTAATTCTTGATCAGAAACAATAACGCGACCCGAGGGTGCCTCAGTGCAAGAGATATATCCATCGTCCCAAGGAGGGGTACATCTCCTGGACTCCATTTCCCAGCTGTGGGCATTAGGCAAATAACGCTAAATTTTCATAAGTAAATGCCTCAATGTGAGCAAAATTCAATAACAATGTTCTCGAGTAGATCTTCATCACAATATACCGACTTATACAGAGTGCTTATTCGGTGATCGTAGTACGATGATGATCACGGGTAGCGCAAGCAGAAACGCATCAAGTTAGGGTTCGCAAGTCAGATGAACCCTTCAACTTCCAACATCCACAACCAACGCAGAAAAGAGAACATCATCGAATCACAAGAGACCCGTATAAACCACCATGGACCACGAACCGAACAGCGACAGCCAATCCAGGCGCAGCGGGGGAACCTTAGTGTATGACACCTCGTGACTGCAGGTCCTAGGCATCACGCAAGGAGAAAGCTTCGAGATCGGATCTGCTGCACCAAGTATATTCTGTCTACCTTGTGCCTACCTTGATGCTACGTACAACTACTCGGCTACATTTCATACCTGTTCACATCTTGGGCGCGTAGATCTTTGTCTTATTTTTAGGGCATGGCGCATCGAGGCCAGGGCGATCTGGATTCCATACCTCGTGCATGGGGAAGGCTGCCAAAGTAGTAATGGGTTAGATGATCCCTCAAGTACCATTGGAATGTGCCTGGTGCCATAACGAGGACTAGGACCTAGGACCTCGTGAGTGGCCTGGGAACAGCATCGAACAATATGCGCGATTTGCACCATCATTCGAGAGGATACGCGTAGGATCCGATAGTTTCAAAGACCGTGCCGGGAAGAATACTATATTCCAGTAAACTTAAACTCAACTCTATGGTATAAGACAAAGACCCGGAATGGAGCTATCTGCCATCTGGGAGAATGCGCGCGGCCAACCATTCTTTAGCATTAGCATTAGGTTGATGTTTGAAACGCGCGACTTGGAGGAGAGGGAGCGGTACAACAATCGCGTAAAGGAGATGAATCAGAGAAGCAAAAACAATAAGACTAGAAACGAAAGTAGATAAGGTAAGAAAACAAGTGAGAGCAAAATAAAGGAGTGATTTACTTGGACGGGGGTCTTGGTGTCAACACCAGCGCCTATAAATCGCGGATGCCCCGCCGGCTCGCTCTTCCCATTCCCTTCCGCTTGCTACTTCTTACCTTTTCCTATTCTCCTCCCAACTCTTCATCTTCTCTCATCTAGAGCTCTACCTGCTTTATCTCAACCTGAACAACACTTCTAAATCTCATCCCATCACGATGTCTCCCAAGAAAGCAACCAGCGCGTCCAAGAAGGCGGCGCCCGCTGCTCACGCCTCCTACCGCGGTATGTTTTCTACTGATCCTGAACCACCATCGCATCGCGTATGGATGAAATGGATATCTCCCGAGTCGCGAACATCTGCTGATTCCATACATATAGATATGATCAAGGACGCCATTGTCAACGTGAGTAAATCACCGCCGACGCCCGGCTTGTTGTGATTCGGCTCGCGCCCGACCGTGTCACGTCCGGCCCTTGAGCATGGCCAACCCTCACGTCGGCTGGGGTGGTCTTTGTTTATTTCTGTTCATTGCTGACTTGTCTTTCTGTCTCTAGTTGAAAGAGCGCAATGGTTCCAGGTATGTATTCATGACGTTCCCTCGCCGTCGCCCTTTCGGATCGGGCGACCCTCGGCGCGTTATTTTGTCGCAACTAGATACTAATGTACCTTTTGCTTTTCAGCCGCCAGGCTATCAAGAAGTATGTTACCGCGAACAACAAGGTTACATTCACCTCTCAGGGCGCTTTCGACGCTCAGTTCAACAAGGCCCTCAAGACCGGTGTTGAGAAGGGCGAGTTCACCCAACCCAAGGGTAAGTTTGATTTTTGCTGTTTTTGCGCGCATGAATATCTTCCGTCTCTCCCGATCCATCGTGATATCGTGATGCCACGGAATTTGTGCTCAGGATCATCTCGCCATCATTCTTGTTTTGTGATGACTCGCTGACGCGCCATAGGTCCCTCTGGACCCGTGAAGCTGGCCAAGAAGGATGCGGCTGCTAAGCCCGCTCCTAAGCCTGCGGCTAAGTCTACCACTAAGGCTGCCACCAAGACCGCTGCTGCTAAGGTATGTTGTCGTCGTGCTTCGAGTTCGCTGCTCTTCGCTCACCGACCTCACAGAAGGCTGCCCCGAAGACTGCCGCCACGAAGGCTTCTTCCAAGAAGACCGCGACCAAGGCTGCCCCCAAGACTGCTGCTAAGAAGGCTGCATCCAAGAAGGCTACTGCCAAGCCCAAGGCCAACTCTGGCAAGGCCCGCAAGACCTCGACTGTGGTATGTTTCGCCCCGATCCTTCAATTGAAGTTTGACTTACTCATTTCGCAGGCTCCTGCTATTGTTGAGAAGCCCACGGTGATGAACACGACCAAGTCTGGCCGTGTCACGAAGACCACTGCTCCTCCGACGTCCAAGGCGGCCCCTAAGAAGAGGACCAGCAAGAAATAGAGGATGAACCACCTCTTTTCGACTCAATGTCGCTCTCCCATTTCACGTGCGCTCTTCTCGGGAGAGGCATTGGCCCTCATTTTTGTTGCTTCTTCAGTAATTTCTTTTCTTGGACACCGTGTGATCTGGCGGTATTGAACGGTTCTCTTTTATTGCTTTTATGGGATATCTTCGTTATGATGCTTTGCTTTTCTCCCAAGGTCGAATATGGTTGGCGTCTTGCGGTGGGCTCTTTTCATGGGGAAATGGCTTTTTTGACTTCTGGCTTTGCGTCTTGGGATCATTTTGTGCTGTAAAGACGACTTCTCACTGGAATTGGAATTTCGTTCGATTCGAGCTGTGTACTTTGTACTTTGTAGCCGAGCCAGTATTGACTTAGATGTAGTCAATGCGTAAATCAGACGAACCCTGGGGAACTATGGATCCCCCTTACAATTGTAGGCGAATTTACGGACTGTGACGGTGCCCTAGTAATTGCGAGACAATTCCGCGATCGACAAACTGTTCTTGGCAGACAAGCTTTTCACCTCGATTTCGAGTATATTTTGTGCCTTCAGTTCCTTTCGATATCTGTTCTATACCTGTGATTAAGTATAAGAACGTGGTTGCCTTCAGTGTATACAGATCTGCAGGGTCACAGAGCAGCGGCAGTGGAGCCAATAGTGTGTTCTTAGGGGATATAGGACCCTTATCACCGTGGAGCCTCGGGATAGCAGATGATTTCATCGCTGTACGGGGGTGGAGCCCGTTATTTTTGGAACGGAGATGGGCTTCTCTGGGTATAGGGGAAGAAAAACGACAAGTTCTCAAAGTAGGAAGTGAAGAACCCGAATTGATATTGATATTAGTGCTATAGTACATATTCCGGTATTCCCCTGCGCCATTGTTTGGGTCAGGGACCAACCTTGCCATTGTGTAGCCATAGCCATCCTCTATAGGCTTTTCTCTTTTTTCCTATGTGAACTCGGTGAAGGAAAAGTACCCCGTGCGACATCATAGTAATCTCCTTGCAGATTTACAGTATCCAGAAAGGCAGACTTGGCTAAGTTAACCGAGTTGGAGGGGCATTTCAGAATGAATCGGGTCCTTCAATTCCTGTACAATTCTGGAGCATTAGACTGGTATCTATATCATATGACTATGTAGTCCTAACGAATAATGTCTGAACAAGAGAGACTATTACATATAGATACTCGTGTAAAGTACGGAGTCGAGCACAAGCTGAGAGTGGAGTCGCGGACATTACAGTAATTACGACACGCAAGTCACTTCAGGTCTTTCACTCTCCCGGACAAACCTCTCCCATCCCCTCTTTAATCTACTTTGCATAATCTACTCTTTCCCTCCGCTTGAAGCCTCTATCAGCCCTGACCATGTCTATCTGAGAATCGAAACCCTGAACCCGTCCTGCCACGCCCTAGCTGGCTGCTCCGCCAAGCGAAAAACAGAATAGCGAGAGAGACCTCAAGTCTCTCAGACCCGTCCGGCATCTCCTTCTTCGCCCTGCTCGCTGGAACACGGTCCGCTTCTTGAATTCTTTGCTGGCTAAGAAGTGCCCATTGCCGTAACCTCGGCTCGCCGGTCGCTCACGCAGACCTCACGTCACCCCCGTTTCCCTGGGAATCGACAGAACCATGCCGTCCTTCTCCAGCGACAGCTACCCCACGGCAACGGCAACATCAACGGCAACAGCGACGGCAACGGCAACGGCCACGCATCCACGCTCGTTCGAATCCCCTCATCGCAAGTCTCACGACAAAACCTCCGTCGGAAACACCTTCCTGTGGACAAACTGGCCCAACGGCAACGTCAACAGTAACAGTAACAGCGACGCCAGCCACGACGCCCACCAGAATGACCGGCTGCTCACCAACCTAAAAAACGGAAGCGCATATTCTCTGAATGGCCCCCGCTCAAGCGTCAGTTCTTATACGCGCGATCTGCCGCGTTCCAAGGACGGCAGCATGCACTCGCTAGGAAATGGGTCTGCTAGAGACCCCCGTGATGGTGTTCGGCCAACCGCCATGCTAGATCGGAAGTCATCGGACGCTGGACCTGGAGCAGGCTCCTCAACAGCCTCCGTTTCCAACCACCAGGCTAATGGTACAGCCGCCTTGAGCCAGCGGTCTGTCCAGGGGAAGATGATGACCAATGGGGATGCTCACCATACCCCTGCAGACGAACCGTCCATCTCCGATCGGGCTGCTAGTCCCTCTACTTCGTTATTACAGATCCCACAACATGACGACTTGGGCCGTCACTCTCCAGACCCGGATCGATTGGCTCCAAGACCCAACCAGCATCGCTACTCTTCCCCTCCCGCCCCCACGTCCGATGCTACCTCATTACCCGATTCCCAACCGTCTAGTGTTCGACAACGGCACTCGCTACAGGTCCCAAGAGCGTCCAGTGTTCGACGGAATAGCCGAGACCAGAATGACGATATTGCATACAGCAGCGGTCGACTCTCACCAACCACCGGTGGCTCTCGGCGAACGTTTGGTCCGATTCGACGTGGGGCAAAGGCTGATGGACCACTAGACGAAGCACCGCCCGATGAGGATGCGGCACAGTGGGCAGAGGCGATCAAACAGAAGCGCGCATCGCGACGAAGGCGTGAAGATGACGACGATGAGCGGGTTATCGTGGGCACCAAGGTCGACCAGAACCACGTCAATTATGTCACTGCATACAACATGTTGACTGGAATTCGATTTACGGTGTCGCGCATCAACGCCAAGATGGACCGGGAGCTCACCCCCGCTGACTTTGAGGCCAAGCATAAGTTTTCGTTCGACATGTACGACTATCTCGAAACACCCCAATTGTGTTGTTCTGATTTGGCTGACCTTAACCAGAACTGGCAACGAATTAATACCCTCCGCAAAGTACGATTTCAAATTCAAGGACTATGCGCCTTGGGTTTTCCGACATCTTCGTGCCAAGTTCCGACTCGATCCTGCTGATTACCTGATGTCTCTTACCAGCAAGTATATTCTGTCCGAACTGGGCTCGCCCGGTAAGAGCGGTAGCTTCTTCTACTTTTCTCGCGACTACAAGTACATCATCAAGACCATCCACCACTCCGAGCACAAACTTCTCCGAAGGATCCTGCCCGAATATTATCGACACGTTGAAAAGAACCCGAATACCTTGATCTCACAGTTCTATGGACTACACCGTGTGAAAATGGCATACGGCCGGAAGATTCACTTCGTGGTGATGAACAACCTGTTCCCGCCTCACCGGGATATCCACCAGACATTCGACCTGAAGGGTTCAACCATTGGACGAGATCTACAGGAGTCAGACCTCCAGAGGAACCCGCGGGCGACCATGAAGGATCTGAACTGGGTCCGCAGAGACCGTCACCTGCTGTGTGGTCCGGCCAAACGAAATTTCTTCATCGAACAGCTGAAACGAGATGTCGAATTGCTCAAAAAGCTCAAGATAATGGATTATTCTCTCTTGGTTGGGATACACGATTCGGAACGCGGCAATGAAGAGAAATTGCGTGACAAGACTCTGCAAGTCTTCCAACCTGGGGGTGATCGTGAGAATGATGCCAACCCAAACATGCTCATGCGCACCCCGTCCAAACTGGAAAACGAGCGCAAGGCCCGGGAGCTCCGTATGTTGATCAAACGCGAGCGACCCGTGCCTTTAGACAAATCAGCTGCCAAGATGCCGGAAGAGATCCTCGACGAACGGAACTATCATGTCTTCTACGCTGACGATGGTGGTTTCCGAGCTACTCATGAGAATGGGCAACCTTGCGAAGAGATCTACTACCTGGGCATCATCGATTGTCTGACTCACGTAAGTGGAATCCCGACAGAGGTATGATAGAATTCAAAGACTTACGTTTTATGCAGTACGGAACGGTCAAAAAGATCGAGCACTTCTTTAAGGGCCTTTCACATGACAGAACTCAGATCTCACCCATCCCACCAGAGGGATACGGTGATCGATTTATCAATTTCATCAAAGGCATCACCATGTCTAAGGAAGAAGCCGAGCAATTACGAGAATCGAAGGCCTCCGCACAGCCGCCACCGGGTGAGAAGAGACGATCGTCGTCCGTCGAAAGGACCATGCAGGCAGCCGAGAACGAGGCGTCGAAGGATGTATCAGTTACACATCCCCGAACCATCGCAGCTGTGTGGGACCCTGCAGATGCCAATGGCCCTGGCCCGACCTCAACGCTTCCCATCGTGGATGAGGCGGGTGAGGGCAGCAGCGTCGGAGACCACAGTTCACACAGTCGTCAGCGGCCCACCGACAAGGACCTTCCTCCTGTCCCCAGCGATGATCGTTCTCAACCCCCGAGAAATGATACAAGCAAGGGCAAGGAGGTGGACCGTGGCCGTGACTGAGTCTGTGGAGGCAATAAGAGCCTTGCTGCCACTCGTGTCTGTTGTCTCGCCGTGACCGTCTCATGACCTTTCTCTCTGTGATTTTTATCCTTGTTTCACGAGATATCCCTCTTGTTGCTTGATAGATCGCTTCTTTCCGTTTACACTCGCATGGACCTGCATCAGGATCTCGTCATCTCATTCGCTCGCTCATCTTGCTTTCAACGTTTCAGATCCCGCTGATGTTCACGAGTGACGTGTATATTCTCTGCTATTGAGCGTCTCGTCTTGTCTCATCCCCTCGTCTCCGCCCTTCAATCCCCATCTCAATCTCCATCTGTTATCCACCGGGATACCCTTGTTATTTACGAGGGGGAGCACAAATCCACCCTCTCTCAACCTACTTTCTTTACTCGAGCACTGCTCACCCCCTGTCTCCAAGACAAAAACTATACCGGATGCCCCGTCGACAAACCGACCCAACCCACATTCCCTACATCTCATCCCACTCAACAACGCATTTCCTTCACGTCCTCGCATCAGCCTGCCATTCATTCGATTCAATCCTGATCCATACATCTCAGACGACATGAGAGGCTTTGCCTCCAATTTCCTTAGCCTCGAGCTTCTTGTCTATTGGTTCCTATTTCTTCTGTTTCTTGTGCAACTCCCATACCCTGTACCAATCACTATACCAATTGTTTCTATCTTGATCGCGTCCTCAATATTACCTAAATCCTGATTAGCAGATCCTCGGCGTGGAACACGGTTTTTGTTTTCTTCTCCTGCTCGAACTTGACTATAGATCATCGACTACGATGGTAGAATGTGACGTTGTCCAGATAAGTTGCTGATCCTCTGTATGTCCATTAGATTGCAGGATGAATGGTTAGGGAATAGGGCAATTTGGATATCAATCACCCCGCGCTCAATCTAGGCGCCCATTTCAAACTCTACGCAAAGCACAGAAAAGCAAGTTAGAAAAAGCCTTCACGACTCATACATTTTATCTCCATCCTAAGCACAAAACGCCAGTTCCCCGAGCAAACGTAAAAAAACTATGTAGGAAAAACCCAGCCACAACACCATCGATGCTCAAAGCGCATTGAGAAGCCGAATATTAAGGAGACACGGTACAAGCATAAGTCATCACAGCCCCTACTCAGAGCGACCCTGCGTGACCTTAGCAGCCTGAATGGCAGACATCTTCTGCAGCCAGCCCTGAGTAGGCTGGGGCTTCTTGACTGTGCGGAGGTCATCGGTCGAGTAACCAGAAATACGCATGTTGTAGTTGCGCTCGAGAACGAGTTGAATATCGCGGATCTCGAGTGAAGACGAGGGGCGCAGTTTGGCCAGGCGACAGGCTTGGGTAATTACGTCGTCGACGAAGTCGTCGGCCATTTGGAGGATGAACTATGCAAGGGTTAGTTGGGGGTCTTGAGGCTTTGTGGTGGGACGTACCTCTTCTGCGTCGGGGGTGAGCATCTCACCCTCGCCGCCACCGGTGACCTGGCGCACGAGAATATCGAGCATTTTCTTGCTGAGGACGCGCTGGCCTTCGCCTTCGAGGACGTAGCCGGGGTGTTTCTGGACGGCGGGCTGGCCCATCATGCCGACTGTGGGGTGACTGGGGCCACCTGAGAGGGAGGGGCGCGCAGCGGGCATGGGGACGGCTTCGGGAGGAGAGACGTTGAGATTTTTGGGAATGGCCATGTTGATGTTGCGGGCTGAAGCGTCGGTGGACCGATTGGAAAGGTAGCCCTGAGGCTGAGGCTGCTGGTTATTTGCAGCTTGGTTGACAGCTTGAGGTGGTGGCTGATTCTGGTTCGTGTTGTAGTTCTGTGCTGCCTGCTGCATCGCTGCCTGGTGTGACAGAGGACGCGGTGGGCCTTGAGGCTGGCTGTTGACCTGTGGTGTTGGTGTGGGCGTGGATCCGTCGGCGTTGGGAGTCTGGGTGAAGGTCACTTGCGCGCCGGGAGTTCCCTGCTGCGATGGGGGTTGAGGTCGCTGCCCTGGTTGTTGAGCGTTGGCAGGAGCAGGTGTGGCGGTTGCCGATGATGTAGGTGCTTGCCCTGGATGGGAAGTCGTAGGTGACATCGCCGTTTGTCCTGCCTGATTGCGCGCCGCATTCACGGCAGAATTTATAGTGTGTGGTGCTGGAGTTGGCGCCTGGCCGGGCATTGCATTTGTCGCATTTGCCGTTGGCGCCTGAGGCGCTGTTGGCCCTGTCGGCGCAGGTTGCGTCGCGGGTGCAGCTGTTCCTCCTACAGCCTGATTCATCTGGGGATTCTGCTGCGACTGCATCTTGAAGCTCTCCTGCTGCTCCTTGAACTTGGTCAAAAAGTCACTGCCCTCTCGGAACAGCTTCTCCGCAGCCAGCTGCCGGTTCTTGAACTCCTGAACCTCCTCGTTGGGCACAGCGCCCTGGGCCTGGCGCTGCGAAAACTGCGTTCGCAAATCGTTAATCCGTGCCCGGCCGACTTCCTGCTTCTGCAGAGCAATACCATATCGCAACCGTGCCTCGGGAATCCACGTCTGCACTTGCTCCTGGGTCACGTTCGGCGGCAAGTAGAAGTTGAGGGCGGCAACCTTGGCTTGGATCTGCGGCAGCAGCTGGCTAAGGTTCTGCGGATTATTGGACTGGGATCGTTGCACCGGCTGACCCGCGGCGACGGCCTGGGATTGCTGCTGCTGGAGGCGGCTCTGCTGGTACACCCGCATACCCTTCATCAAGTTCTGGGACAGCTGGGATAGCTTCATATGTGCGGTCTGATGTTCGTGGCTCTGGGGATCGCGGGTATTGAGCGACTCCCAGAGAGAGCGCACGACATGGGTATGCTGCGCTTTCTGCTGATCACTCAGGTGCGGCAGCTTTTGGACCTGATCGGTTCGAATCAGATTGGAGTTGGGGTGCTGCTGCGACTGCATCGTCGGCTGGCCAGCCTGACCCTGGGACCCGTCCATCTTGCTTGCTCTGGACCTTCGGCGCTCAAGGAATCGGAATCGGCGTGAGTAATGGTGGGAATGGGTTCGCGACGGCGCTCGAATCGGTCCGAGAGAGGAAAGTGATACGTTAAGTGTCCAGATATGACTCTCGGATAGATTATATTACTATCCCTGGTCACGCGCAGGGCTTTAAAGGAGAGACGCGTCCTGAAAGGTGAGATCGATGAGACCGATGAGATGAGGCCGATGAGATGAGACCGATGAGCAACTTTGGAGAGGAGGTCCGCGTCAGTCTTGGCGCCCGCCTTTCCGGAGCCGCAACACACGATATGCAAATGGCATTCGCTCATCACTATTAATGCAATAAGGTACTAGACAAGGTACAAACATCTCGGACTGAATCAGGCTTCTAGAAAATGCCCAGAAAAGGCCTGTACCCGGGTAATATAACTTCAGAGAAGCTCTCATTAGAAAATGTAAGAGGCATGATATCGAGCTGTGCCCTGTAGTTTGATATTTATGCAAGACTCGCTTCTAATTCTACAATCTCATCTGATCCTCATGGAACCCGATCCTGGCCGGAGATGATCCAACAAACATGCCAAAGTCCACCGGGCAATAGGAACAATCCAGAAAAGTATCTGTTGCGCATAGCTATAGTCTTTTCTTATTGACGCCGAGGGATAGATTGGTCACAGTGATGTACAACTGTGTACAATCCAAGCCTCGCAAGGTCGAAACACGATAATCAATAACTTGAAAGAGTATGAGTTACAAGAGGGAATGTGAACAGATAAGAATATCACATAACAAAAGCAGGGAAAAAATCCTTTCAGAAAACAACACGCAGTATTTTATAAATAGGTTCATGTCGACTTTGACAAAAAGTCCGCGCTATCGACCCGCTCAGTGAATTCGAACCAGACTCGAAAAATCTTCACTTATAGAAAGTGTTCACTTATCCTTCTGCAGTTGCTGCTCCTCTTCCAGCTCACGAATGATATCCAGCAGCGTTCCCTCGGTGTATTCATTGTCTAGGGTCTCCGCTTCCAGTCGGACGTAGTCCTCGATTGTCTTTCCCGTTTTCAGCTGGTACTTCTCATCGGCAGAACGGGTCCGAGAGCTTGAATCGCTGACAGAATTGCTGTCATTTGGGGATACATCTCGGGTAATCTTCTCGCTGTTGAGAATCTTGGCGTTTCTCCTCTTGTCGGAGTCGGGCACTGGGCTGGAGCCGGATTCGGAGATGGCCTCTGGTGTCGTGTCGTGGTCTCCGACTTCTTCCGTCACTGAAACAAGGGCTGGCTTCTCAGGCTCAGATTTGAGCTCGATCTTGGATTCGATCACGGAAGCCCTTTCCTCGCAGTCGGTGTCATCAGTGTCTGAGTCGTGAACACGGATCAATCTGGGGATCTTTCCGGAACCCTCCAGGTTGAAGAGATCAATCTCAGGCTCGCTCTCTCGCTCTGTTCCAGAGCTCTCGTTTGATTCGGTCTTTTTGTCCGACTTGTCCACCTCCTTGACTACCTCGGGGCTCTTTCTCGCCTTGGGATCCTCCTTGATAGTTACGATGACCTTTGGTGGTGGTGTTGGCTTGTTGTTGGGATCAGGAACAGTGAGATGTGACACATCTTGGAAGTAGGGCTCATTGTACCCCATCTGGCCGGTCTGGTTGAAGTATCCCTCCGGATAGGGGCATATTGAACGGAGGGCTGTAGTATCCATTGTTTGCAGGGTAAGGCTCGCCCCAGAAAGGCGGCGGAATAGGAGTGTACGGCGGCTGGCCGTTCACAATGAACGGACCGTTGCTGAGGCCGGGCGCGAAGGGCCCTGGCGGGGGGTGAAGAAGGCCGGGTGGAGGACGGCTTCCGTATAGCGGGTGACCATTGATAATGAATGGAGGGGGAGCAAAGCCGTTACCGGGAGGGGGAGGAGGAGGAGGAGGAGGGTAGAAGGGTGGAGGGTCACCGTACGGCATTCCGTGGACGATGTTGGGGGCATTTTGATATCCCCCACGATGCTGCACCCTTTCGTATCCGCTACGAGGGTGAGCATTCTCCTGATTGTATTGTGACTGACGGTACCTTGAGAAGCCACGATAGCCCCCTCGAGGAGGTCCACTGCGATGCCCTCGCTGGCCCTGATAGCCGCGGGAGTGATTGCCTCGGGATGACTGATGTGAATTGTATGATTTTGTCCGAGGCTGGTCGCTCCCTGGAATCAGTGGACTTCCATCCATGTCGAGGAGTGAGAGATAGTAAAAGTGGTCTTTGGAGAAATGCTAAACGCTTGTTAGTGGCCTGTAAGAGAGAGAGAAGGGTACTTGCCTTGATTGCGTCTCTGCAGTCATCGACGTAGGCAAAGGTGACTTTGCCAATCTGAGTCCAGTTGTTAAATCCCAACTGATGGGTTTCAATGCACCAGGCCTCAAGAGGACCACGTCCTTCCAGAACAGATGTGATGTCCTGAGGAGTGATGGGCTCGCCAGAGCGGCGACCGAGGAGGGCCGTTCCTGCTACTGTGTGAGTTTCTTATAGAACACCAAGTTGGAAGTTGCGAGACTTACGTCTCCCCTTTGCCCTTTCGATTCTTAGCCAACGGTCATGTAGTTGCGTGGCTTGGTGATTTGACAAGGCCGAGTTCGCGTCCTCAATTTGCTTTCCATATGTTAACTTTGCTCAAGCAATCAAAAGGAAAACCCACCATACCTCAAACTGTACAAAAGCACCTGGTAAATTTTTTTTCTTGTCTTGTTTAATTTTAACATGACAAGGGCCAAACCGCGAAAAGATTTTCTTAAGATCTTCGGCCAGCAGCTCGGTTTGGACCTTGGTCGAGAGACTGAAACACGGTTAGTCCCTGGGTTATCATTCTCATTTCATATGTATACTTTTCAGAAGTACTTACTTTCCAACAAAGATACATGCATCAGGAGGAAACAGCCCCTGTGCGTTCTTGGCCGAGGGCTCCTCCTGCAAGCGATCTCCCCGCGCAGGATAACTCTTCTCGTTACTGGGAACCACGACCTGGATGGTCATATCGATGGTATGGCTTTGTGCTAGATGAGCTATAATATGTCCGCCAATCAACTATGGGGATATTAGCGAGTGTAGATGGCCGGGGAGATTGATATATGAAGAAAGAGAGCAAGTTGAAGGAATATCATCATCACTGTGAGGCTCCGCCACCGAGAATTTTCAGCTTCTATATTTTACCGTCGCCTGTACTAAGCCTGTTCGCGTATGCCGAGCACCATTTAAGCGGTGGGAATCCGACTAAACCATGGCTAGCTTCTAGGGTTAGGAGACTGCGTGGCTATGTGAGCCCTCCGACTACAAATGTGCCTTAGGGTGACCACCTGTGCCGTAAAGCCGAATATTGTAGCCCTGATATACCATCAAATCCACGGTTCCATGTTTTGACAGATGACTCTCTGGCATAGCTTGCCTATAACCGCTTAGCTCGCGGTCATGCAGCGACTGTTGACCGTGGTTGAGGCGAACTATGGCAGAGTTTGGTTAGGTTGGTTAGGGTTGCTGAAAAGGATGACAGCAGAATTCATCATAGTTGTGTTTTTATTTTATTTTATAGGAGCTAGGCAGATGCCTAGAGCTTGTCATGTTAACCATTTCGATGCATATCATTAGAAATACCTTTTCCAGAGAATATCACCACATGAATCACTTCTAGATCTATGGGAAAAATGGTTAACTGAAGGATATCAAGTACTGTATTTCCATACTAGCAACAATGATATTCATAGTTCAAGCTGTTTTCTGCGTAGTAGTCTTCCTAGTGCTCTTTTAGAGTTTTAGACATTTTTTTACCTTTTTTCACTCTTTTCAAGGTTTAGTTAAAGCATCGGCGTTATCTAGACTCGACAAAGTGCAACAATCATCATGGGCAATAACTAAAAGCATTTTACATATGTATATAACTACCTACACGACTTGACTGTAGGTACGCAGTAGAACTATCAAAATGTCCAGTTATCTTATCGCGGCTGATCGGCGAGTCTTCACGCCACTCGGGAAGCGACATCATCCCCGAGACCTCAAGCTTCCTCCAATTCTCCCTACGCTCTTCTTGACTCTCCACAACAACCATGATTCCCACTCGGAGATTAGCCGCTCAGAGCGGTTTCTTCAAACGCAGTGCCGAGGAGCTCGCCCGCCTGTCGAGAATTGGTAGAGTCGCCCTGAATCCTCCACCAGCTTGCAAAGAACTAAACGATCTCAGCATGGAACACTGAAGGCCTTCACATCCCTACCAAGCCATATGTTTTGCTCGATTTCCAAGACCAAGAGACTGTGCAGGGTTGCAAGACTATGGCTGATCGCGTAGTCGGTGGATTCAGCACCGCCAACTTCGACTACGAGCCCGGTGATCCCTCGTCCAAGACACCGCCACATGCTCGATTCCACGGCTCGATTTCGACCAAGCTCCCGGAGAACAACTGGCGTGTTGAGCGAACTGGTACTTTATCCCTTATAAGTAGCTGGATTCCCGGAACTCGAAACTGATCACGTTGGGATCGATAACAGGATACGCTGCGTTCCGCAACCAGGACCGCGGTATGTGGCTTTTCGGCCGTCTTTATTGGGACGTCGATCCATATGCCTACCTTGCACTCCGCGTCAAGTCCGACGGCCGCCGGTACACCGTGAACATCCAGACAGACTCCATCATCGAGACAGATATACACCAGCACAGATTGTATACCCACCATCACCGCGTCTACGAGAATGCGGCACAACAAGAAGAGCCGGGACGCATTCAATCATTGGACGAAGAGCTTGATGGATATCCCGCGCCGCAGGACGTACCCAATGGACTTTCTGAGATCCCGCCCGAGTCCACTATTATCGGTTCATCCTCTACTTCAACAACTACATCCGGTCGTACCGGGTGGGAGACGATTCTTCTGCCGTTCAACTCGTTTGTCCGAACTAACCACGGCTACGTTGTCGAGCCGCAGACCTCGCTCATTCGTCAGCGGATCAAGAGTGTCGGTATCGGTCTTACAGACCGTGTCGAAGGCCCGTTCGACCTGCGCATTCACAAGATCTGGGCTACGAACGGTATGAGCGAGGCAGAGATAGAAGAGGAGCGAGCTATCTGTGGTGCAGATGCTTTGCCGATCGATGAAGGTGTTCAGTCGGGATGGGTGACGGCCAACAAGAAGCCTAAGGCTTCTGGCAGCCAGAAGAGCCCCAATGCTAAGGGACTGAAGGGTCTTCGGTCTGAATGGGATGAGTGAATTTGCCCCCTACAGACTGTGTAATTTAGCTTAGCAAAAGCCTCGTCTTATATTGGACATCAAAGCAGACAAGCATGTAAAACCTTGGACATGAACTTTTTTTTCTTTCATTTGTTGTAGTTTTATGGTCGTTCATAAAAAGACATGGGATCTAAATCTCTCTGGAGACACATCCCCCACATGTATACCGAATAATCTTATGCTGCCTCTAGTTACCACCCGTGATCTTTTCCCACGCCTCCTTATACTTCTCGGCAGTCTTCTGTGCAATCTCATCGCTCATCCGCACACCCTCCTTGCCCTTGAGTCCCTCCTGGACCAGCCAGTCACGCAGGATCTGCTTGTCAAAGCTCGCCTGGCCACGGCCGATAGCATAGGTGTCCTTGGGCCAGAAGCGGGACGAATCCGGGGTCAAGACCTCATCCGCCAGAACGACCTCGTCAGTCTCCTCATCCACGCCGAACTCAAACTTGGTGTCGGCAATGATCACGCCGCGCTCCAGAGCGTACTTGTGCGCAGCCTTGTACAGCTGAACGGCGAGCTCCGCGATCCTTGCGGCATACCGCTCTCCAACAATCTTGACGGCTGTGTGATTTCGAGTCAGCTTTCTTGATATCAACTTCGAGAACGGGCAGAGAACATACCCTCGTCAGGATGGATATTCTCGTCGTGCTCGCCCAGTTCAGCCTTGGTACTAGGCGTGTAGATCGGGCCGTTGGGGAAGGCTTCGCTCTCCTGTAGACCAGCGGGGACAGCCAGGCCGTGCACAGTGCCGGACTTTTGGTACTCCTTCCAGGCGGATCCGGTGATGTATCCACGGACGATGGCCTCAATCGGGAGGATGCGAAGCTTGCGCACCTGCATGCTGCGGTTCTGCAGCACCGGTCGCAGCGAGGCGGGGATCTGGGGAGGGAGATCAAGGGTAAGGAAATGGGTGCGCAGACCGGGGACGGCTTCTGTCAGGATCTTGAACCATGTCTTGGTACAGAGGGTAAGCAAGACGCCCTTGTTAGGAATGCCCTGTAATTGTAGATTGCGTCAGTAATTTAATCCAAACTATATGCATGAGCGGGGCCTACATTCTCCATGATCACATCGTAGGCGGAGATGCGATCAGTCGCAACGAAGAGCAGGGTCTTGTCGTCGACCTCGTACAGGTCGCGCACCTTGCCGCGGGCAACCAGAGGCAGCGCACCTTGTAGATCCGTATTTGCCAGAGCTTCGGCCATGATTGATTGGTCAATTGGAGAGGAACGAGGAAAGAAACAACCAGTGCGTCATCTCGGTTTTTTTTTAGGCGGGGCACAGATTGCGGCCTGGCAGCCTCAGGCACTTATCGGGTTATCAAGTGCAACGCGCGCCTTCACATCAAACACTTCGCTTTTTGTTGCAAGATGCGCCATCTCCAATCATGGCGCGCTATCTGACACCGTGGAGGATCTCTACTGTGTCTGATCACTGTCTACACGGACGGTGTCGTTCCCAATTCGTCTACGATCCATGTATTGTCCTTCCTGACCGCAGGCTTATTCCCTTTAGATCCCGCCGATAAGCACTGGGTGAAACACTACCTGCCCAGCATCGCCGAGCTCGAGGAGGTGCTCTCTGGCCATGAATCCTCAGTCCCTGGACGTACCTTGTGGGATCTCTTTCTCAAAAAGATCTGGTCGCTTGACTCGCTCGATGCGCTGGAGGAGTTCTTTAGCAATGTCTTACCGTCGTTACTCAGCAAGACGCGTGAGCAACTGATGCAGGACAGAGACAATGGCCTCGCTCCGGAAGATGAGGGTATGCGATTGTCACAGAGCTCCCCGCTTGGCGCGTTTATCCGCAGGGCATACCTCGAATACACTCGGCTGCAGTTCCACGACTCGGTGAAATTGTGGTCTGGCTTTGTGAAATACCGCCTGCCTACATACCATATGTGGGCACGGAGGAATCCCTCCGGCGATCAGGCTCCGGTCGATGTCAATCTCCTGAGCTCCAATAGCTACCTTTCTCAGGTTGTGTACGGCAACATTGAAGATGACGAGGAAGAGGGTATTGTCAGCGTTAAAGATGCTGAACGGCTGGTTGAGTTCCAAGTTGGAGAGTTACAAAGTAGGCTTATACTGGCCTTGGGGTTGTTCGCACTTGCAAAGGCTAATTATCACAGGACTGGGAGGTAGAGTCCCGGATGAGATGAGGGCTCAACTCAAACATATCATGACATCGGAGTCTTCTGTACCGGTGCTCATGTATTACCTGGAGTAAGATCCCCCGAATGCATTCGCATTGCACCACCCGCTCCTGACATAGCCTAGGTACTTGGATGCTTGGCGCGCTGGCGACTATACATCAGCCTTTGACAACCTCCACCGGTACTTCGACTATACCATGCACAGCAATCAGGACCGAAGCGCGTACCAATTTGCCCTTTTGAACCTGGCTATCATACAGGCAGATTTTGAGTGTTTCAACGAAGCCATTTCCGCTGTGCAAGAAGCTGTCGCCATTGCCCGCGAGTCGCATGACATGAACTGTCTCAACTTCTGCATGAGTTGGCTCTATCATTTTGGCAAAGCCTTTCCAGAGCAGATGCGGGAGGTACAGAATAGTGGTATGCTAGGCAATGAGAAGGAAGGTCTCGCGTTCCTCAAGGCCAAGTCGAAGGAGACCGATATGTGGTCCCTCATGAGTACGACATTGCTGAGCGAGGCCAAGTTGGAAATGCAGCAGGTGGGTCCAACTCTATGGTTGATATTCAAGGATTGATTTATACTAACCGCTGCTAGGGAGAGAGCCTCGCCTCTATCATCGAGTCATTCGTGCGAGCATCACATGTCAATGTGACCAAGAGCCTCTCCACCCCCACAGGCGTGTACATGTTGCTGCAGAGCGCCATGTATGCTCGGATAGGTATTTATGCTCGAGGAGCCATTGAATTGACAACGCTAATCACCGTCCGGTAGGGGCAACACATCTTTCATGGCTAAACACCGAAGTCTTCCGCGAATGCTACAGGGAAGGCCAGCCATATGATGACTTTGTCAAGCTCACCTTCCGCAATTGCCAAATCGTATGCCAGGTCTACCTCCTCGTATGTTGAACAGAGTTAATTTTCATGTACAGCTGGCACAAAAGGGCAACTACAAAGAGGCCTTCACCCGCATGAACAAGATCGAACCAGAAAGGCTCCGAGCCTTCAAATACAACAACGCCTGGACATACTACTCGGGACTTTTACAGCTACAACGTCAAATCCGTCGGTGAGTGCCACAGATTCTTTTTAATCACCTTCAAATCTCTAACAACCCCCAGCGACGACAAAGTAGCAGTCGAACACATCATCGCCCAGCTTCAAGCCGTACAACTCCTCGACTTCGACATGCGCCTCCTCCTAGCCTTCCACACGATTGAATTTACGATTCGCCAAGGCGACTACGGCCATGCCCTTCGAATGGTCGAACAAGCCGCCCATTCCATGCAACCCGAAAACTTCGACGTCCACTCCCAAATCCGCCTCCTCTGCCTCAAAGCGCGCATCCTCGAGAAATCGGGGCAACCACAACGAGGTTTCTCCCTCGCCATGCGCGCCGCCAACATCGCCCACCGCTCCAAAATCCTCTTCGACCTCTGGGAAGCCATCTGCACTCTATCAGTCGTCCTCCTCAGCTTGCGCGAGTTCGACGCCGCTGACCAGCTAGTCCAGAGTATCATGCCTCAGATCCTCGCGAGTGAGGAGTCTGCGCTGGTCGCGCGTGCGTACTCGTTGCTCGTCGATGCAAATATGGGCATGGCGGGTGAATTATGGGCACAGCTTGGTAAAGAGAGCACGCCTGCTAGAAAGGAGTACGTTAATCGGGCGCTTGGGTATATCGATTCTGCATATGATGCCTATGAGGAGATTGAGGATATCCTCGGCCAGACTGAGATGATGGCTAAGAAGGCCACTGTCATGCATTTGACCGGCGATCCTGTGCTGGCTAATGATTATGCGGCCAAGTACCTCGATCTCAGGAAGCGGCGTGGCGCTGAGGTCTGATCGGCTTATGGTGACATTGCATTTTTAGGAGGCGTTTCTATGTCGTGGGACTGGAGGGAACTAAATACCTAGGTAGATCTTGCCTGCAGGGCTTGAATGATATTCGCTTTGCATCTTGTACGAGGTTCCCGGAGTGTGCTGCCCAAGTAGCGTCTCAATTTCTTAGTGGAATCATTCAGCCTTGTACAATGCAGAATACTGCTGTCCTGTGTGTACATTATACAACTTCCAATATTTACGGATACTACTCCCTTGGGTTGAAGTGTGAAAGGTCCAGAAGATACAATGCACCAAAATCAATAATATAGGATCTAGGAAAACGCAAAGGACAAAGGAAAAAGCAGAAATGACGGGCTTCACTTCATTCTCTCGAGTACATCCCCAATCTTCGGGCTCTAGACATCTCTTCGATAGATATACATGTAACTGCGCACCAAAAGACGATATCCCAAACGCATTGGCAGCTCGCTGAACGAGCTTCTGTAATTAGCACTTGGCAATATAACCTGCTTAGGTAGCCTTGTCCTTGTTGTGGTAGTTGACGGAGGAGTTCCAGCTATGGAAAAGAAATGTTAGCTATCACGGCCTGACATGACTTGGCTCCGGGGAACAGCTCTGAGTGGGCTGCAGAATGCAATTGCAAGTTCACCCGCGACGGGAATAGGGTCTGACTCTCTGGCAGAACTCGGGTATCAAAAAGTGCTGTGTGTCGGGACTTACAAGATGGTCTGTGGAAACGAGTTAGCTATTTGACTCTGCGGACTTTTGCAATGCGGGAAACTGAAACTCACCTTGTCACCGTCACCCCAGGGGAAGTTCTTCACGCGGATGTTCTGGTAGGGGTATTCGGTGCGCTCCTCAAGAGGGGGCATGTGCTCCCAGTGCTCCCAGTGCTCGGACCAGAGGTTGTAGGCGTTAAGACCGCCACCGATTAGGCAGGGGATGACCGCACTGTGTTTTGTATCGTTAGTGGTGTTCTGGGTAGCTCAAGATGTAGAACAATGGGTCTTTGCTGCACGAGGCAAAAACATACAAGATCGAGAGCTTGCGCCAGAGGTCTGTAGAGCCATTGAGTCAGTGCAAGTCACTCAGAAGATGACAGCCTCGGTGGGATGCCTAGTACGGGCCAATGGGGGGTCACGCACCGCTGGTGGAGGCGGCGTGGTGCTTGACAGCAGCGCGCTCGCGGTTGAATTCGTTGTCAACGATCCACGAGGGCTGGGCCTCAGCCTCGGAGGAGGCGAAGCGGCGCTGGACGGTCTGGCGAACCGGGGCCGAGCGGGCCTGCTGCGAAGCACGCTGAGAGAAGCGGGCAATGTTGCGGGAGAACATGGTGTGAGGTGTGTTTGGGCTGGAGGGGAGATGGTGTCGTACGTTGAAATCGAAGCCGCTTTAGTGGACCTTGAATTCCCGTGATTCCCCGGCTTAGTCAGTTGATGTCACTCCTCACGTGATATCAATGACAGGGCGAAAGGAGGAACTTTTGTGTTTTTGCTCGCGACAAGTGGGTGAGATTGCTTTGCTTCGCTACTGAATATGCTCGATATTGACGTGGCTCTTATCGGCAATGGGGTTTCGCATCACTACGTGGAATGGTATGTCGTTGTTGTGGTCTGACGATCGTGTTTATTCGAGTAGTCCGGTGCTAACACTGCGTTAACAGTTAATGGGATTCGGTATGTGCAGGTTGTCCTGTAAAAACTGGGGAAGTGACCGCTGAATGAGCGCAAAGAAACCCATTTTCTTACGAACCATGGAGAGGAAGTCGGACCTTCCAAGTAGGCTTGCCAGTTCGTGATTCGTGCGATAGTGATACTGACTCAAGATCAGTCCATGTTTGAGATCCTGGAAGCCGACATCGTGGTCTTTCAGGAAGCTAAAATACAGCGGAAGGATCTCCGCGATGATATGGTCCTAGTGCCAGGCTGGGACTGCTACTTCAGCCTGCCCAAGTTCAAGAAGGGCGAGTTGTCGTTCTGCATTGTCTGATCCAGTCAAGCTAACCCCTGGTAGGATATTCCGGCGTGGCAATATACACGCGCAATGCCACATGTGCACCAATTCGTGCCGAAGAAGGCATCACGGGTATTCTGTGCCCGCCCAACTCAACAGTGCCTTTCCGAGACCTGCCAGAGGAGCAGCAGATCGGTGGGTATCCGACGTCTGAGCAGCTCACAAGGCCTGTTTCTGTGAACCAGGGGAATGACGAAGATAGCTCGGATGATGGCAAGATGACACAGGACCCCAAGATTGATGCAGCGACACTCGACTCCGAGGGGCGAAGCATCGTCCTCGAGTTCCCAGCCTTTGTGCTCATCGGTGTCTACTGCCCAGCATACCGAGACGAAAGCCGTGACTGCTTCCGCATGGACTTTCTCACTGCATTGGATGCTCGGGTGCGCAACCTCATCGCCCTGGGGAAACGGGTGTTCATGACGGGGGATATCAATATTGCTAAGACAAGTCTTGACTCTGCGCATGCGCTGGAGGGTATCCGCAAAAGGACTACGACGGAAGAAGAATACATCTCCACACCACCGCGGAGACTGTTCAACTCATTGCTGTCGGATGGGGTCGTTGTTGGAACACGCGACAAAGGCAGAGAGCAGCCGGTCATGCATGATATCTGCAGATCCTTCCATCCGGAGCGCAGTGGCATGTATACTTGCTGGGATACGAGGCTCAACACTCGGCCAGGGAACTTTGGTGCCCGGATTGACTACGTGCTATGCAGTCTAGATATGCAGGAATGGTTCTGCGACTCGAACATCCAAGAGGGATTGATGGTGCGTGTTCATCTGGACAGGGTTGCGCGACACTTACTGACAGGTTTGCGGTTAGGGATCTGACCATTGCCCCGTCTTCGCTGTCTTCAAGGACCAGGTGCCTTACGAGGGAGGCCTGTCCCACATTCGCGACATCATGAATCCCCCAGGGATGTTCAAGGACGGCAAGCGGCAGCAGGAGTATTCGTCTCGGTTCATGTTGCCAGCATCTGGTCGCTTGCTACCGGAATTCGATATGGACAAGCGCCGCAGCATCAAGGATATGTTTGCCCGCAAGCCACCTAGCGCCCTCTCTCGATCTTCGTCTACAGCGAGCCCAGTGGAGAAGCCAACTGCATCTCCAGCTTCTGAACCTGCTACACCAGCAACAAGTACTCCTAACGAGTCTCCTAACACGCTGGTGTCTTGCGACACCCAGGCCCCAAAGGCAATGACTCTCAAACGATCCCAACCGCCTCCCGCAGTGTCTGCCAAGCGCTCGAAGTCCACAACTGCCCCGGGTCAGAAGTCGCTCATGGGCTTCTTCAAGCCGAAGACCGGCGATGGTGCGTAGCCCACTTCCTGATCTGCGAAATTGGCAATATCCAACCCAGCACTCACGAATGATTCAATGATTACAGGAGCATCGCCCAAGAAGAGCAACGCAATCCCCAGTCCCGGCATCGCTCCGGCCGCATCACAACCATCGGATACCACAGCCGACATCCCCATTACATCAACAGGCACTTCATCCGCACAGCCCTCCCCGGAAGACTCAGAACAGACGACTCGGTGGTTGATCCTATCGTCAGCAAGGAAGACTGGACGAAGCTATTTACGAAAAAGGCAGTACCGAGATGCGAGAGCCACCAGGAGCCGTGTATTAGTCTGACAACCAAGAAGCCGGGTATGAACCGTGGTCGGGCATTCTGGATCTGCCCACGACCCCTGGGCCCTAGTGGTGAAAAGGAGAAAGGCTCACAATGGCGGTGTCCGACGTTCATCTGGGCCAGTGACTGGAACTCGAGCTCACAGTCGGAGACTTGATAGGAGGGCAGGTTACAGGTCATGTCATTATTCTAGCAGGATACCCACTATCTCATACAGTTCACATTGCATCTACACTCTACATGGTAGTCTTTGTATGGCCTCTAGCTGTGAATAGCCCTAAACCTTGATCACATGCAGTTGCCTGGAGAGGGCTCCTTGACGAAGCCCTAAGTATTGTTTGAATACAGTTAGTCTCTGGAAAGTTCTGGTAAAAGTGAGACAAGTACTGAGTCACCTGCTGAAGGATACCTAGTGGTACTGATTGAGATACATTTCCACATGTAGCAGTACATAGAAGACTAGTAGTTAAGGAACCCCTGAACCATAGATACTGGTATATTTCTAGTAAGTTTGACCTCTACACAGTGTATAATAGTAGTAGGGGAAAAGGTAAATCCACAGTAGAAAATAAAGTTGTGGAGCCCCGATCTGCAGGGACTCCACGTGGGGACTGCATCTCCAGTTTACACAGCATATTCATACAATTATACCATTGTGAATACCTATCACTCTCTGCAGGATAACAATCACATGTATTCAAGAAATCCTTGTTTTAAAATTAGGGCTTCACCTAAAGACAGTCACATGTCTCAAAGGTAGAACAAAGAAAAGCAGCCCTGAGCCCTAACGATCAAAGACAAAGCACATGTTAAAAGGGGAACTTTCTGCATTCACCATAGCCATCAATACTGAAGCCCTGAATGCACCCAACCTTTCCTTTTTCGGTAACCATCCACGTCCCTGAGTTGCCCGCCTATGCTTAAAAGCTTTCTTCTTTGTTTCTTCACTTTCTTTCTTCCCTTCCCCCACCCCTCCACTCCTTTGTTCCTCTCTTGCCACACTTTGCTTCGCTCATTCTTGTCTTTCCTATTCTTCGTAAGTTCCCCTTCACTCTTTCTCCTCCCACTACCCTTACCCCCACTCTCCTCTCCTATACTCGACATCCAGTCTACACGTGTGTTCTTTGTTTATCTTCTCAACTCATCCATTCTCAGGTTCAACTATGTCTCTCGAAAGTTTTCTCGAAGACTGCCTCGCAGAGTCATCGCCTGCCGATCGCGCGGCTGAGGCCGTGTATCAAAATGCACTTCTCAATCTTGAGAAGACAAACAACGAAATTATTATCCCCTTCAATGTGGTGGACGTTATCACCAAGGAAAACGTGCGAAAGTTGCAGCAACGTTTCTCGTATGCTCTCTTGACTGACAACTTGGAACATTGACTCACATGGTACAATAGGATTGCTCAGAATAACCCCATTCGAGCCGTCAAGGACTCGTCTATTCGCGCTGTCCGCCTCATGGCTATCCCTGACCAGATCCTTCCGGTTCGCCTGGAAGCTCATCAGAGGATCTCCAAGCAGGTGCATGAGGCTGTCCACCATGCTGGGGTGAAGGTACCTGGGATCCCGGCCAGAGTCCCGCGGCCGCCCAATTCCTTCATTCTCTACCGCCAAAGCCTCCACTCGTCGACTACAGCCGAGAACCCCGGGCTCCGCAACACTGAAATCTGTAAGTCTGATCAATTGCTTTTTCCTCGGTGGGTACTAACATATGGTATTCCAGCCCGTATCATTGCCGAAAAGTGGCGCAACGAGATCCCCGAAGTCCGGGACCATTTCAAGGCATTGGCAGATGAACTCAAACGCCAGCACGAGTTGGACCATCCTGACTATCAATACTCCCCGCGCCGTCCCGGGGAGCGACGCCGACGCCAGCCTCGCGTTCGTGCGAAGGACGTCAAGTTCCTCAAAGCAACCGGGGAAGGAACTCAGCGTCTGATTACTTCTCTCACTGGCCCGCGCCGCGGCTGGGTTGATGTTGATGACCAGCTGCTCCGGCTCTTCGATGGACATGGGATGATGTTTGGCCCCTCGGCCGTTGGCCCTCAGCTTAGCCCCGACAACGGGGACTTTGACATGCTTGTCGACGACCAGGTGGACCGAGTCCGTACCTTCGATTTGATCTCCACTGTCAACGGCAACGACTTCGATGCCGACTTCAACATGGACGAGCTTTTGAACATCAATTAAATGCCATCTACGATAATCCGAATTTACATTTGATCATCATTCACATTACGAACATCGAGCGAGGACCGTGACTCTACACCAGATTGACACCGACGATCATAACCTCTTCAACGCACGGTACGGTATCACCGCTCCAAGTCGCATCAACGATCCCTGCATTCGAAAAAGGAAAAACCCAAAAAAAGATCTTTGCGTTCAAGCGTTCAAGCGTCAAGCGTCAAGCATCTACCCCAATCTCAGTTTTGTTTTCTCCTGTTGTCCGGCTTCGCCCATGTGCTCTTCACGAGGCGGGGATCTAACCGGGGAGCCCGGCTTGCGCATGGGCGCCGGCGTTCGTTTCGTTTTCTCCTTTCCATGTTCTGTTTTCGGGGTTTGTTTTCTGGGTCTGTGGTTTCTGGTTCTGGATGTTCCTACAGGGGGTCATGTAGGATCACGACATCTTGTCAAATCCGGCCACGCTTTTCGTTCCCATGGGGTTTTCGTGGTTGGCTTGTCGTGATAGTCGATAGTCAGCAATTTAATTTTAATTTATTGCTTGATGTTTTTACTGTTATGGAAAGAGTCTAGGCCTGGAACTTCGGAGCTCTGAGCTCCAGCGAGTATTTCTTTGAGGTGACTTGTCTTTGTTTAGGTGCAGCGCCAAGGCTTGGAATCACGGTTCGAGGCTTCATTTCCGAACGTGATGAATCATGCATCATGCATCATGCATCATGCAGGTGCAGGGGTTTCTTTGTTGGTCACGAGGGTAAAAGTAACGGGTTACATTTCGCTAATCACTCAGCTACAGATCATGGAAACAGACATGGACTCTCCCAGGGGGTTCCAGGATATACACAGTGAGGGAACGAGCTTAGTCTTCCTGGTACGAGATCTTGCGCATCTCGCCCAGACGTGTGCGGGCGCGGGCCAGATTATTCTCAAGTTGGAGGATTTCAACCTGAGAAAAGGTCAGTAACTGTAGTCGCAATGGAAAGGGAAAGGAAAAGGGAAAGGGTCGTAAATGTACCTGCTGCTCCATCTCGCGCACTTTGAACTCGTGCGAGCTGAGCTTGCCGTAGTCCTCGGTGTCATTATCGACACCGTTCTTCTCCGAGATAATCTCCTGCACCTGTCGCACTAGTGCTCGGCATGCTGCGCCAACGGCCTTGCTGGCAGTTTCCAGTCGGTCCTGTGTCTTGCTCATGAAGGTGGCCTTGACACGGCTGGCAGCCACCAGCTGGGCAGTGCTGGCGGCAACGTCGTTGGAGGCGACGATGAGCTGCTCGGGTGAGTTGCGGCCCGAGATGACACCGTCCGCAGTCTCGATTAGAGTGTTGGTTGATCCGGCCACGGCCTTGGCTGCGGAGATCAGACCCTCGGTCCAGCGGTTGTTCTTCTTGTAGAAGGCGGTTCGGGTCGAGCTGCCTCGGCCTTCGCGGACAATCTCCTGCTGTGACTCCGTCGCGGCCTTGATCAACTCGGCAATCGCGTTGGTCACAGCAATGGCAGCTGCCAAGATGGCGTCGTTGATCTTCAGCTCGTACGTCGAGTAGCCCTCGCGGGGCTTGTTCTTCAGCTTAGCCAGACGCTGAGCGGCGGCGTCAATGGCATCCGCAGCCTTGAGCAGCTCCTGGTCCACCAGGTCGCCCAGGTCGCCTTTGGTGCTAATCTTGCTGCTCTTTGGTGCAAAGGACTCCACCATCTTCGACAGTGTCTGCAGGTCGCGCTGAACTTCCAGGTTGTTGTTGATCACGACGTCCGTCTTCTGTAAAGGCTCCATACCATCGAGACGGAAGGACTGGAGACCACGGAAGAAGCGCACGGTCGCCTGGGCTGACTTGCGGGCAGCGTTGAACAGCTGGTCGGAGCTCTTGTCATCGTTGGCGAAGCGGGAAAGACCCTTGGTGTTACTGAGCGTGTCCGCAATCGAACCGGAGAAGACAGCCACGGTGCGAATGATCTCGGCATGAGGGCTGTTGGGACCATCGGCAATAAAGTTGTTGAACGCCGTGGAAAATTCGGTAGCCGAGGCCGAGGCCTTTTCGATCTGCGACAAGACATAGGGCGGCGAGGCATTCGAGTTACCGGCTTGCATGGACGAATCCATCTCATACAAGGCATCATCCACGCGCTGCACACCAGTCTGTAGCACAGAGTCAATGATGTCGTTGATCTTGGCCACGGTGCCATGGAGAACAGTGTCGATCTGGCTATCAAGCGCATGATCGGTATCGCCTTGATTCTGCAAGGAGTCATTTGATTAGCATGCACGCGAGACGTCTGGCTTGACGACAGTTCTCACCATTTTCAGCTCCTCGAGTTCCATCAGAGCCTGCTCCATGCCTGATTTGTACACCTCAATCTCCTCGTCCTTCTCACGAAGGGCTAGATCGCGGTCGCCATCCCGCTCAGACTGACGGCTGGAGAGTTCTTCAAGGGCGCGGTTTTTGTTCTGCATTTGTCAGTCTAACAGACCTTTCTACAACGCCGAGGAGAGATGATACTTACTCTGAGGGCCTCCTCCAGATCAGCCATCTCCCGGTTATACTTGGATAGCATAGAGGAGATCTCCGTGCCCTTCGAGCGCTCTGCATTCTCGGCACGCTCGAGCGCCAACCGAAGCTCCCGCTTGATTGTCTCCAACTCCTCCTTGTTGGTACCGGTGAGACGGTCCCGATCATGCAGGGCGCGATCACGCTCGCGAATCATATCAGCCAACTCCAGGTTCTTGGTCTTAAGCTCCCGCTCCAGTTTCTCGCGCCTGTCGATGGCCTCCTGCGCCGAAGCAGCCTTGAGCTTGAGGCTCTTAGTGGTCTGCAGGAGATCCAGGTGCTCCTGTCGCAACTGCGAGTACAGCTTGGCAAGAGCCTCATACTTGGTCCGCCAGGTGTTCACCTGCTCTTGCAGAGCCCGGATCTGTTCGTCCTTGGAGGCACTTTGCATGTTAAGGTTGCTGTTCAGCTGGTTCATCTGCTCCTCCAGGTCCTTGACTCGGCGATCGTACTGCTGCAGCATCAGTTGGTCCCGCTCGTATTGAGCACGAGCATTGAGGTTCTCCTGCTCCAGCTCTGCCAGGCGACCCTGGGTCTGTGTCTGGTACTGGTCACGGAGCAGTTGATCTTGCGCTAATCGTTGCTGTTCGGCTTGCAGACGCTGCTGCTCCTCAAAGTCCCGCTGAGCCTGCTGTTGGGCGAGCATCTGCTGTCGCTGCTGCTCCTCCCACTGCTGCCGGAGGCGCGCTTGCTCGGCCTCGTACTCTTCTTGCTGGCGTCTAGCCTCATTAGTCCAGAAGTCGTTGATAGGCTCGGGCTCGGCGGCCACCTTGGGAGGCGGCGATGGCTGCTCAATTTCCTTGGCCGGTCGCCTAGGCAGAGCGGGACGTTCACCTTCCTCACCTAGCAGACTAGGTGGGTCTTGCGGCAGCTTTGGAATGGTAATCAGGCTGGTCAGATATCGCAAGTTGGAGCACTCATAGTAGAACCGGACCAGACGGTAGTGCTGGGCATCATAACGACCACGAAGCGGCTCGAGAGCTTCATCTTCACCGGTTGCTATACAACAATTTGACATCTTAGCGGGAGCTCAACCATGATCAAGAGACTACGGGGGTCATACTGGTGTGCATAGCTCGCAACATGCTCGTGATGAACTTGTAGATGCCATAGCTCTCCTGCACTAGAGGCACCAATGCAGAGATTCGACACTCGTTGTTAGTACCGGACTGGAAGTGCGAAAAGATGAGCTTTTGGAAGGCATCAATCTGATCCTGCAGGGTCATGAGATCGGTGATGGTCTCATAGCTAAGAGATCCATTAGCATCATGTCGCCCAATATCTTTAATAAAGTCATCCGCACCCTTCATTGGGATCATTGATCGTCTTCAGACTAATGTATTCCTCGTACTCGAACAAGCCTGCACATGTTAGGTAACTCTCGCACCCGACCCAGCTAATCCGGAACCACATACCATTGAATTCAGGGTGGTTACGGTGGAAGGCCAGCTTCGACTCGAGGAAAAACACGTATTCGCGAATCAGCGGAGCGTATCCTATCCAACGTTGTCAATGTCTGTGTCCACTCACGCGCCACTCGCCCTCGGAGCTAATGCGCAGTCCCAACATGCAGATTGACATACCTCGAATGCCTTCACCTCCAACACCGCGCATCAAACTATCAATCCAAGTGGAATGCTGTTGCGCCTCGCGCACCACAATGGGGTGGCCTTCTTGAAGAACCTTGTGGATCGTGATGAGGGCCTTGAATGTCTGGACCTCGTCGGCGAGAACAGGCTGCCTATAATGCGCAAACCCGAGTCAGCTGCCAATATTCCAGTATCCTCTTCACTCATCATATCCAAAGTTTCGCATACACTTTCATGCCCGCCCAAAAGGCCGCCGACGACTTGTGGTCCCACGTGTACACGATACAGCTCCGCACATGTTTCCCTGCGAGAATTGCATGTCAGTCGAGTTGAACATTGAGCTGGTGATGGTGCCAGTAGGTTTCCTCTATTGGAAGCAATGGGTCGCTATGCGGACGTACGTTTGGGCGCGGTTTCCTCTGTCGTGAGTCGAATCGTTAGCCTCTGTTCCTCTCGTCTCCAGGGCCGGAACCGCCAGACGGCCACTTACCGATGCTGGTGGCCTTGCGGATATTAATGGCCAGATCGGCCTCCGTCCTGCATGATTGAGGTTATTCGGCTGCTCGAGATCGTTCGGGGTTGGGTGTCCCGCTTACCGACTCATAGTGGCTACGATACGAGTTCAGGGGAACCAGATCACCAACGGGATAACAGAGGACAGAATAGTCCGGGCAGCGCGGAAAATCCCAGAGATGAAGCGCTGACCGGAGAAAATAGAGAAGAGAAAAGTTGAAGCACAAATGTCGCACGTGGAGAGCAATGACGTTGAGGAGAAAGCTGGCGCCTGTACTTGAAGTCTTGGCGACGCCTAAGCCGCTTCGCTCGGCTCATCCCTTGTTCTTTTCTTCTACTGTACTACGCGTCATCTACTCTGCGCCATGTAGGCAGCATGATTCTACATCTTGGGATACATTTTACAATGCTCATGAATAGGAGTTGTGTCATACGTTGAATACCTGAATCGCCACTAAGCGCCTTCGAAATACACTGCGAGTCTATACATTAGCGCCCAGCCTACGGGAATGCTTCTGTCCGGCAGATGCAATAAAGCCCGTGGAATAATCAAAATCCGCCAAACGCCTCTCAACATCATGATCGAGTAGTTACACAAGGCCCTGATCAGGTCGTTTGATCGGCCGCCCGTTATCGTAGGAAATGTAGGGTCCATATCAAGCCGATGTTTCCATCTGTCCGTCGGGCGCCGGTAGCTCATTACAGTCAGATCTGGAAGCCAGAATCTTGTCCATAGGCCGCAGAGATCGAGCTTCCTGACTATCTTCGGTATTCCATTGTTCATTCGTCTCGGCTGGATCGGTTTTGGACGAGGCTTCACTGTCAAGGAGGATACCCTCCGCCGGGCCATCTTTCAAGTCCACATCGCCGACAGCCGGACTGTCCGGTCCAGAATCCAACGGGGCCTCAACCACAAGAACCTCATCGGCAATATCGGTATGCAGATGAGGGGGAATCGGCTTCCTGCGAGGCAGCGGCGGAGGCGGCACGGGTCGATGATCCCCCGCATTGGACCACTCAGAATAAGGTGGTGCCACCACCAAGGGCTTTCGCTTCGGCAGATTGCCCGAGTTTCTCTTCAGGGCGTATTTGTCCGGGTGCGGCAAGGGGGCCCCAGGAGGGGGATGGGGGTGTCCACGTCCAATGGGCTGATCCGGTGTGCCTGAGGGTGTGCGAGACGGACTTGCATCATGAGGCGCCTCTACTTTCCCAAACATACTCATGCCCCATTTCTTTGCAGCGGCGGTTGCTGACCCAATGGTTATGTTACCAGAAGCCTTGTCGTCGGACGTTGTTGATTGGAACGACTTGGTCAAAGTCCCAATGGTAGTGCGCCTGCGTGGCTTTTCGCTCGAGATGGACGCGATGGAACTCCCTCGAGAGCTTCGCGGACCGGAGAAGGAAGACAGGTTATCAAGACGAGCGGATGAAGGGCTTGTGATGACCTGATCACTGACGAAATCGACTCCATCAAGCGATTCCGCGATGGAGGTATCCCTGCTGTGAAGAGCATTTTCTGGTATCATAATGCCGGCACAGGGTGGCGAGTTATTTGGAGTCTTGTCCGGAGAAGTCGGCGGAGAGCGCTTTTTTGATATTTCAATCATAGCGCTAGTCGCACTGCTCTTGTCATCCTGCTTGGTCGGTGATGCAACCTTGTTTGCATTGTCCGCAGTTACCACCGGATCGGCTACATTGGAGAAAGTCTGCGAGCGGATGGAACGGGGCAGAGGAGTGCTGTCGAATCTTTCAACACCTGTGGATGTTACGGAAGAGGATCTCGGCTGTACATCCGAACTGGATTGCTTCAAGGGCTTGCGGACTTTGATTTTGGCTGAATCAGGCTCCGAGAGGACGGGCATGCTCATTGTTCGGTCATCCTTGGACTTGAGAGACTCAAGTGAATCTCCGCGAACACTCTTTGGTGTCGACGGAGGTTCGCTAGATTCATCCGGTATTTCCATCTGGGCGTCGGCGTCCGGCATAGGTCGCTGCCAAATACCACCGCGGAAGGCCTGGCCCATGGTCTCCAGGAAGGGGGCATCGTCCCAGAATGGCAGCACAATGCTTTCTGCCACCACTTCACGGATTTTACTCTCGATGGTGCGTAGGATGAGACTGTAGGTGATCTGCTTTGAGCTGACGATAGGCTGGATGTCCATGACCATTTTCGGCATGGTCTCAAAGGACATCCAGAGTCGATTGCTAGGCGGAGGTTTGAAACGGACCAGCAGATGACCTTCTAGTCTCTTCAATACTACTGCCAGCACGACATCGACCTCTCTTGCCTTAAAACGAGGGCCTAGGTCAATGCGCACTGTGGCTGAGATCTCCAAACGGAAATTGCCCGTGTATTGGAGGTCCATCTCCACGCAGCAGTTGCCGTCAACGGTCAGATCCTTCAACCGGGGATTGGTGATGAAGGGGGCACCTTCGCCCATGACAATCTTTTGCAAACCGATCTTGCTGATGAAGTTCGGCTTGTTGACGCGGGAGATCTTCTTAACGATCTTGCTCCGCACAAACTCCTCCAGCTCTGGAGTCTGATACAGAGCCAGAAACAGTCGTCCAAAGAAAGCATTGATCCAGCGTGTTTGCAGCTGTTCCTCGGAAGAATGTAGTCGTTGCACTAGGGACACAATGTGCTTCACATCAAAGTCCTGCTGCTTCGGAGGGCGGTCTGCGGAATCCCACAGCTTGGTTTGGTTTTGGAGCATGGCGAAGTAGAAGTCCTCCTTTTCTGACAAGTTCTCAGAAAACAAGTAGAAGGGTGGCGTCGGTCCGCCCAGGTCTCCCAGTGAATCCAGTCGCCGTGAAAGACAGATGGCATTCCTCTTAAGCCATAGCTCGGCCTCCGGGATGTCACCCTCGCCGCCGTGAATGGATACATCGTGATGAGCGAGGGAGATTACATAGCGCACCTCCACCTGGTTTGCATCGTCATAAAGCATTAGGTGGCCATGTCTAAATACCGATTCCGTCCATCGTCAGCATATGCAGCCCAGCTAGTTCCAGTCGTAATCAAAAATGCGATGCATACCGGAGAACAATGTAGAAGACATTACGGGCCCGTTTCGTGTTCTTCCCATTCGATTTGGCCGGCTCGATACTAGGTGCCTGTTTGCGGTCGAACAAGCTCCGATACATCGACTGATAAACGCTGGGGCTTTCAGCAGCAACGACCTCCCCCGCAGGGGTTGTCCTCTCCGGGGGCTTCCCGTTGACTCCACCGGGAACGTATTCGCGGCAAACAGCAAAGTAACCGGCGGCGACATCGGAGTCGTGGGTTTGGTGGAACTTCTCAGCAAGCTGGTCGGTACCGGACTTCAAGCTATACTCGTCATCGCCAGGCCGAGGGACGGGATCGGGGGCTTCGCCTGGCTGCGGTGATGATGAAGCATCGGATAGGGTCAGGTAGGCATGTAGCAAGATCAGTGATAGCACCAGAGGGATGAAGGTAAGTCCCCCTAGCACATAGATGAGGAGGAAGCTGCCGAGCGAACCCATCGGGAACCAGTCGATCAAAGCGGGAGGGCCGAAAGCTCCATAATTCGGGGATTGGATCCCTAGAGCGGAGAAGATAAAGCTGGCAAGATATAGCTGGTGAGATAGGATCCAGTGTAAAGCACAAAACGAAGGGAGGTATCGGAGGAGACGAAGTAGACAAAGCAAAGTGCAGAGAAATCAAGTTGCAGCTTCCATGCGCTCGGGAGTGACGGAGGTACGGGGCCAGCGTTGCGCTAGTTATGTTTTTACATAACTTGCAATATAACTGATTTTGTGTGCTTATTACAGGTATATGTATTGAAATATATCTATATAACACGTTACAGTACGGCAACCCCGCAGGATCCGACTTACTGTATGCAACCCGAGCAACCCTGCTGAGCTCATATCAACATGATAGCAAGGTCCTAACTGTCTTTTTATCATGGATTCCCAGGAGATAATGCATATTCTGACTCAACAAAATGCTCTGCAACTGTATATTGATGCTTAGCACTAGAGAAGCCCTGTTCTGCAGAACATCCCCTCGTCTCTAACTAGACAAGTATACAGACACCTACTTGTCATGTACACAACCCACAATCTTAACTGAGTCAGTCCTCTCATGTCAAATCTTCTTAATTAACGTTAAATTCGGTATTCTCCTGTCTTAGCTCATCGTGTATTGTGGGTTGCGTTCTCTATCAAGTACCTCATCTTGAGTAGCAGAGTAGCCTCGAATCTTCGAATTGCTAGATGCTATACTATCGCATTACACAGTATCGCAAACCGTCGTCATGCCTGTCCTGCATATTAGCCACTGCAAACCTGCAAAAGACCAGTATGACCTTGACATACACTAGAGGGCGTCACATGAAGACTGGAACCGCTTGTACTCACGGGGCATCACATTATCTGATTAACGAAGGCATCTTCCATGATCAGCCTGATGCCTACACGCGCCAGCTCTATTATAAATATGTCACTTTTTTCTTTTCTTCTCTTCTCTTTCCAACATACCACTTCCCAACGTTATCTTTTCTTCCTTCTCTTCTCTCTTCTCTTTCCAACATACACCGGCATTTCCCAACGTTATATCTTCTCCCTTCTCTTCTCTCTCTTCTCTCTTCTCTTTCCAACACACACCGACACTTCCCAACGTGACTGTGTATCCTATATGGCCTGTTGACACTGAGGGCTTTGACTGTTTACACTGTGGGCGCTCAATGATGACTTCATGCTCGATAATATTATGAGGCTGATGGCCTTTGATTCAACAAGAAACTGAGAGCGCCCTTCCCCTTCCCCCTAAGACTGGAACCGGTTGTATTTACTGGGTATCGCATTATCTGATTAAAGTGGCATCTTCCATGGTCAGCCTGATGCCTACACACCCCCAGCTCTATTATAAATATCTCTCTCTTCTTCCTTCTCTTCTCTCTTTTCTTTCCAACATACCATTTCCCAACGTGACTGTGTATCCGATATATACTATGGACACTGAGGGCTTTGACTGTTTACACTGTGGGCGCTCAAATGATGACCGAAGCTTTGTATATGAGACTGATGGCTCCACAGCTGTTGGCCCATGACTTGAACTGAGGACTGAGAGCGCCCTTCTACACCGTTGGAGATATGAAATACATGGAGTGAGCAGACTCGTGGAAATGGACTCCATCCCCTGTACTGATTATGAATATCCTGCTATCAAGTTGACAAATACAGTGTGCGATCTGCGGAGAACAACTCATCCATGCTTCAAGTCTTTTGACAATACAAAAACAACATATGAGAGACATGATAGTTACCAGGTCATTTCTTACAAAGTCTAAAGGCCACGCATCTAGATATCTAAGTTACACATGTATTTCCCAAAGGAGAGATCCAAACAGTGAAGGGGGCGGTAGCAATAAAGCAGACAAATATATGTTTACAAATAGTACAGGTACTCCTCCTACTTTCTCCGTTTCATCGTCTTCTCGCACATCTCAATCAGGCCGGTCTTGGCATCGCTGTCTGGGAAATCGCTAATAGATGCAACCGCCTTGTCGGCGTAATCCTGCGCGAGCATGCGGGTCTGCTCGACACCGTCGCTGCGGTAGACAATCTCACGGGCCTGTCAAGTTGGTCAGTATCAGATTTGAACACCGCTTAAAAGGGAGATACTCACCCTTTGCACGTCGCCTTCTTCAGAGAACTTGCGGCCAACCAAGGGTCCAAGCTCGGGGTTGCTCTTCCACGCAAACAACAAAGGAGCAGTGGCCAGACCCAGCTCCAGATCGGCTCCGGCGGGCTTGCCCAGCTCGGCCTCGGTGACGGTATAATCCAACATGTCGTCCACCAGCTGGAATGCCAGTCCCAGATTACGACCATACGCATAGGAGGCCTCGATTACCTCGGGAGCACTGCGGCCCAGCACGGCCGCGGAGCGGCAGGACTTGCTGATCAGACTGGCTTCAGGTAGGTCTTCTGCAGGTAATAGTTCAAGGTCTCGTCGGTATACTTGGGCTTCGTCTCGTCCTGGGCAGTGTTCTTCAGCTGCATGAACTCGCCCTCCACCAGGTTGGCGATCACCGTCGCCATCAACTCGGTCACCTCAGGGTCGCGGAGACGAGCCAGGGCCACAGAGGCCCGTCCCAGCAGAAAGTCACCGGCCAATACCGCCATTTTGTTTCCGAACGCCGTATTGGCGGAGCTACTAGCGCGTCGGGTGACGGCATTGTCAATGACATCGTCGTGCAGGAGGGATGCGGTGTGGATGAGTTCGGTGATCTCGGCCAGGCGGCGCTGCGATGGCAGGATGTTGTCGTCGCCTAAGAAGTCGTACTTGGACTCGGCAGATCTGGATGCAAGAGGGTTGATGTCTGGGTTGGAATCATCGAGTATTGAGGGCGAACTGAGAGGGTTATCGACGGGTGATGGGCTGGCGGGATTATGCTGCTTGCGAGGATCCAAAGCCGTCGCCTGGGACATGAGCAGGACCAACAACGGTCGCATGTGCTTGCCCTCACTGCGAGTATAGTATTTGGCGACCTTGTCCAGTGCCGGATGGCCTGATCCCAGCAATTGCCGAATGTTTTTGCTTAAAAACTTCAGCTCCTTTCCAACTATGCGTAGCGGATCAACCGAGATGCCGGGAGGTGCCTTTGGCATGCCCTTGAAGATGGTCTGGGCAGCTGACACAGCAGCTCCAAATGGGGACACATCTCTCCGACGAGTAGGGTGGTATTTGCGAGATTGAATGGAGAGATGAGAGAGAAGCAAGTCGTCACGAAGGCATTGGGTACACACGGAGCTTGAGGAGGATCGTGTGATGGCCAGCCCGGTGACTGAGAGGGTGCGAGCTCGCATGCTCAGGGGCTATAAGTGGTTGAGATGCGAGGATCAAGGGGAGACCATGGAAGTTCAATTGGCAAAGGTGATATAAGCTGATACGGGAGAGGTTGAGGTCCGGGAAAACTTGCGGGCGGAAGAATTCGAGCTTTCGGGATGGCACGGACCACGCGATATCTCGGTTTCACACTGTGAACTCGTGCATTTCTACTTTGCAAGTACTTTCAAATCAAAATCAGGACTCTTATGGGGCTAAGATAAAATATCCTGTTCCAAAAAGAACCGAATATGCCATCCAGGGTTACACTTAAACTCTGCACCATACCCCCAGGCACAGTGATACTGTAACTACCCGACACAAGACAAATGCAAAATGAAATAATTCCAGTATAAGAGACATGAAAGATCGCGCCGGCCGTCTTGGTGCGCATATTCCCCCTCTTGGTACATTCGGCAAAGAAATAGCGACATCCCTGTCGCACACAATTAACACATAAGTTGAAGAAGGCCACTACAAGTAGGAGCCTACGCACTGGGGCCAGTGCAGAGAGAAAAATGCTGATCAGTGACGCGATACCGTCATCTTAGATGGCATCGAAATCACCTCCAGCATCCTCATCGTCCATGTCGCCTTCTTGGATCTCCTTGGCCAACTCGCGCTCCCGCTCACGTGCCTCCTGTGCGCTCTTCAACTCCAGCCGATGCTGGTTCATTGGGAATCGCATGGCCTAGTAAAAATATCAGTTAGCACAGGACTTGGACAAAGAATCAGATCTGCTCGGGATAAGTAGCATACCTTGACACTTTCATCGTGGAGGGCCAAGCAGGCGCGAATGCGCTCGTGGAATGCCTCGCCGGGCTCCCTGGTGGCGTAGATATCACCCACATCTTTGCTCTTCATGAATCCATGCTCGTGATCCAGTGTGGCCTCGATGACACCATCACGGATAGCCTTGGCTACAATGTACTCAGCCGACTCCTCGCTATCCAGGCCCAGGCGGAGACAGATGTCACGCAGGGAGATGCGCGAGTAGGACAAGGACATCATGCGGATGCCGGTCTTGATCACATTCTGCCGCAAACGAAGAATGAGTGTGTAGGTGCCATCCTTACGGAATGCTGCGCTGTGGGTGTTGACGATGTTCAAGAAGCCATCCAGATCACCGACACCGACGGCCTGCGCAAGCAGGAAGTACGGGTGCATGGCCTTTTCCAAGGCCGGTTGGCGGAAGACCGCACGGTCCGGGATATCACCCATCAGCAGCTCAACCACCACGAGCAGCTTGTGCGAAGATTGGTAGAATCCACGAGCGCTGTGGCTAGTCGGGGACTTGCGGGTGGCACCAATCAGATGGCTGTGAGCTTCGGTGTACTGCAGCTGAATGGCGCGGATGCGGCCCAGGTAGTAGAGATACCGAGCAATCTGGTTGTTGGAGGCAGCGGCAGGGAATTTGTTGTGCGAGATCAACAGATCCGCCTGCGTAATGTGGGAGGTGGATAGATAGTTGCGGAGCAGCAGGGTCATGACAGTAGCCTGTGTGTCAACATCTTTCCGGAGAACAGCAGTTCGCAGGGCAGCTAGCAGCGGTTGGCGGATAGTAGTAACTGTCGCCGCGGGCGAAGGCGGGAGGGGAGCAATCTGCTCGAAGAACAGAGAGTAGTAGAAATAAACGCGAGCGGCAAGAGAGTCCAGTGTACGGCGGTTAAGAGCCCGAATACGCTCGATCAGATTTGTCGAAAACTCCGCGCCGTGCTGGATCTGCCGCTGGTCGAAGAGGTAAATCTGAACCAAGATAGAAAGGTATACATCCACCTCGGGCAGAACCTCCTTCGAGGCCGCCTTCTTCTCCGAATCAACCTCCATGTTCGAGGTGGCATTCTCAAAAGCACCAGCTTGGCCAAGAGCCTCCAAGAGGAAAGAGGCCGTTGAGTTGGGTGCCGAGTATGTCTCCGTAATTACTTCGGCGAGGACCTCGGGGGTGATGTATTTCCGCATCGACGATATCGACCGCAGGACACGCAGGGTAAATCGGGGATCGAAGTGAGCGACGGCTCTATCGAGAAGGGTCAAGTTGGTCTTGATATCTACCATCGGAGAGAGCAAAGGGTTCTCAATTTAGCCAAAAAACATGCGGAATGGGGTTTCAGACAGACAGCAACCAACCTTGAACAGCTTTGACGGCCGGGTCGATCTCCGGCTCGGTCTCCTCAGCGTCGCCATTCTCGGCACCTTCCATCGTCACATCCTCATCCTTATCCTGGCCAGTCTTGCCGGATGATCTGGGACCCTTGGTCGGGGGCACTACAACAGTCATCTTCTCGTCACCATGCCGTCCCTTGCTGGCGTTGAATGAGGATGTAGGCGCACCTGCCGTATCCTCTCCCATCTCAACATCCTCAGAACCATTCACACTCTTCTCCGTATCCTTCGATCCGTTGACGTTCTGGTTATTTTCCCCCATGCCAGCGTTCGATGCGCCCTTGGCGCCTTTCTTTGCCGGGGCCGACTTGGTCTTGTTGGCGGTGGCGCGAGTTGTGGGCGCGGCCTTGTCTTTAGAAGGCGAGCTCTGAGAGTTCGAGCGAGCCTTTTCACCGTTAGCAGATGAAGAGGTGTCTGACTTGTTGTTTGATCGCAAAGAGCGCCTCTCGGCCGGCATCTTTTCCAAGCTGTTAAGCTCAACTGAGCAGCTACCAAGCTTCAGAGGACGTTAGGGGGAAGGGCGATGAGGAGCCTGAAACAGAGACAAGAAGCAAAGGGTAATTCCAAAAGTGCCAAGTTGCCAATTTCCAAGAAAACGATGGAGGAAACGGGCAGGGCGACGGATAGATGGAGTGGATGGGTGATGTGATGTCAAGAGACGAGGACGGGCACAAGACGCCTGAGCAGCGCTTAGTCAGAGGGAGAGCTTACTGGTAACTGCGAACCGGCGAATCTCCGAGGCTTTTGAGCCGAAGTGGTTAGCTTCAAATTATATCTAAATTATATCTGAAGAGAAGAAAAGGCGTCTAGAAAAGAGAAAAGAGAGCCCGGGCTTGCGCCTTCAGCTTTTGTGTCTATTGCTGCGTTGTCTTCTCTTGTGGCCTGAGGCATCATTGGCAGCTCCCTCATCCAAAACAAAAGCCGCGGATGGTAAGCTTCATAAACACCGCATCCACAACTATGCCGCTTCTCGATGCGCACCTGGAGCAAATCTCACTCTCCTCGAATGCCATTGCCGACCTCCCGTTTGTACTCCGCTCTTATTGCATTCCCCATAAAGCTAATATGCACACGTACAGATTCCCTCCGCCCCGCATCTTTACGAACGCGTTGCTGGGCTCACACGACATTACAGCCTTGATCAGAGATACTGAGGCTCATGAACGAGCTCTCTTTCAGGTTGATCCATCAGTCAAGGCTCATGGGTCGCAACGGCGTGCCACCAGACGCGGAACTACCTTCTCCGCGGAGTCCGAGTCCGAGTCCATGGCTAGTCGAATCTACTCTGCTCGGAAGAACCGACATCAGTCTGCTGTGGCCCAAGTCTTGGGCTCGGACATGATGGAAGAGATCAGACGGTCTGCCGGCACATCTTCACGAGGGCGTGGAGAAGTGAATGTCGAGGTCCTGCTCCGCGGAGCGGAGATTCTATGCAATGTCTAGTAAGTTGTACTGTTGGGCTATGCATGCCATTTTGGTAGCTAACTTTGGGTCAGCCCCGTTCACGGTGCACAGGAAAAGATTGCCGCTCTGCGCTATCGCCATGAGATGATCACCGAATCCATTGCTCGACTAGAAGATCGCGTTGCTACAAATACGGCGGAACTGGACTCTATGCGACGCTCGTACGATGATGATGACGAGGATGCATTTCCTCCTGCACTCGAGGCACAGCCAGATGCATTGGAAGTGACGGATGAAGATATCGAGCGTGAACTGGCCGAGATCCGGGACTTGGAGCGAAGGAAACGCACCTTGGAGGAGCGAGTCACTGGCATGGAGCGGGATCTGGGCGGTTTGATGGGTTGAGCCCACATACTGAAGATATTTGGCGATTATTTTTGATGAGTTCTATGAGCGTTACACATACCCAATTCTTGATATCATTTTCTTTTACTATACGCTTTCAACGATGCTAAGGACGGCTTCAATATATGCTGACTTGGATGTTACATGTGAAGGCTATGCCGATCCACTTCATCTCAGACTTCTTAGCATGGTAATAGCCCCGGAGACTAGCTACGTGAATACAGCAGCTGAAAACTGTCCAGATAACGCGTTATTCGCCTGTATCCATTACGTGTGGGATAGGGAACTAATAGAATTAAGTTTGATGGAACTTGGGAAAGCGAGGCTCCCTTATGTCTCAGTAAACAGTTCTCTCTAGCACCACCCCTCCATAATAACCTAGTGGGTTGAGCCTGATAACCAAAGGTAAAGGTCGAGGGTGAATCCTGGAGCCAACTCCAGCATTGTTGGGGCCCTTCAGATTGGACTCCGACGGAGGGATGGCCTTCTCTTCTTTTTGCTTTTTTTTGACCCTCTCTGGTACTTGAACTATATTATACTCTCCCTATTGCTCATCGACTTCAGTTTCAGGGACTACAAAGCATACGGAACTCGATCTAAAAAGATGCTGATGAAGAGAATCAGAGCCACAAGGCTCGATGCTGAATAGAATTGCCAGACGGATATAGAACCTTGGAACTGCGTATGTAGGTAAACTCAATGCTATGATGATCACCCAAGAACCAGGGCAAATAATGAATTCAATCCACCCTCCACAACGCCGGGAATGGAATGGTGATAATATATACAAAAGGATGCGAACGTGCTGTCAATGCGTGCATGACAAATAACAGATACCAACCCCCGCGAAGCCATTGCACAGAACAAATGCCCAAGGGACGGCAATGCGAGTGCTTAGGCTAAGATGCATGATGGTAAGGACACTTATTATATAGAAAGGGAAATGATGCAAGGGTGAAGATGGCTGGACAGGTGGAGGTGGTGGAATGGGAGAGGAGGATGTTTAGACCCTAACACGTCGTGCATCGAAATAGCCCAGATTCACAGCCGTGTCATTGACGCCCACAAAGGGAGCCGCATCTTCCAAAAGCTCCCAAGGCCGCATCGGGTACGGACCGACAATTCGATCACCGCGTTGAAGACGAAGCCGGCTCGTCATGCAATTCGGCCATTCGCTCGCTCCCCCAGACAGCGCCGACGACGTAGGAGGTTGTTGTGTAGAGCCAGAAGTGGAGAAATTGGCAGGCGAGGGGGTAGGGGTTGATGTGGAAGTTGCTGGAGAGGGAGCAGACGCAGACTGAGCAATAGCAGCTGCATGAGAGTCCGCCATGGGGCCTAGGAGATAGATGAAGCGGGAGTCGTTTTGGAGCGGGGCGAACGGTGGGCATTTTTCCTTGAGGAAGCGGGCACATTGGTGACGAATTTCATCGGGGAATATGTCGATCAGGGAGGCGGCAACGTCTAGGGCGTGTGTTTGTAACGGTAACGGGATACCTGGACAAGGGCTGAAATCTTCGATGGCCCCGGAGCGAGGGGAATAATCGGCTCCTGGGGAAAGTCGTTGCACGTTGCCCGGAAGGCGAGAGAGCGCGACGCAGAAAATCGAGATCAAGAGCCGGGATTGCTCGTGGCTCGAGTTGATCTTCAATGTTGGAGATGGCTGGATAAACGAAGGGCGATGGAGGACGACCATTCTCAAGAGGGCCGAGAACCAGAAAGCAAGAGAGCGCTCGTAATCGTTTCGTGCCTGATTGGCTGTGGATCCAGACTGATGCTCACGGTTGTTGAAGTTGGCTTGCATGGGGATGATCTTCTGAAGAAGCAAGTCCATCTTTTCCACAAGGGCCGACGCAACCGACGGTGTCCCAGACTCTGGGATGCTGCTAGCCAGCTGCTCAATGATGGTGAGATATAGTTTGGCTGCATCCAAGGATGACACGTGGTGAGGTGCTGTGAGGGTACTATTAGGCTCCTCGACCAGCGGGATAGCGAAAAATTCCTTTTCGGCACGTTCGCGAATTTGGCGTACCGCGTCTGCATTCATGAGCGCAACAAGATTGACCCAATTGAGATTCTGTTCACGGGAGCCGGCCACGACATTTTTAAACATCGCATCCACGATACTGTTGTGATCCTCGTTCTCCGCGTCTCCGGCGAAGAGAACTTGAAGCTTCAACTGACAGAATGGAAGCGAGAAATCATCGGTTGTGCCTGCAAGCTTCTCAATCTCTGAGATTATCGAGTTTCCTCCTTGTGGATGTACTCCAAGCAAAAGGTCGAGCGCCTTCTGGAGAATACGCATGGCTGCTGGATGTTGATCGACAAGCTTCTGCATGCAGCCCTGATCCGCACATTTCACCTTTTGCACAAGCAGTTCCCTCATCAGCTTGACCATAGATGCCTCCAATTCATTTCGATTGACTGAAGCCTTGCTCTCGCCAGCGTCGAGACATGTCGCAGCATCGCAGACAATCCTCAAGGCTTCTTCAATGTTATTGGAAAGAAACTCCCGCTGTGCCAATTGAAATCGATAGGACACCAGATCCAGATACTTGTCATTTTCTGTGCGAGACACGAGAAGTTCGACGAGCTCAGCAGGTAAGCCCTTCGCATTGGGAATAGTCGCCGGGGAAGACCCGAGTCTCCTGACTAGGGACAAATACGACCGGATCGTGACACACCCAACCCCAATGAGAGGTGGAAGCATACGAAGTAAGACGGAGCGATCAGCAGACCGAAGATGACCACAAACCCAGCGAGCAAGAATTCCATCGAACTGCTTCGGGTGGAAAGATCGCAATTGTGCCAGATAGCGACAGGTGTCGTTAGCTGAAAGTTTTGCGTTTCCGCCATCGGACTCCAAGTGCTTGGTCAGAGTGCTGAAGATCGAGTCCAGAGTGGACTCGTCCATGGCATTCCCGGAGAATAGAAGATGATCGAGTTTCTCACGGAACAAGGGATCTGTGTCGACAAAGGTATCAGGGATGTGGTCAGATACTGGCGAGGATGCCGCCACCGCTGACTTGTTTTCCATACGAGAAAGATCCTGACGAAGGATGGAAACAGTGTTGAGCTCATTGGGGATCCGAAGACCGAGTTCAATCAGCGAAAACATTAAATCCAGACTAGGGATGCTGAAGCGCTTCAGGCCAGCATACGCATCAACTAGCCTGCGAAAGAGGTCGGTGGTGGCACCAATCACAGACAGTGAGTCGAACTGGCAATTTGTGGTATCAGCAACCGACGCGAGGACAGTACTGTCATCAGAGCCCGAGGCACACTTTAACACATCTGCAAGCATAGAGATGTCTCCAAAGATCTCCAGAATGCCGCGGACACTATAGAATTCGTCTGGTGTCAGGGCGGAAACCGATAGGACAGTATCACCTGGAAGACTGGCTCGAATAGTTGTGGTCTCCCGAGTATGCTCAACAACCCCGCGTCGTAGCCACTGGCCAATTTCGGCCTTGACAGCCCAGGTCAAGTCCACTGGCAACGACTCGAGCGACCAGTCATCATGCATATCCACGTCAAAGATGCCCGGAAGACGCTGGCTAATAAGGTCCTTGACATTAGCAACCATTGTGGTCTCATCGGAAACAGAAAGTCCAGTGCGGGCCAACAAAGTATCACGCAGGTTGCGAACGTGTTCTGGAAGACGGCCGATGGGCAGTTGGGCTATCAGACCAACATCGCAGGGCAAGTCTCGTACCGTCTGTCTTTCGCTTGAAGAGTGGCCGGTGACGCCTTTTGCCACGAGCCACTGCAAGTATCGACCAACTGAGAACGTCTGTGACCTGACAAGCTCTGAGATGACATGGTATACATTTTCCATGTTCAGTTTCTTGTTATCCCGGAATCGGGTGAGGAAGGCGAGAATACTCTCGTCCACATCCACCCCGCATGACTTCCACTTTCGCAGCAGGCGAGCGCCAATATAGACTCGGCATATACCGTAGCGGAACGGGGTCGCAAGCCATTCCAGCAGCTTGGAGACCAAAATTGGCTTGTCGTCGACGGTATCTAAACAAGCGGATGAGACAGAAGGAATGTCCTGCGCGGAGCGGATGGAATCGAGGAGACGGATGATGCATTGATGAGGGGAGCAGCGTGTGACTACTTTGTAATTTCGGGGTCTCTGAACTCGCGCATTGCGTTCTGCAATGCTCTGAAACAGAGCCCGGTCGACTTTGTTTGAGAGGTCGAGGCATGATGAGACCTGATGTTGGTACATGTCCCAGGTATTCGGCAAAATCATGGATGAAGTATGTTCATGAACAAGCTTCTTGATGAAACGAGACAGCCGGTCGACAAGAGGCTGAAGGGCGTCCAATTTGGCTTCGGTAGACTGTTCTCGCGTCGTTAGTTTAACACGCGAGGAACATTGGAGTTTCCACGTACCAGATGCCGCTTCGCAATCAGGATTTCGGCCAAGCGCCGACCCCTGCGCCTGTATCGCATGATATTATTCCAGTATATACCCAGCATCAAAAGCCAAACAGGCACGGTGGCAAGAGAGGCTGCTTCGACAGATGTCAGCAGCCACTCGATGAAATGATCGTGGTCCAGTAAGTTCGCAAAGAACAGACGAGCGGTCAATTCAATGCTAGGAAAAGCGTCAGTTGAAAGTCACATTAAGGTGGTAGATTCGACATACGCATAGTTTATTCGGGCTTTCCAATCCGCAGATTTGAGAGAACCGAATACCCCCTCAACAAATTGATGGACATTGGTTGTCCAGTCTCGCACCCACTTGGCTTCCAAGCCCACAGCCAAAGCACCACTAGTACCTTTCCGTTTGAACGCACGGATTTCATTGGCACCCACACACTTGGCGAGCCACACAGCTCTAGCCACGGGAATCCACTTGCCCAAGCATTGGTCCAAAAGAACCTTGCCTCGGATACCGTGGGGAATAGTCCGGCTCAGCTTGCGCAGTGGCACGGATGGATTGGCAAGGTCTCGAAGCCAGGCCTCCCGTTTATTATCGGTGAGGGTGACTCTCGGCGGCGGCTTGAAGCTCGATGGTGCATGTACAGTGTTGTGGTGTTGTCGTTTCTCCAAGACAGTGGTAAGGATGGAGGAGAGCACATACATACTCGAACGGTGCTTTAACTGTGCATATAATGCGGGCCGCGCTGTGTTCGACTCATTCTGAGAGACCTGCGTCCGATCGTAATATCCTTGCTTCGCAGTTTGTTCGTTCAGAACGTCCTCGGGATGGTTACCGGTCCATGGGGAGAAATCGGCAACTTCTAAATAATGGTATTAGCGATGTGATCAACCACCGGACAAGGCATTTACTTACTCTCACTCGTTAACTTTGGAGCCGCATCGGGGGTTTGGATGCGGTACGGACTTGTCTGGACCTTCTTGTCCGAAGAGCTGTCGCTAGATCTCGACCCGGAAACTTGACGATCGATCGGGGCGCTACTCCAAGGCTGAACAGGAAACGGAGGTGGTGAAGATGGCCTTGATCCGGCCGCGTTGTCGGCCCGGTTCTCGGTGCCTGGAATGTCCGACATAACGGCCTGGAAAGACCACAGCGGCCGGCCGCGCCATGAAAGCGAAGGACGCGAGCCCGCACTTCCCGCAGCACTCCTTGCTTCGGCACTATTCGCTGTCGAAGCATCCCCCACATTTGATCCACCAGAAGCATCGAGTTTAGGTCGTTTTGGCGGAGGTGGCCTGTCGTGCGACTCGAGTCCGCCGCCTGTCAAGTCGACGACGGCTGGTTGACGGACTTGGGGTGGCGGTTGGGGTTGTGACAGAAGGGGCTGTGAGATGTCCGAAGGAGGCTCATACTGGCCAGATGTCTGTACCAGATCAATCCGTCCGGGGCCACCATTGAATGGTCGCATCTGATGGCCCCACGATTGGCCGCCGGCAGAGGAATGGGGGATCATCTTAGGCTCATTTTGGATCGATATGCAGTCGTAGTGGTGTCATTTGAGTCGCCTGGGAGTCGATAGTAGAAAGAAAGGCTCGCGAGGAAAGATTGAAAATGCAAGATGCGAAACGGGGGGAGGATCTTGAGTCGTTCAGATCATCCGCGCTAGGGTCGAGGCGTCGACGGATTGACCACCTCGGTAGATGGGGGCGGATAAGGGGAATCGGGGGTCCGCAGCCCTAGCGACTTTAGGTAGAGGGGAAAAGGGAGGAAGAGGAAAGAGAAAAGGTATAAGAGTATAGATGTGAATATTACAGAGTAGAGAAGTCGTTATCGGGGAAGGTGTTTATGGAAGATAACGTAAGTCACGGACCAAATCAGCGCTCCGTCGCTCTCCGTCGTCTCCACTGGCGATCGACGGGGTTTTCTACCTCCACATTTGGTATTTGCTGCATGACAGGGTGGTAAAGAGTTCAATATCTATTTCTCTCGGATGCAACTATAGTACTTAGAAACCCCCAGATTCAGGCCTGTGGGCCCCTTGAGCCGAGTCATTAGCGGTTAGGAATCGGACTAAAGGACTAAACGGACTAGATGGGCCTTGACTAACTCATAGAACCGAATTATTGACCGGATCTCGGGGTGATGCATTGCCACTTTCCTAACTCCTGTTTTCCCGATGCATAGCATCCCAAAATAACTCGGCTACGGCACATGGCAAATGGCAAATAGCAAATGGACTTCCCCCTTTCCCTTTCCCTAACAGAACTGTCCCTGCAACACGGAAGCCGAAGTTAGCACTTGGGCCACTCCATACTCCTCTCAGCTTTCTTTGTTCTACTGCTTATCCGTCTCGGCCCATTGTCGGGTCGCTGCAGTACACGTGAGGCTATCATACGGTGGAGTGGCACCATAAGGGAAACTGCCGGAGATGCCGTGTTTGAGGTCATGTCGTGTACAACCTGCTCGAAGTACATATCTGAAAGGCGATCAATGTACGACGAGTACAGATATCACATCGATCGGCACATCATGTTCCACCTTCCTCACCGACACCTTCTCGCATCGATCTGGAATCGGGGCAGCGATCCGATTCGACGGATTCAACCCTTCAACTAAGATCGTCATAGTCTTTATAACCACGTTCATAGTCATAATCCGTATCTGTGTATGTAGCTTGTAGCTTGTAGCTTGCACCTCCTATGTAGCGCAATCCCCACGATTTCCAAAGTATCGAGTCTAGTCCCGCTCGGGCAGGAGTCTTGGCACCCCCAACTTCGAGACTTCCCCAACTCCCACTCATCACTGCTCAATTCACAATGGCGTCAAACAAGGACATGCGGCGAGCTGATCTCGGTTTGTCTCCGTCGCAGCTCGCTATTTGCTTCTCTAGCTAACGTTACACCATCACAGCAATCCCCTACGTCGACCCGCCCAAGAGCAGCAGCGATGCGGATATCTCAAGTACGCAAACACACCACGACCCATTGAACCATGGGGAGACACAGGGGAATGACGATCTGACTGGCATGTACGAATAGGTACCATGTCGAGTACCATGCCGATGGCAGCGGTAGGTGGATGGCGCCCCGTCCTTCCGGGGCTTTGCTAACATGCGACTCTGCCAGATGTTCACGCGCAACAGGTGAGCCGGGTTCGCTCTTGATGGAATCATGAAACACTGCTAAAAGCAATCGCACTACAGAATGATTGGATGGTGAGTATCTTCCAAAGCTGTTGGATCCCTCAGGCGAATCTAAGTCCTCTAATATCGATTCAGGGTGTCCTTTGTCTTCTCCCTCCAGTCCTGGCTCGGCGAGTCCGAGGAGCAGAAGAAGACCGCTGCTACCCCAGCCTACATGTCTGTCGGCATGTCCCGTTCGTGACCCCTTCCCTCTGCTCGGATGAGCCAAGCTAACCTCTTGACACCTCTAGTGATGGCCCTGGCTGTCGTACGTTTGTCACAAATTATCCACCCGCAATACGCCCCTAACCATTCCTGCAGACCTACTTCCCCCTCTTCATGCCTCCTCAGGTTGCTAAGGGCGCCACCGCTGCTGGGCCCCCTGCGCCCTCTCCATGAGACTGAGTCTCGAACCTCTGTGATACCTTATATGCGAACTCTACGAGTGTAATACCATCCTTTATATTTTTACCAAGGCTGTCATATACTTCTTATTGCCAGCTTCAGGCATTCCAGTTGTAGGATGCTTGTCCACTTGTCCACTCTTGGGATGTGCTATACAATGCTATACAACTACACAAAGGGCTTCATGTCTTGTAATCACATAATTGAACAGCTCAATCTGAGTCTTTCAGTCAAACAGAAGACCCTACAGTATGACTGACTAGATTGGTGTGAACTGACGTTACAAAGAACAGTGCTTAGTCACACACCGCCTTCCCCACAACGTGATGGGCTCAAAATGCTTTGCCACTCTTCTCGCTGATTCTTCTTCGACCATCAGTTTAACCCCTCTCTTGCCACAGTTCCTTATCACAGAGATACTACATCTCCCCTCTCGTTCTCTTTAACAAAACCGCTTTCAAAGGCTTTTACAACAAAAGGCCGAGTTTATGTCCATCGAAAACCTCAAATCCCATGGTAAGTCGGGTCACGCAGCCCCCTCATGAGTGCATGTTGAGCCCGCCTCAATACAACCGCCCTCTGGCCTCCAGATCCTGTCAGATCAGTTGGAGAGACACTTCGCAAATCATCTGCAGTATCTGGTCGTCTATGTTGGCGGCGCTCATCTCTCAGCCTCAGCGATCTTCGCGCGGCGGGGTAAAGATCTGGTACTGGACCGGGCTGACACATCTCTTTTCACAGACCCCTTCGCCGACGCGGACGAAGACACCGGCGAGACTAAGCAGTCTCAAGACTACATCCACATACGGATTCAGCGTACGTCCTCATATCTTAATGCTCGCCTTCACCGACTGTCATAGTCACCCCTCGTCAGCGATGTAAAAGGGGTCACATGCTAACTGCCGTTTCCACATACAGAACGCAATGGTCGTAAGACTCTGACTACTGTCCAGGGTCTCCCCAAGAAGTTCGACCAGAAGAAGATTCTCAAGGTTATCAAGAAGAAGTTCGGTATGTCACTCGCCGTCCCTTCTTTGAGTCATAGGAACCGGTCGCTAACTTACATTTAGCCTGCAATGGCACCATCGTCGCAGACACCGAGATGGGTGAGGTGATTCAGCTGCAAGGAGATCAGCGTAAGGATGTTCAGGAGTTCTTGACCGACAAGAAGGAAGGCCTCGAGCTTGATGCCAAGACCATCAAGGTGAGTTTGTCCTGTGTCCTCAGTCACCAAATCTTTCTAACCCACTCCTTAGGTCCACGGTTTCTAATCCCGTCACCATCACCATGCCTTGTTCCGGTCCCCTCTTCCCAGTCTACTTTGCCCTGTGAGTGGTAAGATGGGAGGCACGCAGTGTGCCCTTCAAACACCGGTTTTGCGACCCAGCCGGTCCGTTTCTCGGTCAACCCTCTTGCTTTCTCTCTCCACCCCTCAGTACCCGGCATACTGGACATGGGCCTTGTCGGCATGGCACGCTCCTCATTTGTTGTCTTTTCAAGCATGATCGACGGGAAAGCGTGCCCATTCTCTCGACATTCATTCACCTTCAGGGTGGGATCATGACGGAACGAGGCGTTGGTAGATACCCATAGCTGCATAGACAGACGATGCTTTTTTTGATTCACCAATTTCACGTGTGTTTTGCACTTGCTTTATTTTCCTTATCATGGGACTGCCCGTGCCACTGAATGAGACTGCAAATGTCTTACTTTCTGACCGGATTAGTCGAGAAGATTCGGTTTCGTATTCGTGGTGCTTTGTTGACCTACTTTTCGGTCTTGCGTCTGAATTATTTCCCTTTGTAACGCTCATTACTTTCCCCGCGCTTCTACTGTTGCTTGCAGATAAGGAAATTGGATTGTCAAACTGCTTTTGCGAGCTGTGGTCTGTAGTCATAAGACCCAGCGCTAACATTTCTGTAAACACTCCATATCTATACACTTCCAAGCCGTTCCTTCTACCAAGGCTGTTGAGAAATACATAGGACAGCCAGAGACTTGCTGGACCTCTTTCTACCTGCGACCCGTACGCAGTTTGTCCATGCACTGCTCAGAAGAAATCAGAAGGGAATAGGAAATAGGCTCGATCTATCAAAGGTCGTTTAAGAAGAGAACGATACAGCTTATCATCAAGCCGATAAATGTAGGAGATCCCAAAATATACAACAATCCAGCCCATCTTTCCACTAAAGCTAGTCCGTAGACGAGATAGGTTCTCAAGAAATGAAATAAAACGCTGAAATGCGCAAAGCAAGTTACAATTCCCCAGCAATGCGATCGTCAGCAACACGCATGCGCAGGAAGATGGCAACCGCCCAGTCCCACAGTTTGCGGGTGATCACGAAGACAGGAACCTCTGGTTCGTTTTCGCGGGTCAAGTGAAGTTGAAGCAGCAGGGAAGACATGCTCAGAAAACTGGCGACAGAAACGACTAGGAGTGATGCCGTGGTTTCTCGTTTGATAGTTGCGTGGTTCTGCGTCGCGTGGTAGACGAATGTTAAGGACTGATAGGGTGTTAGTGCTGGGAATCTGTCGAGTGACGGACGCGTCTTACAGTGGTAATGGAGATCCACGCGGGCAGAAGAAGTCGAGGATCGTAAGATGCGCCGGATAGATAGAGAACCCAGGAAGTGCTATATGCAATTAAGCCATTTGTTGCCAACAGACGTATAACAACAGCTGGTGGTGTGTAATTCAGAAGCCTTAAGAGGGTTAGCGGTGATGCATGCTATGGGGTTCAAGAATGGGGAGACCAACCATCGAGACATCATACAATCAGCAAAGAAATAGGAAAGATATGCGGATGCGCAGCACTGAAAAAGAGATTAGCATGCAGACACCAATTAAGCTGGATGAGCATATCAAACGTCCACCGCGCAGCATCAACTCCCAAAGTGTAGATCAACATACCCACATAATAGCCAACGCCACCTCTGTAACCCTAAACCTCCTCTCAACATCCCACTCCCGTCCTATACTCCCGACAATCGCCGCCGTCCAACCCTCCCGTCCCATACCCGGCCGAATCTGCAACAATTCGGCCAAGAAGGTGAAGGCACATCGTAAGCCCCACCAAGCAGCAGGTAGCGTGCTCAAGGCCCGACAGACCAGAAGAGGTATGTACCACCGGCGGTCAACGCCCAGGATAACAGCCACTCGCGGATGAAGCGGTGAGGAACCAGCCTGGCCAGCATCGCTGCCGAGTGGGGTAGGAGACGCCGAGGGGTTCGGTGACGGCGGGACAGTAGCCAAGCGTTCGGAAGCCACCTCTTTGGCAAACTGGCCTGCCGGTACTGTTACCGGAGGCCGGAGGAGCTCTGGTGGTACAGTCGGCCGCGTCAGGTTCGGGTCTGGCTCGCTACGCGCAGCAGTGGGGGGAGAGTAGGGCGGAGGAGAAGCATTGCGTTGAGGAGCCAGCCTTTAAACACAATCACGGCAAATGCGGCCGCCGCGCAACGAGTGGGAAAGGTTAAATATGAAATATCGAGGTCGTTATCCAGGTGTTGCGTAAAAAGCGCGATTGTTTGTTGTGAGACTGGAGTGTCGAGCTAGTTCACGAGTCCCCTATATCGATAAACGGCAAAAAGAGGAACTGAAGAGAAACCGAAGACCTGTAATATCTTCCAACTGTTTCCTTTTATGCGGTGCAGTAGTTTCAAACACGAAACAGGCACCGACCAGGTCGGAAACGAGACGAAAAGTGGGGAGGTGAGGACGCTGTGGTCAAGCTCCATACATGGAAATCGCGGAGGCTGCACGTGACCTGCGGATTTCTATCCTTCATCTCCGACTCGCGAGAACAACATCCTCCTCGAGTCGCAGCTCGCTATGGCGTCCTTGGTACGACTGCCCACGGGCAGCCTCGCTTCCAGCACACGGTTGACTACCAGGATACCTCAACCATTCACCCTGATCTCATACCAAATCCGGGCCTTTTCGCAGGCGCCTCAACGATGGGCGGTCCGGTCTCAAAACTTCGACTCGGCTTCCGTGACACAGCCCTCGATGAAGGTTCGCACCAGAGATGCCATGCAAGTACAGCAACTGCCGAACGACATTGGATTGTTGCCAGGGACATTTATACGTCCGTTGTGGCGCGATATCCCCTCGATCTTCCAGGCCCCGAAAGATTTCTGGCTGGTGAATTGGACTTGGGCCAAAAAGGTTCTTGAGAACTTCGCAGGGTGTGTCCTTCTCGCTCTATCGCTAAAGTTCAGCTCGGGCTTCGTTTTTCCGAGTATCGCGAGAATAAAAAACGCAATGGCTAACTCCGTCGCAGTATGGTGAAGTATGTCTATAATGACAAGATGGACGATTCGATGATGTGGGGCAAGCGCCGACAGATTGCGCGCCAGTTGCATGAAGATATGTACACTTCCCTTGCCAAGTAAGCATTGCCAACCTGTCGTTCTCCAGTCCACGGCTGATATTGTTCTAGGGGCGACGTTCGCCGTCTGCGCGCCCTGTGCTGTGACGGTCTCGCCAGAAAGCTTGTCAACCAGATTGAGAACCGCCCTCCGAATCAGAAAGTTACCTGGAGCCGTGTCCGCTGGCTCCGTCGACCGGACACCTTTTTCAGGGGAGTCCGCATTCTCGCAGACCGCGCGACCATCATTCCCGAAGTCCCCAACTCCGGTATCCGCCAGATTGTCTTCCGCATGACATCCCGACAGACCATGGGCAAAGCCACTGTCGTAAAGAGTGGTAAATCATCAGAGCTTGTTGAGGAGCCGACAAAGGTGCAGGATTGCCGCGAGTACATTGTCATCCAGCAGCTTATCTGGAATGGAAAGCCTTCTGAATGGCGGGTCTGGGGCCACGCCACGCCGACTACCATGGCCACCCTCAAGACAGACCCTTACTTCATGCCCGGTTTGACCATGATGGAACGGTGGGAAGCCATGAAAGCCAAAGTGGGCAGGTGAACAGCTGAATCCCCCCATGTCCGACCCAGCTCGGCACTGTATATCAATGCTTCGGCTACAACCTTGTCTTTCTACACCTGATTTCAACAACGCTGTTTTATAGAGCATCTACCATTCCATGTACCATAGCCAAATATGCCACCAACCTAGAAACTTCCTCTTGCTATTGCGATATTCACATTCCACTAGACGTACGTACTGCGGTCCTTGGAGATATTTGACAAGGTAACAAAGGACACTACATTGGGATAGGAGGTTCGGAACAATTATGTATATGTACAGTACAATAGCATTAGACATGTCACATAGGACAAGCCTCTGAAAAAGACAGCGGACACATGAATCGGAATAGATCATGCCAGGAACAAAACGCAGAACGGGGGACATAGTAAATAGTCGGGAGAAACGGGAACAGCATTGTGTAGTCACATTCTGTAACCCAGGGATATCGAAACTAAGAAAAGCAGAAAAAGCATATCGTAAGGGATTTTCGTCGATCTAGTCGTCGTCGAAGATCTGGAAGGTGTTGTTGAGGATCGTTTCGATCACGCGCACTTGCCAGCCCGCGTCGGCAATATTGCCCCCAGAGTTGGCGCCCATCAGTGTTGGTCTAAATGATGATTAGCTAGAATTCAAGAGGGCAGTAACTGGGAGAGCGTACCCAAAGCAGATGGCCAAATTGCCGGCGTTCATGCGGTTCTCGGTATAGTGTTCTTGGACCTTGTTCAGATGCTGTCATGCGGTTAGCAACTTCATTATTTCTGTGATATTGGATGGACATACAAGGATAATGGCACGGAGAGTAGCGTAGTGGGCATCGGGCAAGCTGTTGATGAGGGCATGCAGGGAGTCGCGGCGTTGGATATCATCATCGATACCTGAGTTTGATCAGCGTTGAATGGGATGAATGGCTGGATCAGGACTTACGGGCAGCATCGATAAACTGGGAATAGTACTGTGAGGTAAATAGCGGGTCCGGCAGATCCCTGAAGAATTGCTTCACCAGCCCGGCAACACTGTTGACATCGTGATAGAAGTTCTCTGGGTTCGTAAAGTCCACTTGTGATGAGTCTGCGAAACGAATGTTAGTGTATGATTCTTCCACAAACCGGAATTGTCAACTCACCATTGTCAAACACGGCCTTCATGTGGCTGATATGGTTGGCGCTGCCGGAGAGTCGGTAAATTCCCTCCATGTCAAGACCAAACAGCTCAACAGCTTGGAAGCACTGGTACACAATGAACGGCACAGCAGTTCCGTCTCGTGCATACAGCTCCTCCAGAGGAACGCCGAACACCGGTTTCAAGGGAGGTAGAGAGCCTTTCTCCATTGGAGGGGGACCGGTCATAGGCACACCGGTCATAGGCACAGTAGCGGTAGAGGGCTCATTTGACGGCGGCCCAGAGGGCTGATAAGGAAGCTGACCCGATGGATTTGCTGAGCTAGGCTCCGCAGATCCTGGATACGGGGTGGGCTGGTATCGGTCCGTCGGCTGAAGAGGTTGGCTGGGCGAAGAAACGCTCACTGTCGAGAAAGAAGTGGGAATAGCGGACTGACGCCTGTTCGCCGTGCTTGGTTGCGATGAAGCAGCAGCTCCGCCGAGAGTCTATTCATCAGGTCAGCAATTGGAATTCATTCAATGGATGTGTTGGGTCGTACTGGGTGGCGCTCATATTGGACCTGGTCCTGGGTAACAGCACCTGGATTTCCTTCATGGCTCAAGATGTAGTCGTGCAAGTCCTTTTCGTTGTCGACCTGGCGCACAACCTCCGCAAGACTCTTAGGTGCCAACGCTCCGGTCTCCGCGCCAGCCTTCAGAGGGCTAATGCAAAGACCCTGGCCCAGCAGCAACTTCTCGCTGAAAGTAGCTACCAAACCGTCAGCCAACACCATTCATCTCCACTTTGAAATCAATTGCTTACCAAACTTCTGTTGCTGTAGAGTCAACCCTGAATCGCACTCCGAGATCAACAGCTGCAGATTGTGTACCGCCTGAGGCCGGTGAGTCGACACCAATTCCTGACGAGCAGTCTGCGCAGCCTGCACTTTGGCCTGATAGTCGCTGTCCGCATTCTGAACCTTGCGCAGAAGATCTTCCTCATGCTGAGCCGCCGATTTGTGACCCTTCAGACCAAACTTGCCGCCGGTCTTGTCACCCGTGCGGACACGATCGTATTGCTCAGCAAACGAGTCATATTTAGCCTTGGCCTTTTCTGCCTGAGTCTCCGCATCGGCGACCTTCTTTTCGGCCGCCAATCCAGTCTGTTTCCACTGCTTGCGACCACGTTCGATATTGGTTGCGAGCTCTTGTAGGTCATCCGACATCTGGTGAAGGGAGACGGCGAATTGCAGACCATGATCGGCCATGCGCTCTTGGAGTCGGTGAATATCCTTATAGCTGGAGCTGTATGTTCCCTGGCGGTTCTCGTTGCGGTTCGCGGCGTCGTTAACGGCCTTGGATAGCTTCCGCAACCCCTGAGCATGCTCCTCCTCCAGCGCTCCTCTCTTCTTCAGGAAGGTCGAAAAGTCCTGTCGCAGAGTGTTAGCGCATACATGATTCCATGCGAATAGTCGAGGCGGGGACTTACCCTGGCGGAGGCCACGCTCTGCTTCAATCGAGTAAGGAGGGTGGTGATTCCGATCTGCATGCGCCGTCCTCGTCAGCACGGGCTTTGCGCAGACTTTATACTGCACAAATCGCAAGCTAAACACGCTCATGACGACTCACCTCAGAATGTGTGATTGTGTCCAGGCGAACCTTCAGCTCGTCGGGAATGGTCTGGTCAACGGGCCTGGCTGACTCGTGACCAGAGCTGGACGGGGGCGCATCGGATAGGTGGGGAAGAGCCGTAGGCTCTGGAAGGGCTGTGTCTGACATTGTTAAAGAGCGTTGTGATGTGAGTTTATGAGAAGGGGACGGGGGAAGGAGCTATTATTATCGATGACGGAAATCGATTGGCGGTGGGGAGCGGGTTATGGAGTACGGAGTAGTGATCAATGAGGTCAGTCAAGGTCAGGAACAACATGCTGAGCCACAATGTTAGTTTATAACAACACAGTCTTTGTGAGGGATTTTGTCTTAAAATAGTCCAATGGTCCATAGATGAAACTACCGATACCTAGACATGTTCAATCATTCTACAAGTTATAGTTAGGCTTCTTATTCAGTAGGTATGGGGTAGAATACCCTGAAACTAAGGCCTAGCTCCTTCAATGCTACCTGCCAGTCTGGCTCCAAATGATATTTGTGATGTTTTCATGTTATGGTTACCTCCTAGGTACTATTTCAGCGACGCCATGAGAAGCTATAAAATGCTTGGTCCATACTCATCTACTGTCTAGGTTAGCTTGTCACCGAAGTCACCAAGCGTCCAAGTATACTCGCCACCCAGAGTTCACAGACTTCAGCACTAACACTCGAGTAGATGCAATAACCAGGCCGCGGTCCAGGCGCACCAAAGCCCCCTAGTTCGCGCCAAGCCCTCGGTTTTATGCGAAGCCCTGGGAGCTGCGCGCCGACGGATTCTTGAACGGTTCGCGGGGTGTCATGACTATAGATAAAACTGACCATGATAGGAACGAGTATAAATAGTATAGTCTGTAGTGGGAGCCCTGATTCGGTGCAGTTGCGCCTTGACTCGTGACAGATATCTCATGCGATTGGTGCAGGACTACTGCACAGTGGCAAATGTGTACTTGGTACAGGGAAAAAAGGACCCATCACCACCCATGGATGTTATAAGGGGCTGGTAGATATAAACCAAGAATCTATGATAAGTTATGTGCCGTAAGGAGTAAGAGATCAATAAAAAGGATGTGGGGAACTCAAGAAAGTCACATCCAAAGTTGATCCGCTCCTCAACCTCCCCCATTTGCAACGCCCCTCCTTTTTTGCGAGATCTTCCATTCTCAACCTCATTTCTTCCTTTTCCCCCTCTCGTGTTCATTCTTCTCCCCTAAAGCTCTGCTCGTCTGTGTTGCCGGTTCCTCTGGAGTGAACCTCCCCCTTATCGCCGCCCCCTTTTTGGTGTACATACTTTCGCAACCATGGCGACGGGTCCGGCTACTCAATCGCTCAAGGTGAGCTACTCCTTCGAGCTATGAGCTTATCCTCGAACGTACCAGCTAATTGAAGATCACAGTGCGTCGTGACGGGTGACGGTGCAGTGGGCAAAGTCAGTTTGGACGATTCCCATAACCCAAGAGAGAGAATTGACATCCCCCCGACCTCTAGACATGTCTTCTGATTTCCTACACAACAAATGCCTTTCCCGGGGAATACATCCCGACCGTGTACGTGCTATACTGCCCATGTTAGTCCCAACAAGAACGATCCCTGCGATGCTAACACCCCCACAGCTTCGACAACTACACGGCCAGCGTGATGGTCGACGGGCGACCGATCAGCTTGGGACTGTGGGATACAGCCGGACAAGAAGATTACGACCGCCTGCGACCTCTCTCATACCCCCAAACCGATGTCTTCCTGATCTGTTTCTCGATCGTTAGCCCGCCCTCCTTCGATAACGTGAGAGCCAAGGTCAGTACACAGAACCCCAGCCTCACCATGAGCCCGACACTAATGCTATTATCCAGTGGTTCCCCGAAATCGAACATCACGCCCCCAATGTCCCCATCATCCTGGTCGGCACCAAGCTGGATCTTCGCGACGACCGCGCCACCACCGAGGCCCTCCGATCCCGGAAGATGGAGCCCGTCTCGTACGAGCAGGCACTGGCCGTGGCCAAGGAGATCCGCGCACATAAGTACCTCGAGTGTTCGGCACTGACGCAACGCAACCTGAAGAGTGTGTTCGACGAAGCTATCCGGTAAGGATGCCCCTGAAAGTCGGAATTCTCCACTGTGCTAACGTGCTTGGTAGGGCTGTTCTGAATCCCCGCCCTGCTGCCAAGTCTGGGAGGAAAAACAAGTGCCAGATCTTGTAAGGGTCTTTTCTGGTTGGCTGTCTCTTCCTCTCTTCTCGTATGCTATAATGAATAATTCATAGTTAATACGGCGTCCCGGTAGCCAGAGGCTTCGTGGGCCTCTTTTGATGAATCCATTGACTTGTTTGTCTTTTTGTGTGGGAAGCTTGTCTTGTGTTGTTTGGCTTGATAGAATTAGCTAGTTTGAATTCAAAGTACAGGTTCAGCTTCTTGAAATTGCATGATTATGGTGAAAAGGTAAAGTCCAAAATTCAATGTTCATGCATTATCCAACTATGCACAGAAGACAGGAAAGTGGTATCCTCTATCAAATCATCAGAAAACATGACTTTTGCTCCTTGCCCAGGATGTACAGTAACAAAAGAAAGAAGCTCCATATCAGCGAACCGAGTTGAATCTCAACAACCTGCATCTACTGCATCACGCGCGGTCTGCGACTCGGGTGCACACCCGCCCACTTGTCATCCTCCTCCGGTACCGCCACGGCATTGACACCAGTGGGACCGTCAGTGGTGATCTTATCGTGCTTTCTCTTATCCTTCTTGATCTTCTTCGCATCGCGTGAGCGCTCATCATTGAGCTTCTCGTTCTTGGCTCTGATCTTTTCCATGCGGTGTTGGGAGTTGGAACCACCGCCGCCGGCACTGATGTGACGTTAATTGACTGTCATTTGGGGAATTGGAAAGGAAAGGACTCACGTTAGCTCGACGTTGATTCGGCGCGGCGGGTACTTGCCATCGTCGAAGGTGGAGTGGTGGTAAAGCTTGAGACAGGTCTTCATGCGGTCATAGTTGTCGAACTCGATGAAGGCAAAGCCACGGCACTTCTGGGGAGCCTCTGGCTTGGTTGCGACGCGGATTGAGGCGGGAGGGTTCTTCTCAAAGTGCTTTGTGAGAGACTCAAGGTTTGCAGAGTATGGGAGGTTACCTGGAGTCGAGACCTGTTAGTTATGGCTATGTTGTTGAGCGAAGTTGGTTATACATACCGACGAAGCAGATAAACCGCGAGTTCTTCTGGTTCGTAGCTTCTTCTTTGTCGTTGGCAGCTTCGTTGGCAGTCTCTTCGGTGGCCTCAGCGTTTGCAGAGTCTTCCGTGGGAGCATCTTTGGTGGCGTTGGCCTTGTTGTTCCTTTTCTTGTCCTTCCTTTCCTTCTTTTCTTTCTTGTTCTTCTCGGAGAAGCTGTCCTTGACGGCCTTGTCGCCTTCCGTGTCTATCGTAAACAGCGGGGTTTCCTCAGTCTCTTTGCTGGCATCGGTGTCGGCCTTTTTCTCCTCCTTCTTCTCCTTCTTCTCCTTCTTCTCCTTCTTTTCTTTCTTCTCCTTCTTGTCCTTCTTTTCTTTCTTGTCCTTCTTCTCTTTCTTCTCCTTCACCTCGTCCTGCACGGCAGTCTCGATAGGTGCCTCCGTGGCCTCCTTCTCAGCTTTGCGCTTTTCCTTCTTTTCCTTCTTCAGCTTCTTGCCCTCGGGAGCAATGGGCTCAGTAGGGTCCTCGACGACCTTGCGCTTCTTGTCACCCATTGTGAGAATACTTGACTTTTCTTTAGAATAGAATTGGTCAAGAGTAGTCGAGGTGTGAGAGCTCTCTTTCCAATCAAAGAGTGCCGGAAAAAATAGAACAATGAGACGAAAAGAAAAAAGTAAAAGATGCGTGAGTCTAGCTTCGAAAAATTTGGGCGGAGACGCAGAGAAATTCCGTTTTTTGCCGCGAAGTGGAGGCGGTGAGTTGCTATCACCCGCTTTCCTGATTGGACAGTCGCTAACTATTCAAAGCTAGTATTTGTGAATAGTTAAAGTAGGGATGTGGAATTGCAGAAGCTAGCTTCATTGGGATTCAAATCTAAACTGTTAAATTACTCCATCCAACACTGCGTTGTCACCACCGGATATAGATATACGGATCACGCCAGGTTCAGCTTTAAGAATAAGTCTCGGTATTCTTGAAAGTAATCAAATACTTTTCTTCAAATGTGAGTTCTATCATTAAGGTCTTTGGCACAATTAGAAAATCAAAATCTTCAACTTCTTCTTCCCAGCATCGTAACGCTCGCGCAGCTCCGGCCGAGTGAGCAGCTTCAGAAGAGGCAAATGTGTCTCTCGCATGTCGAAGATTCCACGCTGCTTCTGATCAATATGCGATCCGTCGATGACAATCCGTTCCAGTTCATTCAGCTTGAGAGTTCCTAAACACGGTGCTGATTAGCAATTATATTGTTAAGAGGTATCGCTGTGGTTCTTACCAGACTCGATCAAATCAGAAATTCTGGCCGGTGTGCCAGCACCAATACCCATCCTACACAATCAGTCAGAATCATCAGTATATCCCAATTGGTTCATTCTTGAAAGATCGATCATACCGTGCACGTTCGAGGAATTGCTTAGCTTCCTCCAGTTTGATGTGCTTTGCGAACAGTTTTCCCACGATTGTCTCCTTGCTCTGGAAGGTCCGGAGCGATCTATATCATCAAAATATTAGCTCCGATGCTGGTATGAATGGCTAGGTTGATCACTGCCTTACCTGACCACATCTGCCGCTCTCAACCCAGCGCCAGCCACAACTAGTGTATGAGGGGTACCCTTCTCTTCTGAAGCCTTTGACAGATCGGCACCCTTGGGAGCAAATGCCTTGAGGAAGTCTGGAAGCTTGTCCAGATGCCTGGACTCGGTGAATGAGGATGTATCGAGGAAGGCGTAGTCTACAGTCCGTCAGTACTCGACATCCGACAAAATACCATATATATCCCATACCTGGCACAGACAAATCGCTCAATTCCACAGCCGATAATTCCTTATCCACCTTCTTCGCTCGCTGAGCGAAATAATCAGCCAGCAAACGCCCATCCATCTTCCCAATCGACTGGTCAATGCCGTCTTGGCGATCCTGCATTCTTGCGTCATGTTCCGCCTGCTGTTTCTTGCTTTTCTTTTGCTTGCGCTTCTTCTTGCTAGGGCCATCTGCGGGTGCCGAAGCTGCAGGCGCTGCCTCGGGCTTGTCCTGCTTAGAGTCATCTGCTTGTCGCTTGCGCTTCTTGTCGAGCTTGTTCGAAAGCCCCTTTGGGGCAGAAGCATCGGCCATCTCGAATATAGCCCACGTCACTCAAATTAAGAAAATCAAGACCCAATGGGTGAATGCAACGAAGCAAAAGTTCAGCGTCGCAAAAAAAGTCGCAAAACCAGTGGCTGAGTCAGCTGGCCTTATCGATAAGACGTAACCAATCACATGCAGGCCCGCAATGTTATTCGAGACGCGCTTCGCAAACATTCGTTTCAACTTTCGACTTTCGACATTCCCGCTTACTTATCTATGACCAGTGTATATGATCTTTTTGATACTTTGATGCTGTAGCTTCACCTCGGCTCCAAGTCAGGCGATGTCCACCCCGAGACCGCGTGACCGGTCACTGCGCAATTCCGATGTTGGGACCAGTACTCCGTCTGGAGAAACAACATTGACGGGAGTGAGTCACTATGGAGCCCCATGATTGATTTATTCTGACTGTATTTCTACAGCTCCAGCGTCTCCCGAGTCACACGCGCTACCCACTTACCCCTAGTCGACTCATCACATCTTCGACCCCGTCCGGCCAACGGTCAGCTTCTCGATTCACGCCCCGGGCTAGAACTTCGATCGCCCCGTCAACGCCGTACGGACTTCGCGCTCGACAGCAGCGAGCAGCAAATACCCCCGGTCGTGATCGCCGCCGGAGTGGTCGCGTGCAGCGTGAGACTACGTTTGATATCCTCAGGAACCTCGGAAAAGGTATGAACGAGCAACAAGCCAATCCACAGAACTGCCGCTCTGGTGACTGGTGCTAACCAATCGGGATGATATAGCACTCGCACCTGTTTCTAAACCAATCCAATCCTCGCCCCAGGATGAGCCGCAGCCGGAGAAGGATCCTATAGACGAATTCGAGGAGATGGACAACGAGCCGGAAGAGGCGCCACCGCGACTTTCTCTCCCGATCCAGGAGTCAGAGGAGGGAAGTGAGGAACCAACCCCGCCGCCGCGGATGTCGGCTGCCTTTGATGACGATATCACCTACCGGTCTGTCGAGTACCCTCGCAAAGCGATTAGTGAGAGAGACCGAGAGCGATTATCTATGTATAGTCACGCTGGGAGGCTGAGCGAGGATTTCCGAGCTCAACTGGATAGCGAATCTGATGCAGACGAGCACACGGGCTTCGTCGGTGGTGACGACGAGGCCGACAATACGATGATTAGTGGAGGAGACTTTGACCGAGGGTAAGTTATCAATATATCGGACTCGTCTATGGTACACATTGGGCTAATATAATACAAATAGTGGAGAAACGGAGGATCTGGGCCGGTTCAATTTCGACTTCGACTTTCCATCTCCAGATCCGCCCACGATTGATGATCCCATGGATGTACCTTCGGGCGAAGCGGAAGGGTTCGAGTTGACTACAGGAGACATTCAGCCAGACCCTGGTTCACCCCCATCGGACGACGACAATGATGTCGGCGGTGACTTTGGGTTCGGCCTCGACTTAGCCCAGCCAGCATCTCCGAGCGGGAGCCCGGGGGTGGTTGGAGGCGGCTTGCGAGATGAGGGTGCTCCCGTGCAGACCAAACAGAAGAAAATTTCCAGGCATGGAATTCCTGTTCCGAACCTGCCCGCGGGAGTGGTCAAGAAGCTGGCCACCCGTTTCGCGCATACAAAGGGCGGATCAAAGGCGAAGATCAACAAGGCTGCGATGGCTGCAATCGAACAGGCGTCCTCATGGTACTTTGAGCAGGTTAGCCAAGACTTGGCTGCATACTCCAAGCACGCGGGACGCAAGACTATTGATGAAAGCGACGTCTCGACACTCATGAGAAGGTTGGTTTTGCTGTATGTCCATCAATGAATAAGGCTGACTTCCTCCAGGCAACGTCATATCAACAGTTCAACGACCATGTTCTCCTTGGCGCAAAAGCATTTGCCCAAGGAACTTCAGCAGGCTATGAGACTGGCTATGCCTCCGTGAATGATTCGAAAAATCGATATCAACCCAAACAAAACTCCAAACACCTGGGAAATACACAAAGCAGTTTCAAGGCTAACTACCAGTTGCGATTCTGGCGGACTCGGCGCATAGCTTCGCTGTTAGGCCTCTTCCGCACCAGCATCCACAGCATGACCGATGTGGCCAGGGACAGGCCGTACCTATAAAGCATGAGCGACACTTGCAACGGACATTGAGATGGCCCTTGAACAGGAATTGTCTTGACTCACCAGGTGAAGATGTACTGCGCGTGGTTTTCCTCAAATTAACTTCCGCCGCACGACCAATGGGAATACCCTTAGCCTGGCGATCACACGCCTCAAGATAATCGGGCACTGAGAGGAACAAGTTAGCTATGCTCCAGAAACCATCAGACCTCAGCTCTTACCCATAGTCTCTTCAACCCAAACAGGCTGACTGCCACTCAACTCAGCCATCTGCTTAATATCCGGGAAGTAGAATTTGCCCTCCTCCGGCTTATTCTCCGGCGTAAACATATTCTTTTTCCACGGCTCACGTAGTAGTCCCTCCACCGTAACCTCCCCCTTCTGCAGACCCTCCGGCCGATCCTTCTGGTCCACCAACGTCCTAGAAATCCAACCCCGGTTCACAAGCACCGTGCTCTGGCCTTTGCGCTCAAGCGGGGTCACGACAATGAACCCGTCCTCGCCTTCGCGCATGCGCGGCCCAATCAACATTTCCTTATCGTGGCGTAGGATGCCAGTGGCATAGACGCGGCGGTAGTCGAAGTCTGCGATGGCATCCGGGTCGACTCGCGGCGGCAGCGGCAGTGGTGGTCTGACGAGACGATCTTCGAATTTGGCAACGAGCTTGGTCTTCCAGTCCAAGCGCTGGACTTGCCATGTTCCCAGGCCGAAGGCAATGATTGGGATCAAGGCTGGAGTTGCAAATCAGCGGGTGTCTGGAATGGAAGAATTGGGGAAATAAAGTACCGAGAATGATCAGTCCAGGCCCATGCTTCTGGTTTACTCGGACCAGCTTGGCTGGGTTATCCACATTAAAGCCAGACACGTCGGCCAAGCGTCGTGACTGCGTGAATTGGCGCTTTTGTTGGAGGCGGCATCTGGAGCAGATCGAATCGAATTTCCACGCGGGGCTTCGGACAGCGCGGGCTGGTAGAGACCATGCCGTCTGTGAGCTTCTCCAGACCGAGAAAAATGGCCGCATAGTGAATGTACAGTGGAAAGCCTTCGGGGGTGGAAAACTAATGTGATGAGTTGCCAGTTGGATTTTAAGGACTTCCGTAGGCGGTCACGCTCTTCCCCGAATTGTTTCTCCGCAGTGTACGTTGTCTTCTACTTCGTCGACTCTTTAGCTGTTGCACTCGAGATTTGGCTTCTGATGAGAATGCGACTGTGAGAATGTTCTTCCAGGGATCCCTTCAAGATGGTATTGCCCTCGCTGTGCGAGAGACCAAGGCTGTGGTTTGCTTTGTTCGAGGTCGGTGATCTCCCCGCATCCAGCATTCAGCGATCCATCTAATCGCGTTTGAGGTGCAGACGATGAGCAACTGAGCTCAACATGGGAGAATGAGTGGTTTGCCGATAATGAGGTATGCTAATACGCGATGGAATGTCTCTTGCGATAGCTGTGTGATTGCTAATCCTCTGCAGCTTGCGCCAGTCCTCGATGCCAAAGCAGTGCTTCTGCGTCTGACTGCTGGGACTCAAGAAGCTGGCTTCCTGACCTCCTTCTGTCCTATATTGAAGTTTCCGACTGTTGTTATTATTAGGTTTGTCGCATGCTGGGCTCATGGTCTCTGCACTCGGCTGATTGGTGAACTTGCAGACATGGCACTCTGCAATTGTACTTAACGCCCGAGGTCTCGAAAGACGACTTTAAGAGTCGTATAATTGCAGTATTGGAAGGCCGAAAATATGCCGCTACCACTCAACAGCCACAGCAGAGCAGTGCTGCGCCTACGAGCAACGACACTGGATCTACAGCTAATTCAAATGCTGCTACATCTGTTACATTCAATTCCCCTGACGCCTCATCCCAACAACCATCCCGTCAATACCCAAGCGCATCTCAACCTCCTGCTCAGAAATCATCGCAGACGAGCTCAAAGGCGGAGAAACCCCCGCCGAAGCAACAGCCACCGAAAGAAGATCCAAAAGAAAAATCCAAGGGCAAGCAGCCAGCGGCACAAGCACCTCCAGTATCACAGAAACCCAAGCCAGTGACAGAAAAGAAACCAGCGCGTACCACCGAGGAGCCAAAACCACTACCACAGCTCCTCGAGGACCTCCTAGCCAATACCGGCTCCAGGTACGGCTGTTTGATGGCCGCTCGATCCGATCTAGTTTCAAGCCCACACAGACCATCCGTGGCGATGTACGCCCCTGGCTGGATGAACATATGGAGGCGACACCCGCCCATATAACCTGAAACACATTTTGACACCTCTCCCCAACCGAACACTCTCTGCCGCCGAGGAGTCGCAGACCCTTCAAGATTTGAATCTAGGCTCTACTGCAAACCTCGTCATGGTCCCTGTACAGACATACACGACTGCCTATGCAGCTGCAGGGACCCTGCCTGGGCGGGGCATATCTGCCATGTATAATGCAGTATCGGGCATCGCCAGTACAGCTACAGGTATTGTGGGCTCGATCCTTGGGTATGGATCCAGTACACCAGCGAACGAGTCTGAATCTGTGACTCCTCGAGAGAATGCCAGAGCACGGCCAATCGGGCCTAACATTCGAACGCTGCGGGACCAGCAGAATGAACGGGGTGATAGTCAATTCTACAATGGAAACCAGGTATGTGATTTCTGATCTGAGCAGGACCCATGTCTTCAATGCATTGACCAAGTTCCCAGTTAAACTTCGAGCCGCGGAACAAGGAGGACAAGGACAATTAAGGGGTTTTGTTGGAAAGTCCTGGGGTTGCATGCTGGGGTTGTTTAATTGGACGGTTTAGGTGAAGCTTGCTAGTACTCGATAAGCCATGTACAACATTACAACCTCGTATGTTCATGTCGGTAGAGAGCCCTGGAGGTCCTTGCAGTGTGTACTCGGGGTATTTTTCACTCCAAAACAACAATTATTGTTAGGTTGAGAGACTTGCTCTGAGGACTTATCTATGGCCATCACGTTTGACATATCAGACTCTGTTGAATACGTGGAGACTGAAGGTAGGGAGCATGACAAGATGAATCGGAGGAGCTGCATCTCACTCACCCCCAAGAATAGATTCCAAATTTGAGCAAGATCTTGAATATTATCTCTAAATACTTCTAGAAGGACATTACAGATGTTTGCCTTTGTCTATGTTCCAGTCTTTATCCCCAAGTGGACAAAGACGCCATCAACTTGGAGACTCTGACCGATGATGATTGTATTCGATAACGAGAAGAGATGGTATAAAGTACAAGAGCGATATCAAAGTCGCGATGCAAAGGATTCCACCGAGCTGTCTCAAGGATCCATGTATTGAAGAACTCGATTAAATAACGGACATCCGACTAAGAGGCTCTTAGTACGGCTTGGCAGCAGCCTGGCAGGCTTTCTGTTGAATTGTTAGCATACTCCACCATAGAGGATAGGTAGATCATGTTAACGTACCAGCTGGTCCAGGTACCAACCACAAATGCTCATGTTGCCCTGGTTTTCGTCCATGCACTGGCGGAAGTTGCGGACGTCGTTCGCGCAAGCGGGGTTCTCGTACTGTGCCTGGTTGGCACTGCTCTGCCACAGGCCGCTGTCCATGGCCTGGGAGTTGGCCGGAGCCGCCTGCTGGGGCTCAGCAGGGGCGCTGGAGCCACCGCCGCTGAAGAGACCGCCGATAGCGTGACCGATGGAGGATCCGACTGCGACACCACTGGGAGAAAGTTAGCGGCGAATTTCCGGGAAAAGTTCGACTCTCGGAGTTTCTCGGTGAACTCCGAAATGGCCGAACGGGTGAAAGATGGACTTACGCAGCGGTTGAAGCCATCTGGCCGAAGAGACCGGGGCCGGCGCTGGCCTGAGGAGGAGCCTGCATGGGAGCCTGCTGAGGGTGGGCAGCAGTCGAGTGAGGCGCCTGCTGCTGGTGCTGGGGAGCGGCTGCCGGGCGGGCAGGAGCAGCGGTGGGGCGGCTAGGAGCGCTGCGCGCGGGAGTAGGAGCGGCACGACGTTGTTGACGAGGCATGTTGGTAGATTTGTGTATGTTGTACTGGTTCTGTTGGGGAAGAAGAGTGTTAAGTAGATATCGGGCGAGTGGAGACAGAAGAAGCTAGAAGGCTGAGTCATCAGGGCGATGCAAATTCTACGTGCGTTGATTGGCCGGCGGTGTGCCGTATCACGTGGACAGGAATTTAGTTGTGACTCGTGACTTGTATGATTCTTAAAGTTCTGTCATTCTTTTGCATCCCAAAGTTGAGATGATGGTGGGTATCTAAATTCGTGGTGATGGTGATAATAACAGAGGAGGTGTGGTCATACTGTGCGCCCCGACAGTAGGAGGCTCACGATAAACCACAAATCGCCGTAACAGCTGCTTTACTTGTTATTGCGGATCTTGCGGAGTTCCTCCTTCTTCTGCCGTCTTTGCTTCTTTTTCTCTTTGCGCTCGGCGGAGTCGAGCTTCCGTTGCTTCTTGGCGGCCTTTGCATCCTTGCTTCTGGCGTGGTCCTTTTCAATCTTGGCCTTCTTCTTCTTTGCTTTTTCTTTGGCAAGCTCGGCCTCCGCATCGATGTCCATGTTTTCATCGGAATCATCGTCAGAGGCGGAGTCGGCGCCGGATTGGGCAGTAGACGGGGCTGCGCTGGAGAGATCCTTAGTCTGTGCAGGGAGGTTCGGTGTTTCAGAAGCCTTCTTCTTAGCCAGCAGGGCAGCCTTGAGTTGAGCACGTGCCCTCTCCTTAGCCTGCTTCTCTGCCAATTCCAAGTCGATCTTATTATTGCCGGCCTTGACGGAAATTAATCGGTTGTCTAGGTCACGGGAAACTATGGTACTCACAAGGCCGTGTTTGATGAAACGCCCCGCAGCTTCCTTGTCGAGAGTCATAGTGCGCTGCTCGGGCTCTGTTTCCAGTGCCTTTATTTTGTCAAAGTATTGTTTCACGCGTGTGATTTCACGAAAGACGGAGTGCTGTTTCGCATCGACGCCATGTAGTCGTAGATAAGCTGCGATAATCATTAGCAAATTCTTAGTACTCAACCAGGGCCCAGACGTACCGAATATGAGTGATTCGAGAGTGTACGTGACCAGAACATGGAGTTTGGCTTTGTCCATAACTGGCAGGTTTTTTGAGGCCTTTGACAGGGAGTGGGATAAGAATGGTTGCAGGACCTCTTCCAAGTCATCCACATCGTCATCCAGCTGCTCCAGCAGCGGAAGTAAGTCTGTTGTATCCATGATGCTATGTAGTGAAGATGAGAAGTTGACGAAAAAATTAAGACGGTTCAACAGAGGCGGTGTGTGCGGGCGGTGGAGATTTTGGCGCATCGTCGCTCTCTGGAAATCCGATATTTGCGCGCGCCATACAGGCTTCTGTTCAAAGCACCTTGGGATTCTCTGAAGTGGTCTTATACAATGCAAGTCTGAGGATCTATACGCACCTCGAACACTATCTGGAAGCAACCTTCTCGTTCCGTATCGCCAAATTGAAGTCCGTCCGGGGACATTTTCCCCGAACACCTTCCAAATGTTACAACGACTCGTGCGCCGCCCGCTATGGCGAAGTGGGCTGGGCGATGCCTGTCATTCTCTTTGGCAGATAAGTTACGGACCAACAATACGGTGTCAGTCGACATGGGCGGAAAATGTGGAAGATATCTCTCAAGAGCCGCCCCGAATGTCAGGGCGGGTGCATATCCTGGGCCTCGGAAATGTAGGGACATTCATTGCCCACTCGCTCGCATCGCGACAGTCTCCGCCGCCCGTAACGCTCCTCCTTCATAACCCACAACTTTTGGCCGATTTTCGCCGGAAGAAATACGCCCTCGCCATCAATCACAATGGCATGGACGATGTCAAAGGCGGCTTCGACGTTGAAGTGCGCTCCCATTCGAAATGGCACAAAGTGGATACACGGGATATCAAAGATAACGCTCGTGGGAAAGACGCCGATGCCGAAGAACATCTCTTTGGAGACAACACAGATGATGAAGACATTGACTGCTTGATTGTCTGTACCAAAGCAAACCTAACAGAAAGAGCCTTAAAGACCCTCAGTCACCGCTTAACTCCAGATTCGACCGTCTGTTTGGTCCAGAGTGGCATGGGAGTGATCGACCACCTCAATGAAACAGTCTTTCCGGATCCAGACAATCGTCCGCATTATATTGAGAGCGTTTTTAGCCACTTTCTCCAGAGACAGCATTATTTCCACATCGCTCATCAAAGCCCCGGGACACTCACCCTCTGTCCTACGGTCACCGACAGAACTGCTCTGATCGAAGCAGAGAAGGACACCCACTGGGCTTCTTCGACGAAACACCTTCTACGTCTCCTGACCCTTACGCCGCAGCTAGTTGCCACGGTTGCAACTCCTGCCGAACTACTCCAGCTCCAACTCGAGAAGATGATAGTCACTAGTATCATCGGCCCGCTAACCGCCATCAACGATTGCAAGAACGGCGAGCTGCTCTACATTTTCAGCGCTACCCGGCTCATGCGGTTGCTCCTCTTTGAAATCTCGAGCGTGATCTGTTCTCTCCCGGAATTGCAGGGCGTTCCGGGAATCGAGAGTCGATTCGCCCCCGAGCGCCTGCGTCGACTGGTCACACATACCATGGCTAAGACGGCCGACAATACCAGCTCCATGCTACAGAACCTTAGGGATTACAGGGGTACTGAGATTGAATTCTTCAATGGCTGGATCGTTCGCCGGGGCGAGGAGCTGGGTCTCAAGTGTGTGCTTAACTACATGATCAAGCACTTGGTGAATACCAAGCTCTCCGTCTCCGTTCGCAGAAACGAAAGCGCGGTTCCCTTTGATCTTGACAACGTCATAATCAGCGGTGACCCGGAAATCGATGATTAACATGTGACTTTGATGCATTTTCTTCTCATCTCTAGCGGCGCTCCTCGGAATAGGCCATACACATTTAGAATGGCGGGAAGGACGCTACAGATCAATTGCCCTAGATGCACTCTCACAGATTTCCTTGATCTGTGCCCACCGGCGCAGGAGCGTCTCGGCCTTTTGGCGATGTGCCTGCACCACGGTATCGGACTCCAGTGCTGCCCGCAATGCATCCATTACGGCATCCGCCTCCGTGCAATACGTCCGAAGCCATTCCTTGATGATATCTCCAGACAGCCTTTCATCCACACCCTCGGTGGAGCCTTCGAGAACATGGTTCCGCCAATCCTCTTCTTTCATGTATTTTAGACATGCTGCCACCTCGGTGCGATAGCAGACACCCTGATAGGTGACTTGATAGTTACTGGTGGAATAGTTAGCATTGGAATATACCCGCCATTCGAATATAGATTTACCCGTAATATTGGTTCAGGGATAGTTCTTCTCGTTTGTCAGCACTGGTAATGTCCCGGAAGATGATGTCGTCGAGATAAATGCAGTCTGATTCATTCTTCTCGAGGAAGAACCCATCTACAGCACATTAGCTTGATCATACGCTGTGGAAACCCCGGTAGGAAAGGGCGTACATTCAGCCAAAAGAAAGTCATTCGGGTGACTCCCATAACTCATATACACTTCATCGCCCTGTTCATAATCCTCCGTAGCCCGCAGGACATACTCATCCGCGTCAAACTTGACATCGCACTAAACAAGGTCCAAATGTCAGCAACACATCAAAAAATAACAACCTAGAAAGACAAACCTCCACATCAGAGTGATTGAAATAATCCGCAAAAGGCAGCAGCGCCATCGCATCATTCCGATCCTCCGGCGGCTCCTGATCAGGCGCGACCCAGTAGAAACTCCTCGTATTGAGAATAAGCCAATGATACGAGAAAGACCGCCAATCAGTTTCCGGCAGGACAGCAGTGACATCAGCCCAAGCCTTCCCAAGCCGCTGTTCCTGTCCAGCCAGGAGATTCTGGTGCTCAGTGCCATACTTCCTTGTGTTTGGGTCTTTCTGGATGGAGTTCCACTGTCCTGAAATACAGGGTGGAAGGACGTTTGGCTGGGATGTACCAGTTGAAGCATGACTGTCAGGCCATGTCAGTCCACCCAAGACAGTGGGCCACAGCATGGGCAGACTATCCTCGAAATCCTGGCGTGTGGGCCAGGCTTTGCGCCATAGGTCGTATTTGGAGAGTTCTTCCTCGCTGCCGTGCGTGAGATAGGCGGCCATCATGGCCTGCACGGCTGTCCCCTCGGGGAATTGCTCCCTAAATGAGACTGGAAGGCTGTCCACTGTCAGGATGACATTTGTTGGGACTTGGACCACAGGTTCTCCTTTCTTTGGAGGGTTAGTAGTGTCATATTTGAGGTAAATGGTCCTCCTACTTTGATTTTCCGCGTGGCTATCATTCCCAGTCCACGGCCGGGAAACCGGGCTGGCGTGACACCATTGGCGATGACACCCTGGGCGAGAGACCATTCGGTAAAGGCTGCGTGGTCCTCGCCGGGCCACCAGGTTGGTTTGTTCATTTTCAATCTGAGCTGAAGAAAGAAAGTACTAGACCTGTTGGTGGATCAGCATCGAGTATGACTGTGGGGATAGTAACAAACAAGTACAAATAATGACTGATGTGACTTTCAGGGCGGTATCCTATACACGAATGGCCATGATGGACTGGAGAAGTATAGATTCGACGTTCACAGAAAAGCAGATCGACAAGGGCTGTGGAGCTGTTTATCGATAACCCGATAAGTCGCTTATCACTACGGCGTCGAGTAGTGTCCATTTATGCTTTCCGTACGACTTCATCTACTCCGTCTACTGCGTTCACTCCGTCTAGTTTGTTGTAATTAAGCATCATGTCGGTCTTAAGCAGGCGTGGAGCATCCTCGCTCCGATTACCGCGGAGCCCATACTCCGCCTGTTTCGTGCGGCCGTTCTCCGCTATAAACCGCCCACAGCCAAATTATCCCGGCCATACCCCATTGACAACCATTGAGCGCGGCGTTCTCGCCTTGGGCGCATCAATTGGGTCATTGATCAACCCTCGCAGAGCTGGTATGTCCTCTCTGCTTCGGGAGCTTCAGCCCCAGAACGACCCCTCATATCACAAAGCCGGCTACTGACAAAAGCCTAGACCTCATTGCAGCGCTTGGCGAAGCAACCGCAACGCCATTCTTCATCTACCGACTTCGCGACGCAATGCTCTCCGACCCAACAGGCCGTCGCATCCTCCGCGACCGACCCCGCATCACATCCGACACCCTCCAAATGACACACCTCCGCACTCTCCCCGAGAACTCCGTGGGCCGCACATACGCCAAATGGCTCGACCGCGAAGGCGTCTCTCCAGATACGCGCGACTCAGTACAATACATCGATGACGAAGAGTGCGCCTACGTCATGCAGCGGTACCGTGAGTGTCACGACTTTTACCACGCCGTGACGGGACTGCCGATCTTCGTGGAAGGCGAATTGGCGCTAAAGGCGCTCGAGTTCCTGAATACGCTGCTGCCCATGACGGGGTTGAGTTTGTTTGCGTATGTGCGTATGAAGCCGGCGGAGAAGGAGCGGTTTTTGTCGCTTCATCTGCCGTGGGCGGTGCGCAGTGGGCTTGCGAGTAAGGAGTTGATTAATGTCTACTGGGAAGAGGTGCTGGAGAAGGATGTGGATGAGTTGCGCGCTGAGTTGAATATCGAGCAGCCGCCTGATCTGAGGGAGATCCGGAAGATGATTCGGAGGCAGCAGAAGGCTGAGAAGGAGAGGCAGCAACAGATGTCGGCCTGATTGAGGCTTTATCGTGTACGATTATTGTATAGAATATCCCCACATGCGAATGCAAAACCAGCGGTGCAAGCAGACCGCAACGCCAGAGAGTATAATTTTGGAGGCCGTGGGACAAGGTATCCAAATAGAAAATGCAAAAGGCCAAGGCTAAGAATATCACTGTATTATCCTCACAAGTCAAGAAGATCATCGTCATCGTCCCAGCCGCCTTTACGCCGGCTGATCACAATCTTCTGCTCTTCCTCCTCCTTGCGCTGGTTCTCCGCGACAGCATTCAGAAGTTCCTTAAGCTGCTCTTCCGTCACCTTTGATCTCAACTGACCGGTCTGAGCCAGCATGATCAGCCGGTTCTCGATGTCGGTGGCGCGCTGCTCCTTGACGAGTCGGATGCGGCCTAGACGGTCTGCAGCGGCGGGGTCGAGGATCTGGTTCATGATGGCGGCGCGGCGTTCCGCTGCAAGAGTTCGTTAGAGAGTTCATAAGGAAATAATTGTAGTAGCGACGTGAGAGTGCGGAGTATGATCACCTACATTCAGCTTGTCTGAGAACAGACCGTTAGTACAATCGCATACTCTTGGAGAGTAAGGTCCGTTACTCACTTCTGTTCTTCCTGACCCCCGCCCTGTGCAGGCCCTCGGCCACCACCACCACTCTGTTGCTGGAGCTGCGCAAGGCGAGCTCGCCTGATCTTTCCCCAATGTGAGCAACGCGAGCGAGTATTCTGGATCACAGTGGGATTTCATACCTCTTCCAGCTCTGCGTCAGCCATACTGTGTCTTGTTGCACGTGAACTGAAGTTCTCCAGAAGGGTTGAGGTTTGAGAGGGTTTCGAATTAATGAGGCGAGTTTAATCTGGTAACCCCACTTGTTCCGCCTGAGGCTGCCACATGGAAGTCTATACAGTGGACTAGAACACATGTTTAAACATTCCAATCGGGAATTGTATAGCTGGGCTCTCATGTATAGTTATGGTAAACTGGAATGACTGCATATCTATATTGGGGACTTGTTCAATATTCCTGGCAGGAAATACCCCAGGTATCCTTATCCCACCTGTATGCTTAGATGTTTGACTTTCCTGTAATTTTCAAGCCTGTCACTTTCTATTTTTTGTCTTTTTATTTCCCTGGATTCAAACTCCGGCTTGGACTACCGGGGTCTACGGGTCGTGTAATGTCGACACCAAGGTTCATTTGCGGTGTCACGGCAGTCGTTTTGTTTGAATGACGCGGTGACTGTGCAGATGTAGGGTCCCTACCTTTACATAGGTAACAGAGAAATAAAAATGGTTATTCTTCGTATACACATGCTCTGACTTTGTATTGGTGGTCTACCTCATTGATTCGGACCATGATCAATCTATGGTAGGAATATATCAGCGAGAAGACCCAGTATTATCCCAGCATTATGCACAGAGTATCCTCATTCCAGTTCATGGTACCTAGTTAGGTAGAATTGATATGTATAGTAAGCGTATGTCCACGTGAACTGCTTAGCTTACTATCCAGGGCCAGGGGCAAACACTGCGCCTCTAAGATGAAGCCAAATCTCCATTACCTACGCACCTCGGTATGTACCGAAGACCGATATATTGATGTCAGATTCCGGACAATTATCCCTAAATCAGGCAAAAATTTAGGTCTTCCAGAATACTGGACTTGAGGAACAGGAACATGATCGGCAAAGTGGTCTCAGCTTAGTCGCGAACTATTACTCTAGTTCCATGGAGACGTGGATCGCTCCAAGTCGCCGTAGCCCAAAAGGATCATAAGAAAACTCTTTTCTTATACGGATTGAAAATACCTACTATAAGCAGAAAATGGTGTAAAAATGCATATAATAACAGTAAAATGAAAGCAGCTGCACGTTCGTTCTCGAGACTCGATCACGATTCCGGTGTGATGTGATGGCATGACTAAGCACGTTTGCCTCCCATCAGCGCTGCGAACCCCCGATCTCTTCTTGTCTCGCACCTCGGTGGATGCTACCCACCTGAGCCTTATTATTTGCCTTCTGCTATCCTTTTCGTCAGTCCTTTTTCTTATCATCTCTCCCTATACTGCTTCGACACTTCCTCGACTGCCGACTTCCGACTTCCGGTCCGCTTCAAAGCTCCCGAACCGCTTGCGGGGAACATCCAATCATTTGTTGTAGCGAGTGAATGGCTGTGACAGCTTGGTGTTCAGTATCTGCTTGGGTGTGATGGTAGGCTCAGCGACCAGCCCCAAAAAATAAGCTGGTGACCGTCTCGCACTCCTTCGACGCCGTTTACGTCACTCATCATGGCCGAGTAAGTCCCTCCAGGGAATTCAGTCGGAAGAGGTGTTGGCATCTTCGACTTCGATAAACCGCTAACATGGAGTGCAGTCTAATTGCCTTCCAAACATACCATCATAGTAAGCTGCGGCCACCGTCTACGTCCACCATGATTTCGCGCCACGCCCATAAGCGGTCACTTTCTTCAGAGCACCGCGCTCTGTCCCCCGACAAGACCGTCACCAAAGCGAAATCCACCACCAACCTTACCGAAATCGCTTCTCAAGCAAATTCCGACACGGATTTCCACCCCAGATTCGAGGACAGCAGCTTCAACACCTTGCAGGACCCACGATTGGCTGCCGGTATGGAGGTTTCACCATCAACGTCATCGACCCATCACCCCGATTTGAGCAATGAGGTTGCGGCCCTGAGCGTGAAACTGATCCAGGCGATCAACAATCAGACCACATTGGATGACAATCTGGTTGCCACGCGACAGGACCTGGAGATAGCTCAGGTCAGGGTTAAGGCCCTGGAGATCCAAAATGAGAGACACCGTCGTGATATCGATGAAAAGGTCTATATCAAAAAGTCCGACGCTGATCGTGAGATTATGCAATTGAAAGCTGCACTTGCGGAAGAGAAGGCCGCACGCGCGGTGGCTGAAAAAGGGAAGAAAACCATTGAGCAGGAACTCGAGGCCCTCACCGCCGATCTGTTCGAGGAAGCCAACAAGGTAAGTCTATTATTTTGCATCTTTCAGTCAATTGCTGGATGAGGTCTGACATTGGTTTTAGATGGTGGCCGCAGCTAAGATTGAGCGGGAAGCGGTCGAGAAGAAGAACGAGCAATTGCGTTCACAAATCAAAGACACAGAGTCGCTCCTCGCATCGCACCAGGATCAGTTAGCGGAGCTCAAATCTGTCATGCAAGGGATGCACCTGTCTAAAGATGATGTGGATACTCGCACCAACGCTTCAACCGCTCCCCCGTCTCCGGCAGCCCCCGCACAGTTGCAGGGGTCAGCCAAACAAGAGTCCGAATTTGTGGATATCGCTACAACACCATGCATTTCTGAGGAATTGACTCCTGGCCCGTCCTGCAATTTCCCCGGATTGATCCGTATGGTGTGCCGCACCGATATACCGGCTTATGACGATTTCCGGGAACTCTTGGTGCTTGCTAGAAGCCCGATTTCAAAGCCTGCCAGCCGTGCTGGCAGTGGCTCGTATGGCGGCTTGAATATGATGAGCTTCGCCGGATTCGGTGGTGGGTCTAACTCGAACACTTCATCGCCCACAAAGGGCTTCGCACACTCTCCAAATGGGAGCCTATCTTCGCAAACGGGCTCGCACATCCCTCTGAAAGATACCCGATTCTATAAGCGAGTGTTGGTGGAGGACATTGAGCCTACACTCAGGCTTGACCTCTCCCCCGGAATATCATGGCTTACTCGGCGCACTGTCTTGAGCGGGATATGCGAAGGCACTCTTGTTGTGGAGCCTATGCCGTTAGCGACCAAGGTATATGAATTCCCTTGCTCGGTGTGTGGCGAGCGCAGACCAGGACCTCAGAACGAGCGGACGCACCGCTTCCGGACATCGGACAGTGAAACGGCGCAAAGATACTCTCTGTGTATTCAATGCTTGGAGAGGGTCCGTTCCTGTTGCGAGTTTACCGGCTATTTGCGCCTTATCCTGGATGGACACGTTCGCGCTGATGACAGTGACGAAGAAAAAGATGCTTGGGAAGAAACCGTTCACTTGAGAGAGCGGATGTTCTGGTCTCGGATCGCTGGCGGCATTGTCCCTCAATTCGCCCGACCAGCCGAGTCTGAAATCGGGCCGGTTGAAGTTCCACAAGGTAATTACTTGCATCCTATGGACAACACCTTTGTCGAGCCCAGAATGGAGGAAATGAATCGCGTCGTAGAGGCTGCTCGGCCCAACACAGCGTCTTCGATGGCAGACCATTCCCTCCGTTCCTTCGACATGGCCAAGCCCGTCACTCCGGACCTCCCACATCTCGACAGAGAAGGGGATGCTTCTGCAGACGAAGCACAGCTGAGGCGAGGCTCCATCGACTCCGATGTCAGCATCTACGAAGAGGCCAATGCAGACGTCTCGGCCGACACCGAGCCTGTGACTGACGAGCCCGAGATCAAAGAGTCCGAGGCCGAACAGTCTTCGACTTCTCACAACACCCTTAGCACTGAAACCAACGGTCAGAAAAGTGACTAATAGAAGTTGACCCAGTCAACATGACTACGACGACCGCATGGCTAGTGTTTCACGCCTGACGCATTTCATCTTTCATCCGCATTCAAGCATACCCCTCGACAAGACCGATAGACACCTACGCTGCATACGCCCATTAATTCACCCTCGGCCGTTCACCCGCCCAACCTTCAATATCCTCCATTCGAGCAGCTTGCTCCATGTATTATTACTATCCTCTTCAACTTCATGTATACATAATATAATGTCTTTTCTTCGCCCTTCGCTTTGGTCGTTTGCTCCCTGTCCTGGTTACTCATTCAGCGCGATACTCGGACTGGCTATTGGTTTTTCTTTTGACCGGAGAAGTCTACACATTGACGTTTGCTTGCTTTTTGCTGGTTTCTGCTGTTTCTTTTCGATCTGGATTGGTCTGGATTCTGGATGATATAGCAGCTGACAGACGGCCAATGAAAATAGACAACTTTCATAGTGCTTTGCTTCAGTAAAGCATCGTAGACAGGTCCTTCTCAAAACCCCGACTCATCTATTGAACTCACCACCTGGAGTTGATTTTCTGGTGCCTTCACCACTAGAATAGCCTGGATACTAGTAATATTCCATGCAGCTAGTAGTAGAGCATCAAAGAACGAGAGGAATCAAGGAATGCCCAAACGCGGCACTCTTATCACTCCTTTCCTCAGGAGATTCCCAGTCGAAGGGAAATACAGCAGGAGATAGTCTGGTTCGTGTAGGTAGTTCGGTGGAAAAGTAATAACGATAGAAAGGAAGTCCGATGATGCTATTCTGGATTATAGTGACTAGAAAATAAGGCAGGGTTCGTTTAACATCAAGGTCCAGGCTTTTTGTGTCAACAAATCCCCCAGTGGCCTAAGGGTTAAGCCCAGGGCTGCTGGACGCCTCGCCACGGGCGTCGCTCTGCAGTGACATAGTCGACTGTACAGCAGGGATCTTGGATAATGTGGCGGGCGGGTGGGATCGCCTACGGGCGGGTTATAGAAGTAAGTTCCTCCTTTCTTTTCTTTTTTTTTCTTTTCTATCTATTATACTAGAAGCTATTACTATCATGAGATAATAAAAATAAAAAATAAATTAGGCCTATCATAGGGTGGTGAGGTTGTCGCGAATAGGGCTGTCGCGACTTGATGTTGAGATTTCAAGATCCAAAGACAAGTCACACTTGAGTCGAGCATGTTATATGGGGTAAATCTACACATCTACGGTTCGAGACCTAGATGTGACATAGTTTCGGCTTTTCCTTTTTCTTGTCAACGCGCTTGAAACGAAGAGATTTGGTCGAAGTCCTCTACCAACCCACGCTTACAGAACTACAGGGAAAACACATTGATAGCACCCATCGGAGGACAGGATATTCTGGCATCGTTCAGAAATATAAGGCTATTATACAAAAAACATGGTCCAAATCGTCCCACGCGCCCCCAAACTCCAGATACGTGAAGAGGTTACCAAGGAAATGCAAAAGCTACCACCTGCCCCACACAAGAGATCATTGTCTGGCGCGCTGATGGATGTGTCGAATCTGATCCTCGATATTCATGTTCTGAGGATTGGGAACACCACCGGGTCCAATATTAGGACCAGGCTGCACTGGGCTGTCGGTGGCCATTCGCTTGCGGCGATCCTCTTCGGGATCAAGAGGAGCCAATGACGAGTCGAAGACATCGCTGCGCTGGCTGGCCAGGCGCTTGAGGTTGTTGACCACGTCCACGGTGGAAAGGTTGGTTGTGGCACTGCGCGAGTCGGCTTTGGCGCGCTGCTCCTTCCAGCGCGGGTCTAGAAGCTCGATGCGCATGTGTTGGTCCAGCTCGGCCACAGGAATCTGCTGGTGGCAGTTCGGACAGAGTGCCGTTGCGCCGGCTGCTTGATTGCGGCGGGCCTGTGCGCGAGGAACGTAGTCCGAGCGAATGCGCATTGGTGGTTGGCCTGGTGCCGCGGGTGCATGGGGTTCGACGCGGGCTTGTGCCGCCGCGGGCTGTGGAGGATGCTGCATGTTGTAGTCCATGCCGCCAGGCGGCGCGTATGGGCCTGCCGGTTGGGCTGGGTAGGGTGAGACGGATGGCATTGGGATGGGTTCAGGCTGGGCGGGGTAGGCGTTGTAGTGGGTGGGGTTGTCGAGGTCGGTGGGCATGGCCTCTTCGATGCGTAGAGGGTTAAGGGACATGGCGGCTTTCTGCTCGAGAGATGCGGACTGCAGATCCGCGAGAGAGGTCGGCGGCGGTAGATCAGACTGATCGTCAGCCTCGGTGAACATGACGGTCTCGACGACCACGAAGTCATGCCAGTCGATCTGTGCGTATTCGATCCGCTCCTGTTCCTCTAGCTCTTCCTTCTTCTGCTTCTGCTGCTCTTGGAACTTCACCCACTCAGCGCGTTGCGTGGCGCGCTCCAAGATATGATACTTGTTCTGCACATTTTGCTTGAGTTCGGCGATCCTCTTTTCCTCGGAGGTCGCAGCGTCGATGCCTTCGGATCGGAGCAAGATGGTGTACTGGTCAACCAATCGGGTGAAGAACTGATAGAGACTGTGTTGGGGACGGAGGAACTCGAACTGGAAGTTTCTGGCCTCACGCTGCGACAGTGCGGTCATAAAAGACTTCCCTCGCTTGGCGACAAACAGTGCTGTGAGTTTGACCACCTCCAAATCCTGCGCATTGATGTTGGGCATGCGCGCGGAGAAATGAAACGCAGCAGGTTCGGGGGGTCCCTTGGGCTTTTCAGGTTCGGCAGTTAGTGCTGCTTCGCCAGCTCGCCCTGCTGAAACAGAGGTGCCACGACCTCCCTTGACCTCAGTGAGACGCCACTGGTAAAAGGGCGCGTAGGCATCGCCTGGATTCAAGAAGGAGAATTTGGGATTGTTCTTTTCCTTGTCGCGGACACGATCTAGAGGTGGACGGATAGAATGTCAGTTCTGCAGCCAAATTCATGATATGGGGGATCCTCATACCTTCAAAAATAGGACCATTGCGAGCAACATAGCCCGCAGTCTTCTCGACGATCGCTAGATTGGACGGTTAGCTGGATCATTGCACCGAAGGGTGGCAGGGACGAACCTCGAATGTCCTTGGGTGGTAGCACCAAGCCTTCTGGAGGCTTATTCATATCCTCCGGCAAAGGAGTGTTACCGTTCGACGTGTCCATGGCGGCGATGGGGGATGTAACTATCGCGGCGGCGAGGTCTTTTTGGGCTCATGCGAGTTATGGACTGAGCCACACTTATGTAATACAATTACATAATGTGGCTGAGTATGGGCCTGATTTATCAGGTCTCAGTTGTCGATGTATGCCCGCATTCGTTCATATTTCGATCTTCCCAGAGAATCAATTGCAAGGGGATGATATGTGGGCTTGAAAAGAATAGGATCATGTTAGTCACTTAACGAGGAACCTTATTATCTACTCATAGTTCATATGAGGCCCCAAAGTACTTAGAATACTACAAGACTAGTTAGCCCCGGGGCTGAAATCTAAGGGGCCGTTTGAGAGACACGTTTCCCTCCGCCTCGTTGTTCTGGCCTCACCCGCTTTCGTCCATTCTCTTGCACTCCCTTTTCCTTTTCGTTCGTGCCCTACATGGGGTTCTCTTTTCTTTTTTTCATTCACAATCTTTAAACCCGAGAAGAGCTGTGGTTGTTGAGAGCTCTATCCTCGAAGCTCTCGCACAGCTAGTGGCTTTGCCGCTTCCCATCTACTGCGACTTTGGAATTCCTCTCCACTGAGGCTTTTATTTTGGTTTTTCTTTCGCTCAACTCTTCGATTCTATTGCCCACCTTCACGTTTCCCCAGATCCACGTCGCCGAACCATCGGAAGACAATGGGTCAGAAGTCGAAAGACACGCTGGCCGTCCGGCCCCAGAGCCGTTCGGGCAAGCGCTCGCCCAGTCGTTCGCCGAGACCCAACAATCGCAAGCCAGTGAAGACATATGCGTCAGATGGTGTGAAGGACTATGACATTCTCAATCTTCCTGCCTCGGATTATAAGCTACTCACGCTGGTGACGCTAATTGCTGCCGCTGTGCGTCTGTTCCGCATCTACCAGCCCACCAGCGTTGTCTTCGATGAAGTCCAGTATGTCTCAACGGTAATCTTATTTGAAAAAGCGAATGTACTAATAGTTTCCGTCTCTATCTAGCTTCGGCGGCTTCGCGACCAAGTATATCAAGGGACGTTTCTTTATGGATGTGCACCCGCCGCTTGCGAAACTGCTGATCACGCTGGCTGGCTGGCTGGCCGGCTTCGATGGCGAATTCGATTTCAAGGATATTGGCAAGGACTACATTGAACCCGGTGTGCCGTATGTGGCAATGCGCATGCTGCCGGCAATTATGGGTGTCCTGACTGTTTCCATGATGTTCCTGACACTCAAGGCCACTGGTTGCCGCTCTTCGACAGCTGTGATGGGTGCTGGTCTCGTTATCTTCGACAATGCCCTGACCACCCAGTCGCGCCTGATTCTTTTGGATTCCCCGCTGATCTTCTTCACTGCTCTTACGGCACTATCCTTCAGCTGCTTTTCTAACCAGCAAGAGTTGGGCCCGTCTCATGCTTTCAAGGGCCCCTGGTGGTTCTGGTTGGTTGCCAGCGGCCTCTCGTTGGGTGCTACGCTCAGTGTCAAGTGGGTTGGTCTCTTCACCATGGCATGGGTTGGATCTCTCACCATTATGCAATTGTGGGTGTTGCTCGGTGACCCGCAGACTGTAACACCGGTATGTTATCATCTTACTGAAATATCATGGGCTCTGACGCTAATTCTCAATATTATAGCGACTTTGGTTCAAGCACTTTACCTCCCGTGTTTTTTGTTTGATTGTCATCCCTGTTGGGTTCTACATGGCCATGTTTGCGATCCACTTCATGTGCTTGGTCAACCCTGGTGAGGGCGATGGCTTCATGTCTTCCGAATTCCAGGCAACTTTGAACTCCAAGGGCATGCAGGACGTCGCCGCCGATGTTGCGTTCGGTTCTCGAGTCAGCATTCGTCACCTTAACACCCAGGGTGGTTACCTGCACTCGCACAACCACATGTACCCTACTGGCAGCAAGCAGCAACAAGTCACTCTCTACCCCCACAAGGATGACAACAACCTCTTCATCATGGAGAATCAGACTCAGCCTCTGGGCCCCCACGGAGAGGTCGAGGGCCCGTATGCTTGGGATAACCTGACCACCAGCAACATCGAAGATGGATCGGTCATTCGTTTGTACCACCAAATCACCCACCGACGCATTCACTCCCACGATGAACGCCCACCAGTGACCGAGGCTGACTGGCAGTTCGAAGTCTCTGCCTATGGATACGAAGGTTTCGCCGGCGACGCCAACGATCTGTTCAAGGTGGAGATTGTGAAGTCCATGTCCGACGGTGAGGAGGCTAAGAAGCGGCTGCGCACCATTCAGACCAAATTCAGGCTAGTTCACGTCATGACTGGATGCGTTTTGTTCTCTCACAAGGTCAAGCTTCCAGAATGGGGATGGGAACAGCAGGAAGTGACCTGTGCTCGGGGAGGTACTCTCCCTAACAGCGTCTGGTACATCGAGGATAACACCCATCCGGCGATGCCCGCAGATGCCGAGAAGGTGAACTACCGTAACCCGGGCTTCCTGGGTAAATTCTGGGAGCTGCAGAAGGTGATGTGGACCACCAACGCCGGCCTGATTGAATCGCACAATTGGGATTCACGACCTCCGTCCTGGCCCACTCTCCTCCGTGGTATCAACTTTTGGGGTAAGGACCACCGTCAGGTTTACCTTCTGGGCAACCCGCTCATCTGGTGGAGTTCCACCCTTGCCATTGCTATCTACGTTGTGTTCAAGGGCATCGCGCTCCTTCGTTGGCAACGAAGCTACAATGACTATAAACACGTCTCCTTCAAGCGTTTCGACTACGAAGTCGGCACCAACGTCCTGGGTTGGGCCTTCCACTACTTCCCTTTCTATCTCATGGCTCGGCAGCTTTTCCTGCACCACTACCTACCGGCCCTGTACTTTGCCATCATGGTTCTTTGCCAGCAATTCGACTTTGTCGCCAATCGCGTCAAGTGCTTTGGGCTCGCTTCGAAACCCGCTATTGGCAAAGCCTTGATGACCGGATTCCTGCTGCTTAGCATTGCAGTGTTCACTCTTTACTCTCCGCTTGTCTACGGCAACCCCTGGACTCAGGGTGCTTGCCAAAAGGTGAAGCTTCTTAGCTCGTGGGATTTCGACTGCAACACATTCCACACCGACGTAAGTGTTCCAGAGTGGAAGCCTCCCCGCCGAGGATATTGAGAGATCAAGATCCCCATGGCTGACACAAGTCCGCAACAGTTGAGTCAGTATGTCACCGCAGTCGATTCTCCTGTCGCTATTCCGACCACCCAGGAAGCCCAGGCTCCTCCTGCACCTGCGGTTCAGCAACAGCAACAGCAGCCTGTTGAGCCTGTCCAGGAGCAGCAGGGCCAGGCGGCCGTGACTGAGCCCAAGATGTCTGGCTCAATGGCTCGCGTCGAATACCGTGACCAGCACGGTAACATCCTACCCGAGGATCTCGTCGCATCGCTCCGCGCAGATGGTAAGGTCAAGTTCGAGACCCGTTTCGAATCCCTGGCCAACCGTGAAAACGCCCAAGAGGTTCCCATCGTGGATGGAAAGCCTCATTTCCCTGAGCCTCAGGCGCCTCCGCACCCGGACGTGGAGGGTCAGAATCCCGAGACTGGTAGCTACCCCGAGGACTCGGTGCCACCGGAGCGCCCTGCCTCTGTTGCTGAGGGCAACACCCGCTCTGCCGAGGAGCTTAAGGCTCCCCAGGCCAAGCCCGCGAGTGAAGGTAATGAAGCTACTCAAGACATCGAGTAGAGGAGTAGATTCAGGGGCTAAGAAACCCACACCATGTATCATGAAAGCTTATAGTTTTTCCTTTCACTGTGAACAGTTGTTTTGTTAGAGTTGATCCTCATTAAATTAAACGTGAATGAGCGTTGGTGCTTAATCAAACTTCAAATGTGAAGATGTATCTGTAATGGCTAGTTTATTCAACCTACCTATCTATGTATGTAGCTGTATACGGAAGACAGAAGTACCAAGGCAATTCCATCCCCGAAATCACCCGATAATCTAAACCAACCACAAGGAGAGTAATAACGACATAGGAAAAAGAGGCTGATTCCAATTGACTCACTTTCTGAACACTATGCACAAATCTCTGGTAATCGCAAAGTCCAGGCTCTACTAGTAATCTCCCTCATCACATTCCTAGCATACAGCAGCCGACCGCATAAGCGGTTCGCTCACACTCATCATTTAAAGGCCCAATTGGAACCATTTAGTAGTCCCACTCTTCCTTGCCGTACTTGTTGAACTGCTCGTGAAGGGACTGCACAGAGGATAGTCAGTAAAACCGTCATTAAAACATACTTGTGCCCCACAGCTGCTTTCACTCCAATCTTAATTGAAAATGAAGGCAGTGTGGTATATGGCGTAGTGAGACCGGCAGGAGGGGTTGCGAATGCATACCACGGGCAGAGTGACGTCGGGGACAATGACGGTGTTCATGGCGCTGGGGGCAGCGCGGAGGGGCTGGCTGGCGTCACCGTGAGGGTGGTACTGGTACTTGTACATCTTGCCATCCTCAGTGGCGGCGTGCCAAGGCATAGCAGACTCGCCGATGCGGACGTTGGACTCGGAGCTCACGGAAGTGGGCTTGCTGCCGAAGTACCTATTGGGCGGAATTCACCTTGTCAGCCGATTGATTTTCGAAGAGGTATATAATTCTGCCAGCTCGTCCGTAGCTTCATCGGTCGGTGTTCATTAATTATTCGTGGCGGAGGTGGCGATCACGTCACAAGCAGCATGAAATCGGTTACGGGGCGGAAGGGGAGATATTCACCATCCAGCGATCAGGAAGGCACCGGACATGACACCAAGCAGAACCTATAGTTGCGAAAATTAGCCTGGAGACCCTGGGAATGGTCAATGGCGGGCGCGAGTTCGTACGTAGAGCTCGGGGTCCCGCTTGGGGCCCTTGTCGAGACCAGCCTCCTCGACCTTGGAGGACGCCATGAAGCGGCGCGGAGGAGCGCGGATAAGGGGCTGACGGGCCAAAGCCCGGCGGGTAGCCATAGCAGCAATCGAAGACATGGTGGCAGCTGAAAGTGCGTGGATAATGAGTGGGGAGGTCAAGAACGAGGTGGTGTGGGAGAATCGTGATCATTGAATGATGTTCCCGGTCATGTGACCCGCTGACTCAGGGCTGCTTCGGGTGATCTCATTTGGTGAATTTGGTTGCGCGACTCATTCGTGGTTCAGTGCTAGCTCAACCGTGTTCATTCCCTTTCGTTCCACTCCAAGGCGGTGATGTAATTGGGCTTGAGTGTTTTTGCCTCACTCTAAAACGTGAGTACTCCGTGTGTTTCCTTCGAATTCTTCGATCAAGGGGCTCGATCTAGGATCAGCTTCCCCGATGCGCGAAAACCCCTGGATTTGACGTTGACGACTCGATAGGGTCCTGAGGGTTTTGGTTTATTTTTACATTTTGTCGGTGCCCGTCGCTCTTTACGCTGTCCTGCTCGCCGTCGATTCTCGGTAGCCTACGGATCTCCTGCGCATCGCATTCCCTATCCTTTTCCTCCCACGCCTGGAGTACAATATGATAGCGCGTGCTACATTCTAGCAAAGTCAATTACCATTCCTTCCAGAACCATGGCGAATTCCGCAGATCGCCCCAACACCAGCGAAACCACGCAGTCTCAGAATCAACAACAGGTCCTAGGCATCCCTCGGCCTCCCTCGATGACAGGAATTTCATCCCGAGTAACGGATATAATATCTGAAGATGGAGAGCAAACGCAATCTTTCGCGTCACCACCATCATCGGTCCAGCATCGCCCCTCCGTCTCATGGCGAGGGCCGCGGAACTCTATTACTGCGTCCAGCCAAGGCAGACCGGAGAGCTCGGGCAGCCGGTTGAGCAGGAGCCATATTCCGTCTCTGACCGCACAGGGATTTTTTCGGCCTATGAGTTCGCAACGACTGCAGGCGCATCGCAGTACGCGGCCCATGACCAAGGGGACGGTATCGTCAACGGACGAGTGGGCGGAACAGGGCAGTCAGAATCGGAGGAGCATCATCTCCAACAGTACTTTCCAGGAGTCCGCCCTTGCTGCAGACCGTGGAGCGCCTCCATCGCGAGGCACGGAATTTACAGATCCCATCATCACTGATCGCAACACGTCCAATGCAAGTCCCATGGGAAACACCACGATCCGAAGCCTGGGGGAGAGCGTCAGGCTCCTTCGAGACCGAGATCAAAAGGAAAAGCCGCGTCCTACTCATCTAACCCTTAATGTGAACCACCATGGCCATTCGGAGCAAGACGGACATGCGCCTCCCAAATCGCCTCTCTCTTTCTTGACATTACGGAACGGAGGCTCCACACAGAACAGCCATGATCCTCGAGGACATGAGCGATTGTCCTCAGCTGGCTCGTCCCCTGGACCTATGGATGCTAAGCAGCCCCAATTACCGCGAAGTAGATTGGGCAAGAACTGGGAGTACTTCGTTGGTAATACATTCTTCTGTGGCGGTGGGCGACTTCAGAACTCGAGGGACAAGCCCGTCAACATTGCTACAGGACTTCTGGTAGTCGTTCCTTCCGCGCTATTCTTCGGATTCTCGGCTCCTTGGTTGTGGCATAACATCTCTCCTGCCATCCCCATCGTCTTTGCATACGTCTTTTATATCTGCTTCTCCTCCTTTGTGCATGCGTCTGTTGTTGATCCAGGCATTATGCCACGAAATGCGCATGTTATGCCTCCTACAAATTTAAGGGACGATCCATTGTCACTTGGCCCTCCCACAAATGACTGGGTCATGGTCAAGCTCGCTACTTCAGAAGTGGCCGCCATGGACGTGCCAGTGAAGTACTGCAAAACCTGCAGTATCTGGCGACCCCCTCGCTGCTATCACTGTCGGGTGTGCGATAACTGTGTCGAGACACTCGATCACCACTGCGTCTGGCTCAACAACTGTGTTGGTCGGCGCAATTACCGCTACTTCTTCGCATTTGTGAGCTCGAGCACCATTTTGGCTCTCTTTTTGATTGGTGCTAGCCTCGCACATATTTTGGTGTACATGTCGCGCGAGCATATCTCTTTTGGAGCTGCCATCTCGAAATGGCGAGTCCCCTGGGCCATGGTAATCTACGGCATTGTTGCTGTACCGTACCCGACTTCGCTTTGGGCTTACCATCTGTTCTTGATGGGCCGAGGCGAGACAACTCGAGAATACCTCAATTCGCACAAGTTCAACAAGGCGGACCGTCATCGGCCGTTTACCCAGGGCAACATCCTCAAGAACTGGATCACTGTTTTGGGACGCCCTCGTCCTCCAACCTACCTCCAGTTCAAGAAGCCCTACGAAGAAGGCGATCAGCGCTTTGCCATGCAAAAACGCAAGTATCTCGTCCGGGATGAGGAATCGCAGGCGGGGATTGAGATGCAAGCCGTTGGTTCCCAACAACAGGGGTAAACCACCATGGTTCCCCCGAAAAGTGACTTGGTTCTTGTTTATCTCAATTCCTTGCTAGCGACTCATTTAAGATGACGATATGATTTTTCATTTCTGGTCATATACTCGGCCTTTTCTTTCGGACATCTTGCCCGTCTTATGATTTTAATTTGCTCTACACATACCCTGTCTATTTGTGAGTTTGATCGGGATTATTCTCATGTGCTCGACATTCTCTGTCATTTCTTTCTCTTGTTACCTTTCTTCGGCCCGTCATTATGATGTGCTCCCGACTGGGCCAAGTCGAGACCATCCAACTTCTTACTATTTCCCTTTCTATTGGGCCTTTATTCTAGATATATCCATATTCCTACACATATAAACTATCCTTAGATGGTTTAATACAATATATAATTCTAGTCAAAATAAAGATTTGATCCCGATATACCGAAACGCGTAGAATCCGAACTACTTCCGCGGGACCGAAGTTACGAAGTTGAGCATTCCATCAGGGATTGTCATGTCATTAATCCCTTTCTCCCTTGATTGAACTATTTCCCCGCAGCTCATACGCATCGCTGTGTGTATCTAAGTATCTGGGACTGAAAAGCGTTGATGTTGCACGCGTCAGACATCCCCATTGCCGTAAATTGATAAGAAGCGCGGCTGCTGATCCTCCTCCTTCCCACCCCTGATATTCTTGATATTCTTCTTGATACTCCCCGAATCTCTGTTTCACCCCCCAAATCTCTTTTCCCAAGGGCGGGAAATCGCCCTTCCTTCCATCCCCTCTTTCCGAAATGGCAGGCCATACGTCCCGCCTGTCCGCGTCCGCGACTCCCGCGCTCGCTGACGTCCCTGCACACGAAACACCCGACGACATGAGCATCGACGTCCCTGAACAGCTCCTCACGCCCGAGGCCAGCCGCTCCGAAACATCTAGCAACAATGAAAACGCGTCAACAGAGGAGAAACCCGTCACGCGGCGCCGTTCAACACGAATAGCACGCGTATCGTTGCAAGCTGACGCCCTGGATAACGCAGCTGCCGAGGAAGATGAGCCCACCACGTCCTCTAGCCAGGCTTATGTCGACAGCCTCGCCAAAGCGAAGCGCACGCGCTCTTCGCTGCGCCACAGCATTGCTGTGATGGAATCGTCTCTATTCACGGGAACCGCGGATGATACTATAACCGACGACCACTCAATGGCTCCCGATACACCCATTTCAAAGTCCTCGCAGGAAGAGCCATTGGAGGATATGGCTACCTCACTTCAGCAACGAAATCTACGAAAGCGTGTGGAGAAAGCACTGGCTCAAGATGAATCTCCGAAGACCAAGGCGACGCCTAAGAGTAATTCTCGCGATTCTGTACGACGATCAACTCGTCTAAGTTTCGTGGATAAAGCGACAGATCTTTTGGACCGAGCCCACAGTGTTTTGGGCAAACGCTCGAGGGGCTTGGGTGAAAAAGGAAAGGAACTGGGTCGGCGAGCCAGTCTTCGGCCTCGAACTGTTGCGCCAGAGAAGGAGGTGGCCGCTCCTGCGCCGACCGAGCCCGCATCGAAGAAACGCCGGGTATCTGAGAGCGATCTGTCTAGGCTGCAAGCTCAGGAAGCCAGCCACTCAAAGGAACCGACTGCTCCGGCTGGACAGCGATATAAACCTAAGCGCTGGCTGTCGCACGGATTATACGTTGGCCAAGAACCATCTGATTCGCCTCCGAAGCAACGTCGAAGCAAGACCTCGGCCAAAGCTAGCGGCATACCTGCGCAACGAAAAATCATGCCAATGCCTATGTTTGCTGGCTCGCGCCTGGTACAGAACGGCAGGGATTACCAGCTTCCATTTGATATCTTCTCGCCTCTCCCACCTGGTCAACCCAAGCCGGATGAGTGGCGCAAGACTAACAAGAGTAAGTTGATACATTTATCAGATGGAATCGGAGTTGGGACTAACCAAAGGCCCAGATGTTTTCATTGGCGATGCTTCCAGTGAATGGAAAGCCAACAAGAAGTTGGAGCTGTCTACATGCATGTGCGAAGAAGAAACGGGCTGTGATGAAGACTGTCAGAATCGCTATATGTTCTACGAATGTGATAACGGCAATTGCAGACTGGGCCCGGAGTGCGGTAACCGCAACTTCCATGAGCTCAAACACCGGACCAAGGCCGGCGGTAAGTACAACGTTGGAGTCGAGGTGATCAAGACTGCGGATCGAGGATACGGTGTCCGAAGCAACCGCACATTCGAGCCGAACCAGATCATTGTGGAGTATACCGGTGAAATCATCACACAGTCTGAGTGTGAGCGGAGGATGAGAACGGTCTATAAGAACAACGAGGTTAGTAGTTCTTCACGCATTGCTTCAGATGGTTGTTGACTCTGTATTAGTGCTACTATCTGATGTACTTTGATCAAAACATGATCATCGATGCCACTCGAGGATCCATTGCCCGCTTTGTGAATCATTCATGCGAACCTAATTGCCGCATGGAGAAGTGGACTGTTGCTGGGAAGCCGCGAATGGCCCTCTTTGCCGGCGAGAATGGGATCATGACCGGACAGGAGCTGAGCTACGACTACAACTTCAAGTCAGTTTCCTTTTGCTCTTTACTTCTTGATGATACTGACCACCGAATAGCCCGTATTCTAGCAAGAACGTCCAGCAATGTCGCTGTGGGGCAGCCAACTGTCGAGGAATCCTTGGCCCTCGACCAAAGGATAAGGATCAACGACCCAAGGCTGTGGACGAGAAGAAGGTTGTGAAAACGACCAAAAAGCTGGCCGGCACGAAGCGAAAGCTCGCGGATACGGATGAAGACACAACCGCACGCGGAGGCCAAAAGCGCAAGAAGATCACACCCAAGTCCATCAAGGCTAGCGTTAAGAGAGTCATGACCAAGGCCACCACTGCACGAGGAAAGGCGGCTGTGAAGAAAACAGCGACCAGCAAGACCGCAACCAAGAAGGGCGTCAAGTTGCCTACGGTGAAAACAGCTACCAGGGTCAAGGCTGCTGTTCGAGGACCCCGGAAGACTTACACTTCGAAGGCTGCACCAGCCTCCCCTGCTAAAAAGACATCGCCCCTCAAGCGGCCATCTGCTGAAACGAAGAAGCGTATTCTTGCTGCTGCTACCAAGGGATCCAAGGCAAAAGCTCAGAAGTCGTCTGCCAAATCTCTTGCTAAATCACCCGGCAAGCCTGGTCGCAAGCCCGGGCCTAAGCCTAGTCCACGGAAAGCACCCACCAGGAGCCCTATCAAGGCTCGGATGACTGCTTCCAAGTCCACTGGCACTGCGGCGTCAAGTCCCGGTAAGGCGGGATCTACCAAGGGCAAGGGTCTTGGTGCGAGTGTACGAAAGACGGCGCGGAACATGGTGCGCAGCGTCAAGGGAATGAAGAAATAAAAAACAAAACCCTCTGTCGAGTCTACTCGAATGAGTTGATAGGTGCCTTGTTCAACAGCAGATTCCGCACAATTGAACCCGATCTTTCAACAATCCAGCTCGGCACATTGGCCCGCAGCGCGAAACAGAACATTATCTTCCTTTGGCTACGCCGTTACTCTTCTATGTCTCTTGGACGACTCTCCGACTCGATTGAGAAGTTCCTGCTCTGTTCTGTCGGTTATGCAACTGTGAAGCAACCACAAGCCGGCAACTATACTTGTTCCACCCTTAATATCCCAATCCAATTATTGCCCGACTCCACCCTCTTCAGCTCGGTTCCTACGAGCAGTTTGCAACCCCCATGGCTTTAATCCTTTGTTAATTCAATTCCCCTGGCGCTGCACTACCTGTTTTACTCTTCTACTCGGCTTGGTGGCGTTTCGCTCAATGCTTTTTAAATCTCAGCTTGTCTGTTGACTTTCTTTACCTCTCTTTTCTTTCCATTCCATCCCCTTTGCTACTTTTCTTTACCTTTCTTGGGTTATATGCGCCATGGTCACGAATGGGATTTGCTCGGGTTTGGTTCAATTGGTTAGGTGTGTCTGCTGGTTTGTGTAACTGAAATGAAATATCAAATTCAACATATTTGAGCTGAATTATGTCTCCGTAGATGCCCAGGATGTTTCCCACACAAGTTCGAGTTGAGAACCTCCACCTCCATCTAGGTCTGTTTCCATACATGGACGAAACTACCTACGTAGGGAGGTTAGTAAGATATGTCCAGCACTCTGATTTATCAGTTGAAATAGATACCTAGGTATGAAAGTATGTCTACGGTAAGAAAAACACCCGGCAAATGTTATTGCACTTGACTACCTAAATAACCTTTGAATGCTTCAACCAAATCCACTTCACTTCAAGAATCACATGAAAACATTATCGACTCCAGCCTATACTCCGGCAAATCAATGATCACGCATACATACATCATGTAAGAAAAGAAAGAATGACTAGGAATATGTGCCATTCATTGTACAAAGAGCTGCAGATAGATGTCAAGATGATTATGCAGATGTCGTGGGAGGAGCCTCGGGTCCATTCTTTGCCTCCGGTGCAGACTCTGCATTTGTAGGCTTAGGAGAAGGCGCTGCTTCATGGCTAGCATCGGCAGAGGATGCTGGTGCCTCTGTCCCGGCGTCTGGAGCAGGTGCTGCTCCTTCGGTGCTGGGGGCACTGGGCTGGGGTTCGGAGGCCGGCGCTGTGGGGGTTGCTGACTGAGCTGTCGTGGATTCGGCTTGCGGTTGTGCCTCAGATGCTTCGCCCATTTCCACATCTTCTTTGGCTTCAGGGGCGCCAACTCCATTCTCAGTACCCTCTGGAGCAGGGGCATTTTCGGGGTTTTGCGCCTCGGCTGGCCGCTGGACCTGCACTTCAATAACAGGCCTAGCTTTTGTTGTCTGTGGGGACGCTTCTCCCGACTGCACAGGCTCGGGTTCCTTCGAGGGCTCTGATGCTTGATCGACAGGGTTCTCGAATTGGGCCTCAGTCTTGACTCCGTTGGCCTGGGGCTGAGATGCCTCTCGAGCGGTGTTCTCATCTGCGATAGGCGCCGCCGCGCTGCCCGTGGTGGAAAGAGAGGGTTGCTCAGGAGCTTCTGATTCTTCCTTAGGCACTATCTCGCCTGTAGGCTCCGTATGAGCCGGCACCGGCTGTTCGGCAGGAGCCTCTTCACTTTTCACCGTAGGCAGGCCAGGTGTTACAGAAGCAGAAGCAGAGACATCCGCATCTGTCTGAAGAGATTCTGAAGGGGCCGCTGAGGGGTGCGAAAGCGATTCCGGACCAGCTGCAGTAGGAGGTTCTGAAACAGAAGGCTGTGCTTCAGGAGCCGCGTCTCCCATATTGATGTCTTTTGATTCGTTCGGGCCATCGGCTGGAGGTTGAGGTGTAGACTCGGCACCGGATTGGGCCCCGGGAGTTTCTGGGGTTTTCGCATCCATCATGGACTCGTCTCCCTCATCGCTTTCATCGCCATCGTCGCCATCGTCATCATCATCGTCTTGACCGGAATGATCAATCGACATACGAGAACCGTCCTGTGGTTCTTGGGAACCAGGAGCGCCACCCTCAGTGCCAGGGGCAACGCTGTGCACTGTAGCTGCATCGGCGCCTTCTCCTGGGGCAAACATAACCTTCTTCTTCCGGCCCTTGCCAATACCTTTGCCCTTTCGCTTGGGGGAGGAGGCCGTCGCTTAGAGGGTTCCATCACAGCAGCTGAACCAGCCTCTGCAACCACGACACCTTCAGAATTGACTATCCCAACGCCCTCCACGATGGTCCCGGGAGCGGGCGTCTCAGGCTTCACAGGAACTGAACTCTGCTCAGCAATGCTCTGAACATCTCCAGTAATTTCTCCTTCAATGCGATGTCCTTCGGGCACCCATGCTTCGTAGATAGAGATGTTGCCAGTCACCGGGTCAACCTTTTTGAATTTAGTTCTTCTCATAGGCAAAGATCCCGAGCTACCATCGACCGCAGAAGCGCCGCCGTATAACGACGGCAGGCCGGGGCGTCTTTTAGCGAGAAATTCCACCTCTGGCGGCTCCATATGCTTGGGAAGAGTCTGCCACTTGCGACTGGTGAAGCTGCGATCAGCCTGGACAGAGCCCGCGGCCTGATCGTCAGGTTTGTTGGGGTCCTTCTCTTCCTTATCGGCGGCTGTGGTATTCTGGCGAATGTGGATGCATCCCGCACGCGCAGCGCGCAGTAATGCTTTGCTGACCGCAGACAAGAGGTCACTGTCGCGCGGCATAGGTAGCTCCGGGAGAACTGGGCCCGCAGGACCCTGAGCTCCGAAGTCCGAATCCTCAACGGCTTTAGGCGCCTGGGAGTAGGTGTATGGTTGTTTCGCCCAGCGACGGACGGGCAAGCCCTCGAAGACATCGTGGTCGATTTGGCCGTTTCGGGTGCGGTTAGGGCCATCGAGGTGTCGCCCCGAGCGCGAAGACCTGAACTGTAAGGGATGTCAGTATCAGGGCTCCTCAATTGATAGTTCGCCTCTTTCCGTTGTCCGCGGACTGGATGGTAGCTGGTCACTGGAGCAATCGTCCCCGGCATGAAGTGAAACGTACAGTCGAAGGCATGGTGGCAGCCTGCGGTCCCTTTTCCCCAGGCAGACCAGATACTATGCGCTCAAAATAAGAAGAGGGACAAGAGCGAAAGCTGGAGTGAGTGGGGAGCTGGAGTGGATGGGCGGAGCAGTAGCGTTACTTCGGTCGCGCTGCGATCACGCAGGATCATAGGGAGAGTCACGTGATATACGAACGCATTGAACAATACAAACATCATGTACTTGCGATCCCTGAAAGAGTGGAGAGAGACTTTCTAATTTGATACTCGGGAAAAAGATGGAATTGCCAGTGGCTGCGCTCGCATTATAATACAGAAGAAAAGAATCCAGGCCAATCGTCCCGGTCACAACTGACTCGTCGAGAACTTGTTCAACCGGATGAAGTAATTGCAGTCCTTTCCATTTGAGACATTCAAATCATTTAGTCCCAACTGCGACAAGTTAGCGAGTGCCCAGCGTCAGGATATGGGATCTTAATCATAGCCAATACGTACCCGGTATCTTTCTGGCGAACGATTCCACCGTGATTGCCTGTCTCCTTTCCCTGCAATGAAAACGTTAGTCGATTAGTTCGAGATCTCTGAGTGATTGGGATTCCCTACCGTCTTCTGGCCCTCCACCACCAACTTGTCCAGCTGATAGAACTGGCTGATGACCGTTTGCCTCTGCAGGGATTGTTAGCTTGATGATCTAATGTGTCCGGGCGATTATTGGAGAATTCGAGTCGTGGTTGAAGGCAGTTTACTTGTATGTTCCAGGGTAGCGCAGGCCATGGTGATCGGTTCCGTTTACCCCCATCCAAGGAAATGCATCTCAAGCTCGCCTCGAATAGCGCAGGTGATTTACCTTCATCATACGCAGATCCTGCAGTCCTCCCTGGATCAACTCCTGTATCCGTCGCTCCTCCGACTCCTGTTGGTGCTCGCGGAAGGAGTCCCTCGTCTTGCGACGGGCATATTCACGGAAGTTGTAGTTGGAAAACTGGGACGATTGCCGCAGCAGGGACCGGAACTGAACAAGAGAGATGTTAGCGAATTCTGACAAACAACAAGGGACGATCTGGGAGTGCTAAACCCAGATATCTCGTTGCCCGAGACGACTTACCAGAGACCGGACCTGGAAGGCGGTATCGCGCTGCAAAGACGCAACAGACATGATGAAACAGCGAGTAAGATGAAGAGAAGTGGGAAATCAATCGAATGTACTATCCGAGAAGGAAAGAGACCGCTGTGTTTGGCAAGGCGTGTTGCGCAACTGCGGAGATATACGTGGACGGAGGTGGCGGTTCGGGCTTCCGCTCAGACACAGGGTGATCTGAGGAAACGATGGATGCCGAATCGCACTGAAAATGTCAGGGATAATTCCAGCCGCAGATACAGGGCGATTATCGACAGAAGATGACTCGAAGTGGTGAAGAGCCGGGAAAGTTGAGATTCCACAGGGAGGGAAATTCTTTTGAGTTCGGAGGCGCCAATGACGGAGTTACCGGGGCCGAGCTCCACGGATCCTCCCCGTCTTGCAGAACCTCCACAACATTGGCATTTCCATTCTGTTTGCATCCTCTTTGTACACCTGTAGCGATGCCTCAGATTCCTACACCACCAGCGTCGCGATCGGGCTCCGAGGCCCCCGAGGCTCTCGAGGCCGAACTGAGGCCCGCGGAAGCTTCCTCGGAGTTGCTTGCTTCATTGGACACGCTACTGGAGCAGTATCTACACCTACTTGATCGGCAGCAGAAGCTACAGTCAGGACTTTCAAAGCAGCTGGCTTCGGTATGACTCTCTTTTTCGGTGTCATTGTGCCCTGGTATAGCAACATGCTGATTGTTGGTGTAGGGATTTCTTTCGCTGGCCCATGCAAATTACAGCTGTCCTCCCGGGCGCCGATATGGCTGTGACTATTATGATGAGCGGATGAAGGCGAACAAGAAGATGTACATAACCACAGATGACAATGTTGTTCGTGGAATTTTGTTAACGTGTCGCGATCAACAGCTCCATCGAAGCCGGAGAAGACGTGGACGAGGTCGAGCACACAAAAGTCTCCCAAGATGAAGCAAAGACACCTGAGTCGAGCAATTTCGAATACACCTTCCACTTGGAATCGACCTCCAACCGCGAGGTACAGAAGACCGACGGAAAGGGCGATGCGGAAAAGTCATCCGTCAAAGACACACAGGCCGAAGAATCGTCGCAACAAGAGGAGACCCCTACAAAAGGCACGAGTGATACAACTTCGCCAGCCGCTGAGGACTCTGGTGCCACCGTCGACACTGACGAATCGACCGAAGAGCCCAAAAGACCTCAAAAGAAGTTCCGTTCGGACGATCCCATCCATTGGTACGGCATCCTGGTGCCGCCGTCACTACGCAATGCACAGAAGTGCTTTACCGAAGGCGTCCAGAAAGAAGTACCTAAATTGGCCGAGACAATTGTTGAAATGCGTACTCTGGAACAAAAGATCACCCAACTGCGAGCGAAGCTTAGGATCTGCCCTGCCGAGTCTGATCCCCAACAACGCTAAGCGTATAGATATCGTCTCCGCGTGTCTTAGACCGAACATGAGCTATCTAGGTTGGTACAGCACTGGATATGCTACAAATGATAGATAGTATATCGCCAGCTTTACCGCCGATATACGTTTTAAGAAATGCATGTGCGCCTTCTACCCGTGGCATGACCGAAATGGATAATATGGCTAGTACATGCCCTTATCAGTGCCCTTTTTTGGCGTACATATTTGGGGGGTTTTGTACGGGGTACTCCGTAGTGTGACCTGCCCAGATCGTTGCCGAGGTGTGTAGACCATGTGTTGCACGAGCGGATTCACGAACGGTGGGCGATGGAGTCGGATGAGCAGCACGATTGCTTCCATGCGTCATGGCTGTGTTTCTGTATATCCATTCTAGCCGCCGGCCTTGCCGTAGATGAAAGTCCCGTGCTTGTCGGGAATATTAGAGTTGATGAGTACGTTTCAGTAGTCCCTTGCCCTAATTCCCCGATCGAGATGCAGCAAAACATACCAACCAGCCAGAAATAAGAAAATACGGAATATGACTGATCCATATAGACGCTTCCAAGGTCATCATTTAGAACGCAAGCCATATTAATCAAAGTATCGACGACTGGAAATCAAAAAGTACTAAGCGAGACCCCTCCATGTGAGACGTGGCGTAAGAAGCTAACCTATACCGCACCCCACTCGCGCCGGTGACACTCGAGATCTGTCAAAGCCATTCGCGCGCTGCCGAAATCCACATCTGATTCGCTAGTCTCAAGCCAATCTGGACCTTTTTGTCTGGTGTAGCAACCTGAAACCCCCTGCCTTTTTGCTAGATTGCTACGGCGCAATCAGGGGCTTGGAATTGCACCCATCACAGTCACCGCAGCCAAGTCAGAGCCGTTGATTGGGTTCACATTGGATGCTGGTCATACTGGTCGATTCTCAGATCATTTGATGATCAGATGGCTTTGTCAGGGGCTCTGTTGGTGATATCCGAACTGATGTGTAGATTGCAGGAGGACGGGACGGGAAAGGAGAGGGAAAATGTGGAAAACAGTACGGAGTAACCAATTAATCTGTCTAGCTAATAACTATCTAGTACTCTGCGGCTCGACCGTTAGCATGGGCTCCACTGAAAAAAGAGGCTTTAATATCTAATTCGGGACTGGGATTGTGTCAGGCCTTTATCGTGTCGATTCTCTCTCTCCCTTTTCCTTTCTTTTTTATCGTGATTCTCTCTTTCTTGCTCGAGCTTGAGGCTCTTCCCCTCCTTTTCTGTGTTGGCGCTTGGTGTAAGTATTTGACTTAGAATCCGGTCTAGTCGGTTGGACCGGTTGTGTTGGCAACTGCAATCTATTTGGCCTAGGATGCTAACATACACCTTTAGGCTCCCTTTTTGAAGCAGCGCGGGTTTAACGCTGCCTATTCTTCCCTTGTTGTCTCAATACAGTGATTTTAAACTGTTGTATGTATGAATAATGGACCGCCGATCTGTTGCTTGATATTGACCTTCCAACAGAGGCATTGTATGCCCTTTCATTCTTTTGATCTTTGTTTTGCTCCCTGGTTCAACATCTCGCTCGGCGCAGCCCAAATTCAATTCGACGTTGACCTACGGGGTATCTCAACAGTGATCTTCCGCATCATTCTCTCATTAACCCTATACGTTCTTTTTTTCTGACTCGATCCGGTAATCGAGTCTTTGACATACATCTCCTCATTCGTTATTTCATATGCCAGGGAGCCTCAGCCTCCTAGGATCTCACTGAATATCTACTGCTTCTGGATGTCGAAAGCCCGACCTTTGCAAAGTCGATATACCTACAGCCGCCCGGTTTCAAAAGTATTAGGCTAGACAGGCCAAGAATCAATGAGTTCCAATCAAACAGTCACCCCAGGCTCCAGCTCGTCTGGGCCCGAGACGAGCAGGAAGGGGTCTGTCAAAAGAGCCAGAGAGCTGCTAGAGTCAGGTGTGCGGTCAACACAAGCAACATCGCCGATCTCCAGACCTCCGCCGTTTAAAACCGCCGGACGCCAGACTCAGTGGCCTCTTCCAGCTTCAGGTCTTCAGCCACACCCTCTCAACCCTCATCTACACCCTCAACAACATCCTAGGTTCTTGGCCCCTCGCGGTCCTCCGCCTGCCAGGCCTCCACGCCCAACCGAGGTCCCTGGTCAATTGCCTTCGCCATCTATTTACTCTATCAGAAGTGGACAGGGCTCGGAGACTAGTTCGAACTATTCATCTCGACCGGCTCGCTCATTTTCCCATCCTAAACCACCCCAATCGCTGCCGCCTCCTCGACCACGCCCCAGAGCAAAGGATGACTCCTATGTGAGCCCTACCGGGACAAACGATATGACTCCTCAAACATCAGAACCGAACGCCTCATCCGCAGTTTCTGTCCCAGCATGTCCCCGATGCCCACGCCAGAGGCACTTGTGCCCTCAGTGAATCCTCGACCTCGTACCGCAGGCATTACAGCGCCAAATGCCCGGAGCTCTCAAGCTCGTAGATCGTCCGTTTCTCCCATCCCAGAGCGCGAGGAAACCGTGAATCCTCGTCAGACTTTGGAGTCCCTAGCTTCAAGTTGTGCTATTCCCTCTAGCTGGGGATCCGGTCCAGCAGAGTCCGATATTCCGGGCACTTATCTGGATAACGAATCGGACGAGGATGAACACAACGTGGAAAGCAGCCAGAGTCAAACTGAAACGCTAGTGAGAACCGCCAGTTGGGGAAAGAGGCAGAAGCCAACTATGCGTACAATCATGAAGTTGAACATGAACTCAGAAGTATCAATCCCCGATGTGCCATCGTCCAATCCTCGGGAAGAGTGGAACAAAAATGCAGCTGTTGAATCTCATATTGTGGGGGCTGCTATCAGTCAAGGACTTCATGCACCCAGTGTTCTCCGGCGGGGCTCTACTTCTACGACAGAATCCTCCGTGGACCCGGAGAAGCCTCGTTTTGCCAATATTGAACACGATCCTGCCGCGGAGAAAGGAGTCATGGAGCCCTTGCCCAACTTGCCTATGGTTGCCCCCACAATGAGTACCAAGCGGCCTGGTGGACGTAAACCTCCGCATCTCGACATGGCAGCTGTGCGAGATGCAGAGACCCGCGGAAGTCTTTCGAGCTTGAGTGACCTGATTCGACGTGCTACTAGACTCGCGTCTAACCTCGACCGCGGAAGAACTGCCAGTCGCGCAGACCTCACAGCAGACCCAGAATACAAGGGTTTCGTGGGTGAGTTGCTGGAAATGAATATGTTAAAAAGATCGATCAGCTGACAATACGTAGGCCGCAGTACAAGTTCCCTTTCCGAGATGTTGGCCTCTTTCCCTAGTCCCGGGTTGAGGACATCCGACAATCGCAGCTCGTGGCCCGTTTTCTTCGGACGCTCCAATCCACACAACGTCGAGCCGCTTGGCTCCAACGATGAAGTGCTTAATGAGAAGCGTCCTTCCCAGCGACGATGCTGTGGAATGCCGCGAAAGTGGTTCATAATGCTCTGCATCATCGTTTTCATCATTGTCGTGCTTGCAATCCTTCTGCCCGTCTTCCTCATCGCTGTTCCCGCTCAAAAGGTCAGCAGCACCCAGTCATGCGCCAAGACGAATCCATGCCAGAACGGCGGAATGGCCGTGTCGAGCGGATCCCAATGCTCGTGCGTGTGCTCCAACGGCTATACTGGTTCGCAGTGTACCGTCAAGGGCGATTCAAGCTGTGTCACGTCCGAGGTTGACATTGGCACACGTAGACAGAACGCAACAATGGGCAGCTCTCTTCCGCCCTTATTTGACAATGCGCAGAGCAAGTTTGGAATCGACCTGGACTCGGTTACGATCATGGCCCTCTTCAGCTTGGGCAATGTTTCCTGTCAGACTGAGAACTCACTGGTCTTCTTCAGCGACGTCGAACGCAGTAGTAGCAATACCCGCCGCTCCAGCGTGCTGCCACTAGATCTGCCATTGGCCGATGGCGAGGACATCGTTTCTCCCTCCATCGTACCTACAGCTACGGGCCCCGCGATTGCCGCCCGGGCTATGGCCACCTTGGACGGCATTCTCTACGACGACCCCAACATCAAAGGTGATATGCAGGAAAGGGCAAGCCCAAAGGTGTCAAGCACAGCAACTGTAACACAGATCAGCCCATCCGCAACCACGACCATCGCGGCGAAACCCACGACGAGGGTACCGGACAAGGTAGTCGAGTTCTCGCAGGTAGCGGTACTGTATATCCTACAGAAAACGGGCTCGCTAAACTCGGCGCTATTCTCCGAGTCACTGATTAGCTCGTACCTGACGAATTCCTACAGCAACGCAATCGACCCGCAGATGCAGTTACTGGGGGCGTTCAAACTGGACTTTGAGCAGATGAGAATCAGCGCGGAGAACGGCACGCAGTCGAGTTGAATGTCACATATTCATAGTTTGTTGTTTATTGTCGGTCTACTCCGTACTTTGTACATATCTAGTCAATGCCAAGCCCGGTTTCCCGATTCGGGCACGTCAATCACGACATTTTCAGCGGAGGTTGCGTGCTGGTCACGTGTAACAGAATTAGAACTTTCTAACTGTACTCTATACATACTTTATACTCTGAAGATATAACAGATGTTGTATTCCATGACTCTTTAGCCTTGGAAAGGGGAGTACTTCGTACAGTCTCCATGCGTTGCAGGGAGTAAATCCCGCCCCCTGAAAATCTTTATAATGTCCCTGAAGATCTCCGTCATAAACGAGTACGGAGTCCACGAGTCAGCGGAGCTGGCTTCAACCAGGAAAATGTAGTGGTACGTACCGTACTTAGGTACATAGTAGATACCTAAGATAATATTCCAAGATAAACCATGGATCCTCTACGCTCTTGCCCAGCATAAATCCGAAACGTGTTCGGGGAATTGGATGAATTGATATCCATCGGATCTCGAGCGGGCCACGCTTCAACTCGAATTCTGGCTGGATGAATCCATCTGGCCAAGACCGCAGCGTCTCCACCACTGACGACTTCAAGGCCCCTGGCATGATGATTGTCCTGCTTTCTTGCCTTGCATGGAGACGTCTGGATGCCTGGAATTGGTGGAAGCTTGGTACTCCGTAGATGATAGAAACTTGATAAGCATTCTTTTTTTTCTTCCCCTTCCCCTTCCCCACTCCTTTCTTCTTTTCCTCCCATCTTCTTCCTTTTTGTTACTTTAATCAATTTGGGGAATTCATACCAAAAAGTATATACAATGGCCAACCCTCCCCACGGTGGTATCCTTAAGGACTTGCTCGCCCGCGATGCTCCCCGCCACGCCGAGCTCGCCGCTGAGGCCGAGAAGCTCCCCGCTGTCGTGCTCTCTGAGCGCCAGCTGTGCGATCTCGAGCTGATCATGAACGGTGGTTTCTCTCCTCTGGAGGGTAAGTCAACTCTTCTCTAACTGTTCGCCTTCAATTCCATTCAAAAGATTTTTTTCTGGAGGGGCGGACATGGATTGGAGGGGTAATTACTAACGCCGATGTCGCTCGCAGGTTTTATGAACCAGGCCGACTATGACCGGTATGTCCTATACGATGCGGTTGCAATTGGAATGCATAAATACTGATGGCGTGTGCATAGCGTCTGCGAGGACTGCCGCCTTACCGATGGCAACGTTTTCTCCATGCCCATTACCCTCGACGCCAGCCAACAGACCATCAGCGACAACAAGCTCAAGGCTGGTTCGCGCATCACCCTGCGTGACTTCCGTGATGACCGCAACCTGGCCATCCTGACCATTGACGACATCTACCGTCCCGACAAGTGAGTGCGCGATAATTGATTTTTGTGAAACTGCCCCTCCGGACTACGGACTGCGAATTGCGACACTGCATACCGTCGCTCCACGCATCTATTTCGCCATACCAATTGCTCTCACCAATTGCGTCGCTGGCCATGCGCACATCTTTTACCGCTCCTTTCTCCTTGTGGTGGTGCTTACGCTGAGCGCCTAGCAGGCGACTCGAGATTTTTCTTTTTTTGGGACACTTGCTGACGTAGACTCTTTCCCAATCTAGGGAGAAGGAGGGTAAGCTCGTCTTCGGCGGTGACCCCGAGCACCCCGCCATCAAGTTCCTGAACGAGTCCGTCCATGAGTTCTACATTGGTGGCAAGGTTGAGGCTGTTAACAAGCTCAACCACTACGACTATGTCGCTCTGCGCTGTATGCGACCCTTCCCCGATTGCGGTCGATGCAATTCCAAGCTAATTGATTGTTAAGACACTCCCGCTGAATTGCGCGTCCACTTCGACAAGCTGGGCTGGTCCCGCGTTGTCGCCTTCCAGACCCGTAACCCCATGCACCGTGCTCACCGTGAACTGACCGTCCGCGCGGCCCGCTCCCGCCAGGCCAATGTCCTGATTCACCCTGTCGTCGGTCTCACCAAGCCCGGTGATATCGACCACTTCACCCGTGTCCGTGCCTACCAGGCTCTCCTTCCCCGTTACCCCAACGGCATGGCCGTCCTGGGTCTGCTGGGTCTGGCCATGCGTATGGGTGGTCCTCGTGAGGCCATCTGGCACGCCATTATCCGTAAGAACCATGGTGCCACCCACTTCATTGTGGGCCGTGACCACGCTGGTCCTGGTTCTAACTCCAAGGGTGAGGACTTCTACGGCCCCTACGATGCCCAGCACGCCGTCGAGAAGTACAAGGATGAGCTCGGCATCGAGGTCGTCGAGTTCCAGATGGTTACCTACCTGCCCGACACCGACGAGTACCGCCCTGTCGACCAGGTCCCCGCTGGCGTCAAGACCCTGAACATCTCCGGTACTGAGCTGCGCCGCCGTCTGCGTACCGGCGCTCACATTCCCGAATGGTTCTCCTACCCCGAGGTTGTCAAAATCCTGCGTGAATCCAACCCCCTCGCGCCACTCAGGGCTTCACCATCTTCTTGACCGGTTACATGAACTCCGGCAAGGATGCCATTGCCCGTGCTCTGCAGGTGACCCTCAACCAGCAGGGTGGCCGCTCCGTCTCCCTGCTGCTGGGTGACACCGTCCGCCACGAGCTCTCCTCCGAGCTGGGTTTCACCCGCGAGGACCGCCACACCAACATCCAACGCATTGCTTTCGTCGCCTCCGAGCTGACCCGCGCCGGCGCTGCTGTCATCGCTGCCCCCATCGCCCCCTACGAGGCCTCGCGCAAGTACGCCCGCGACGCCGTTTCCCAGAACGGCTCCTTCTTCCTCGTCCACGTCGCTACTCCCCTTGAGTACTGTGAGAAGACTGACAAGCGCGGCATCTACGCGCGCGCCCGCCGTGGCGAGATCAAGGGCTTCACTGGTGTTGATGACCCCTACGAGGCCCCCGAGAAGGCTGACCTGGTTGTTGACGCCTCCAAGTCGTCTGTCCGCTCCATTGTTCACGAGATCATTCTCATTCTCGAGAGCCAAGGTTTCCTTGAGCGTCAATAAACGTACTGTGTGATTAGATTTTTTGATTGTTTTGAGGCTATCTTACCCATAGAGATATTTAATTGCTTTCATTTGCAATTGTATTCCCAATTTCCCGAACATAGATTCTCAGTTGAAATCTTCTTTGTACAGAACTTCCTACATCGCGAAACTTGACCATCAGGTCTCACTCAGGCCTGGATGAGCGACGTCCGAATTACCCACCACCTAACCGTACTTCTGGTATCGACCAATGTCTTGAGGTGCCAAAACAGCACGTTTGTGATTAATGTCTGGTCTGCTATAAGTCATTACTAGGAAAGCTCGCAATAAAGAACCCCAGGGCTACTGTAAAGCGGCGACTATAGATCTAATATCACGTGATCGGTAGGATGCAAACACCACAAACGCGCCGTCTATTCGAAGGCTTCAATCACGAATCTAACCTTCATCAATGCAAACAAGTATGTTGGCTCAACGGAATGCCGTCGGTCGAATACCGGTGCAAAGTCGACCGTATCTGCCACGGACTACTGGTCCAACCGCCATTCGCCTGCGACCGTTCACCAATCGCACCCGCCTACTCCTCCTCTCACAGCCATCAGGCCGCCCGCAATTACCATTTCTATCACCATTAGCACCGACACGGCCACTCCCCCTCTATCAAGACATTTGCGTCAGCACTTCGCGCGACTCATCTCCACAGAAAGCCAAGCGCACTTTAAGCAACGCTTCTCCCGCGTTTCCAAGCTCTCCGTAACCTTCTTGGCCATCATCCTCCTGTATCAAGTCATCCAGGTCGGCATTTACCAAGAAGACATCGAGCACCAATGGCCCACACCCACAGAATGGACATTGAAATCCCGCTGGTGTCTGCGCTCAGCGCAGGCTTTGCAGAACCCTGAATACATCGGCAAGCTGATTACCGATTGGCCCATGGTTCATGGGTACCTGAAAGAGCTGGTGACACGTCTAGAGGATACGGAGGGCGAGGGCAAGGGAATCATCGAGCAAGACGAAGGTGGAATTTTGGTCGAGGGCATCGGCCGCACTGGACTCGATATCTCGATGAAGAGCGAACCATGGCGCCGTGGTTACTTCCAAGCTCTGATGGGACTTGGCAAGGCTGCTGAAAACCTGGACGGTTGGTTGACCGACTGGAAACAGAGAATCTCTGCTCCAGCCGAGTATGTCGTTGGACCGTCGAACCCCCGGCCCAAGCCTGTCCCCGTGGGGGCGGAGACACCGCGGGAAGAGGACTGTGAACGGGCATCTCCGCCTCCTGAGACCTTCTATATGAAGATTTTGACGACCAAGGGCTTTGACACACGGCAGAAGCTGGATGCCGCTCTTGCGTATGCCGATTGGCTTGATTCTAAGGGATTGGGTCTTACCGCCGGTGATATGTACACCTGGGCACTGGACATTGCCGCTGAGGGATTCGAAGGCGATGTTGGAAAAATCATTGATCTCAAGACTGGGGTGTTGAAGAATGGCTCGGAATTGCCGTCTGAGAATCTCATCCGTGTCTCGACTGCTCTTGCTGTGCATAACGCTAAGCGGGGTAACCTCCCAACTGCCCTTTCCATCTTCACATCTGTCCTGAAGGCCCGGCGCAGTCTGCCCATTTCATCCAATCCTCATGTTTCTCCGTCTCCCCCGTCCTTCAAGTCCAACGACATCTTCTCTTCCTTTTTCAGAACCCTCAAAACCGTTCTCGTGCCCGTGCAATACCCTGAGCCTCTCCCTTCGGGGAATGCCCCTCCTTCCCGTACAGCTAGCTCTGCATGCGACGAGGCAGGCCTGATGACCTACATCGGTGAAATTATCTACGCCTCGTCATCCCGCGAACAGGGCCTCGCTTGGACGCGCGATGCAGTCGAGATGGCCGAGACGACAATGCTGGATCGAAGGAATTCCGAAGACCAAGATGCCCGTACACGCTGCGCGCAGTGTCTCAAGGTCGGTCTTGAGAACTGGAAGGTCATGGTGGCTACCCTTGTGAAACGTGCCCAAAGGGAGGAACAAGAGAGTCTGGAAAAGGCAAAGAAGGCCTGGTATGGTGGTCAGAGTGCTGCCAAAGCCAAGACTGCTGAACTGCAGCGCTGGCAGGCCGAAGAGGCCCTTGTTGAGGACCGCATCCGCAGACTCTTCCCTCTGCTGGAGGGCGAGTCGGGGTTGGATAACCTTGCTCCGAATAGTTCTCTGTTCGTGTAAATTATTTGCATATAGCTAGCCTTGGAGAGGTCATGGTATGGAGTCGGTTTTTTGATATTGAGGGTCTGTCCCGTATTATGTAGATGATATCTGATCTATGAATGTACTGACTATTTTTCATTAAGGCTTTCTATCCATTGTGTAGATGGTCTATGATCTATGAATGTACTATTTTTGATTAGTGCCCATCTGTGTAGCCTAGAGATATCTGACTAAACTGTAAACTGGACGATGTCATTCTCTGTTAACCACTTTGCAGCTAACCAGAATTGGCCGATAAACACTATGTCAACCAAGGTTGATGTGAAGGCCTTACCGCAATTAGAACGGAGTAGAATCGAGTAACTATGCCTCAAACGCTGGAATTACGGGGCCTAACACCCTACTCTGCGTTCACTCTGTGCTCATTCCTGACTCTTTGTGTAGCATCCACGCCGCTTTTTACAAATATTCAGTGTGTCGAGGGGTTTCGAGCAATCCTCAGTGAGAGGTACCTTACTGAGGTAGGTTATCAAACAACCTTGGGTTTGCTTTGCTTTTTGAATCGACCATTACCACTCCTTCTTGTCCTCCTTCATCAACGACTTCTTCATTTGCGTATCTTCTTTCTCCTGTCTCTGTTTTTTTTTACTCAACATCTCAACCAACTGATCGTTATTTAAAGCATCTGTCTCTGTCTCTATCTCAGTCTCAGTCTGACCGCTATGTCGACTAAAGACTTCCAAAGAGACCTCACCCAGGTCAAGCTTCCAGGCAAATTCGAGTATTTGAGCAAGGTGAAGGCTGGTGATATTGACGGCTCGGTCTGCTTCACCTTTACCTATGCGACCTTCTCTATTGATTTCCAGGTTGTCACTCGTGAGTCGGATCCCAATCAATACATTGACTTTCATTTACTGACCGGCCCGCAGAGGCTCATAGTTACCCCAAAAACCACGAATATCTCGTGTACTCCACATCTGATGAGCCTCCCGCCGCAGTCACTGACGCCGTTGAGACTGTCGTGGCCTTGTTCCCTCGCATTTCCCTTCATGGCCTCCTTACTGTTCTCCAGAGTGGAATTTGCTCGGCGCTCCAGGGCTCAAAGTTCGAGCCACCTGAGCAATATCAGAGCTATGACCTAACGATTATCGACGACTCTGATCATTATGCTCACTCTGATGCCGGTGAACCCGCTGATTTCGATCACGACGGCGATTTCGCTCCTGTCGCCAACCAAGATCCATCCTGCCTGCGACAGAAGATCCGCCAGGATCTTCGAGAAGTCAAGGAACACGGTTTCAAGGGCGGGTACTTGGGCGAAATTGCTGGAAGTATTATTATTTCGGTGGCCAGCCGTATTGATGAACTGGGTATACCGGAAGAAGCCATGGATCTTTGGAAAGTGCGCCCTGACGAGTATTTCGTTGTTCTCCTTCGTTACCCCCGAGGATATCTGGACATGAAGGATCTTTTTGACACCGGAGACTTAAGATCCCCATTTATTCAGATGTGCGTTGGACTCTGTGACTCCTATAAGCCATCGGCTTCGGCAGCTGTGATGGCCTTCCAGAACAGCACATCGACTGGGAAGGAACCTGCGGACCAGAACGAGAAGGACAAGAGCAAGCTCAGGCCCTTGTTTATAGGCACTCAGCTCAACAGGCTTTTGAACGAGCGGTTCATGGGTATTGTGAGGCTTCGCCTCCAATATGGATTTTCTTGGACGGGTGCAGAGCTCTTTTTCCAGGCCAACCAGGGAAAGCGTCTGGACCAGCAAGATGCATGGTCACCCGAGTATCTCGTGGGAGATGAATGGGCAACGCCTCCTCCACCATCGCTTACGACCGATCATATGGCCGATACGGGCCTGAAGCTGCCCGCAATGTCCTTCCCTCTACTCGCGATGCAATTTACTCTCCGACACTTTGTCAGATGCACAGAGTTCTGTCTCGTTTGCTTCTGCAAGAAGAAAGATGACTTTGAGGCATTGAAGCCCTACGTCTGCTCGAAGGGCCTTTGTCTCTACCAATACATCACCTACGGCATGGGCGAAAGCCTGGAACATGAAATCAAATCCCAACCAAACGTCGTCGATATGCTGGTCTCTCTGGCATATGTAAGGGCAAAGGCCGGAGCGCTTACTGATTTCCCTACAGGCCTTGGAATTCGGGTTCCGAATGTAAAGGCAGCCGACCCGGAACGTGTGAAAGGTGGCCCCCCTACGGTCACCTACGCCCACCCTGCCTACCCTGCCGCAGAGGGTGACACCTCTACGACTACCTGGCAGTCAGACGAATATTATTCTGCAATACTCGACCCCCAAAACATTGTCGTCTCCCATGAAGACATGCCCAGGCTTTTTATGAAGCTTTGCCAAAAGGACCAGCCTCGGCTTACCGAGGGCCATTGGATCGTTATTGTCACCCCTGAAGGGACAGATGGATTCTCATGGCACTGCCGGGTTCAACATGTCGGCTTCGAATATGTTGAACTCTCATTGCCCCTTTGCAAGAGCAAGCAGTTGTCAGAGGCAGACGTGCAGAAGGTGGTGAAAGGCTGGAAAGGACCCCAGGAAGTGAAAGTCACGATCTACGAGAAACTCTTTGACATTCTGAAGAACCCACAGAAACAAATAAGCATAGTCATGCTTCTGGACATGCTCCCCGAGATTGGTGAGATGATCAAGTACCTGGAAAGCCAAGGGCCAGACGCGGTCCTCTCCTCTTGGCATGACAGGATTCCAGCCGCCTCACTAGATATGTTGCGGTGGATTGTCGCCTCAAATCGGTCATGCATTGTTCAAGATGATAGTGACCCTGAGCACTTGGTGAACGACATGCAAGGCTACCTCCAATTCCGCCTCGTTCAGGGAGCCCCAGACAAAGAGCAGCGCTTCCTCAAAGCAGTGGAGAAGCACTCGCGCAAGACTAAGCACCAGACTCTTTTTGCGTGGCATGGTAGTGCGCTGTCCAACTGGCACAGCATTCTGCGGCAAGGGCTTAACTTCAACACCATTGCGCATGGACGTGCCTGTGGAGATGGCGTTTACATGTCTCCTCACTTCAACACCTCACTAGGCTACAGTGGGAGCTGGGGCTATACACCGCATGGACTGTGGCCCCAAAGCAAACTCAATATCACGACAGCTATATCCTTGAATGAGGTTGTCAATGCACCAAGTAAATTTGTGTGCTCCCGAGGGTGTTATGTCGTGGCACAACTGGACTGGATCCAGCCCAGATACCTTTTTGTCGGGATCGGGACCAAGACCAAGACCGGGACTGGGACCGCCCCTTTCATGCAGATTGCAGGCCCAGTTAAATCCGAAAAAGTAAAGGCGTCTGCCTCTGTTATCTACGAACAGGACCCTCAATGGCGAGCCACTGGAGCCACTGGGATTGCCGTGAAGATCCCGATCTCGGCGATTAACGTCAAGAGACGAGAAGGGCTTGGCCTGTCTACCCCTATCCCGAAAACTACCCCGAAAACATCTGTCAAGAAAGTGGCGAAAAGGTTCAGCAAGCGCATGTCTCTGCTTTCTCAAAGCACTGGTGACAGTGACGAGCAGATGGACGCACAAGATCTGGAGATTCTTCTCTCAGATTCGGATGTGGAGGAGGTCGAGGCACCTCTAAAGAGAACACCTTCAAAGAGAACACCTCCGAAGACATACAATACAAGGAAAAGGACCGCGGACAAGATTACTCCAGAAAAAGAGAAGAAGGGAAAGAGAGCCGCCAAAGAAGATCCCCCGGCCACCGACTTTGTCCCAGGGTCTCTAAAGAAACACCTTGCCCGTTCTGGCTCCACCCAAATATGCGACTAGCTTCGCAACAAAGGTCCTTCAGAAACAGTTCCAACAAACCGTGAAGATTCAACAAGAAGAGAAACCACACGAACTTGGCTGGTACGTGGACCCCGATCTGATCTCCGGAAACCTCTACCAGTGGATCGTGGAGCTCCACAGCTTTGACAGCGAACTCCCTCTCGCCAAAGACCTGAAAGCAAGAAAACAGAAAAGCGTCGTCCTTGAGCTCCGCTTCCCACCCAATTACCCCATGGACCCCCCCTTCGTCCGCGTCATCCGGCCACAATTCGTGGCCTTCCACGCCGGGGGCGGTGGTCATGTCACGATGGGAGGTGCCTTGTGCATGGAACTACTAACCACCTCCGGATGGACGGCTGTCACCTCCATTGAGAGCCTGCTTTTGCAGATCCGTCTAGCTATTAGCAGTACTGATCCTCGGCCAGCGCGTCTTGCATCGGGGGGTGGGAGTTATGCTGTTGGAGAGGCGATTGATTCCTACAAACGAGCTTGCCATGTGCATGGTTGGGAGGTGCCGAAGGATATAGAGTTGATGCACTGGTGATTGGGTTTGCTTCTTGGAATTGGAGAGGAGGATGGATTCTGGATATTCTTGCTTTCTTTACGATAAATTGCTAGGATGAGGCTAATGCATAATGAATTTAAGCCCGCACAGGTGGGCATCGCTTATGAATGTTGTGAATTCTTTCCAGGCGTGTTAGTTATAGAGTATGCGGTAATTTACAATGACTCGTTGGACAATGCCTTCTATATTCAGCTTTGACCTGACAGTATCAGGTGGTTTGGATGGGGAAAAACGGACAGGATGTTTCAAAATGGGCAAGAATCGTACGATGATTGGTGGTGGAGATGATGCACCCGGGACGATCTCGGCACTTTCTCCTCTCCCATCATTGGTAACTTCACTCCACTACCGCTGGGGCTAAGCCTTGAATGTAGTCACGTTGGTGACAGTCTATTGTCGCCAACATGACTGACGTGATACTAATGCAAGATGCGCGTTGCTTGCACAGTTCCACATATGAGCCAACGACATCCACCACCTCCCAGCAGGGATCGAACGTCCACAGACCAACCATAGACCTGATGTGATAGCCACCAACTGGCCCCGCGTCTAATCATCTGGAACATGACTCAAGCTCGACTCAGGAGACCCTTCAAATTATTTTTAATGAAGTTGTCTAAGCTTCCTACTCGAGAGACCGGGGATTTCGAGCTTTTTTCTTCTTTCCTGGCTATCGAAATGCCCTGCTCGTCTTGCTAGCCTTACAGCAGCACCACAATCCAGCATGGCTTTATCCACCACCAAGCTGCGCTGGGGACGATTGCTGCTTGTCCCCCTTGGAGCGCTCACGCTTATTTATTGTTTTTGGCCGGCTTCACCTACTCCCCTCAATATCACTCAACCCCAGCAGGCCTGGGCCGGGGACGATTTAGTCACTATCGAAAATCAGACACTGGGTGTGAGTCTTTCGCAGGAATTCAAAGAGACGGCTCCAGCTGACCGTAATAAAGTTCGGAAAGATCTTTGCCATCAATTTGCCCGATCGCCCGGACAAGCGGGATAACATTGTCCTGGGTTCTTCAATCTGCAATTTCCAAGTAGAGTTTGTCGACGGCGTGACTCCGGAAGAGATCCAGCGTAAGACATATCCATATGTATGATACGAAGAAAGGCCCCCATGAGTTAGCCGCTGACCGTCGTCTAGAATTGGAACCCCGATCACAGCCAAAGCGAATACGCTGCCCGCCGGGCACATCTAAATGCGATACGACGGTATGCATCAGATCTCCGCTCTATTGCCCGACACAGAATCTAACGCTACATAGTGTCGTCCAGGAAGGACTAGAAAACGGAGTCGTTTTTGAAGACGACGCTGATTGGGACGTAAACATCAAATCCCAACTCCAGAGTTTCGCCCTTGCAGTCCGAGCCCTCCAAGGCACAACCAAATCACCAACATCATCCCCATATGGCGACGACTGGGACATCCTCTGGCTAGGACACTGTGGTCTAGAATGCAAGACCGATCTTCCATACCATCAAAGTGCGGACGACGTTACTGTTCCTCAACCGCGTCATTTCCTTCCATATTGGCGTGAACCACCTCCAATCGCTCGACCTGATCATTCCCGAATGACTTGTACCGTCCAAGACGCCGTTTGTTCAGGCTTCTACGCTGTGAGCTTTATCGGCGCACAGAAGCTCCTAGCCGCATTGTCAGTAAACCCGTCCGGTCTCGCGGAAGAAATCGATACCGGCGCGCAATTCGACGTAGCGCTAGGGCGTATGTGCGGTCATGGATATTTACGGTGCTTTGCGCCTTATCCGGCTGTTACTGGATATTTCCGTTCAGCTGGAGCGTCAGAGAAAGGGTCAGATATTCACCAAGAAGGAGGTGGCACAGTTGGATTTGCCAGCTGGGGGATACTGTATAGCACCATGTTGAACGTGCAGCGTATTCTAAGGGGGAACCCGTGAAAGCGACATGGGACGATGTCGAAAACCCGTTGATGATTCCAGATGAGGTTGGAATCCGAGAAGGAAATCTCTACGTGAAGGGCGAGAATGGGTCTTATATGATTGATTCTGTGCATGTGGATGAACAGTATCGAAGTCACAGGGAGATCGCTGTCTATGATTACCCCACATAATCCTGGATTCTGCACATGATACAATCACCCCAGGTGTAGTGATTTGAGACCAACTTCGGTATCGCTCCACGGTGTCGGCAAGCGCAAGGAAATGAGTTGCACCAGTGGCTCTTACTACATAGAAATGTTGGGGTCATATTGCAAAGGTTGATCGCCTCACCCCTTTTGGCCCAAAATTGACATCTCGAGATTGACCCTGTGTGATAAGGTCGCGGCTAAAACATAAACTTCAGAGTGAGACTTCCAGAAGCGCCGATCATCGCGGTCCTGCAAGCTACCGCCTGTCGTCCGTGGGTTTTGAGGCCCAAGAGGCATAGTGCCCGCAGACGAGTTTTCTAGCGCCCAGCGTCCCTGCATACAAGCGTGGGTCCATCTCATTTCCCGTCCCCGGTGAGACGATATCTTTTACATAGGAAGATTTGGTGAGAACGGTCAAAGATAGCGAGATGGTTGGCCCACCACTGCTGCTCCACATCGACCCATCCCTATCGGGGCGCAGATAGGAGCAACCTACTATTTTGGAGCCTCTGCACGGTGGCGACATAGTTTCCTTTCAACACAGACATCAGCCTGAATGACCTGAAGAGATGTCGCATGGGCCAGGACAGGTATGCTGCAACTCCATAAGAACTGTGCCAATTCTTCCCCGCGCTGGGGATGTTCCTGGGCAACCAATGAAAGAGGAAGGTTATAATAAGCTTTAGGGCACGCCAGAATTCCGCGGATTGACATTTTGCTTGATAAACTAGTGATTGGTGAACCTCGCCGACCCTCGGGACTTTCAGCCAATCAAGGTCACGGCAACTTATCGCCTTCGGGACCCGTTTCCCCAAACATGTTACCTAAAGCAAAACTACATGATGACTCCCCGCGTTAATCGGACGGACGTGGAGAAAGGGTCGTAAGTGATATTCGAGCTGTCGTGCGCCGGGGTTCTCTTTCTTCCTGGTCATCTTCCCACCAATTTTTCATCAGACATCTCCTCTTTTTGCAATTGTATATTCATCATGGGGATGGGATTAGAGGGTGACGATGCGCAGTTGGCCCAGATGGGCCACAAGTCAGAGCTGAAACGCCAGTACTCCATGTTGTATGTGCAGTCTCTCGCTCGTCGAGACCCAATTGCCAGGCTAACCAGTCCTATGTGAATTACAGGTCGATGCTTGGTCTTGCATTTGCTATTCTCAATGTATGTGATTCCAGTGGTATTCGAGGGAATGATCTGATCAGCAACTAACAATTCCTTGTCAATAGTCATGGACAGCTTTGTCAACGAGTTTATCTCTCAGTTTGCCCTCGGGAGGCCCGACGAGTGTTGTCTGGGGTAAGTTGCTGCAGTATTCCTGCAGTATTCTCAATTCAGTTGACGTAGATACTGACTGCGAAATCTAGGCTTGATAACTGCTGGTATTTGTAGTTTGTGCATGGCAGCCTCGCTGGCCGAGTTCCTATCTGCATACCCTACGTGAGTGACCAGAAGAGCAGGCGTTGGAAAGCTTTGGAGCGTGACTGACATGGGTTAACAGTGCCGGAGGCCAGTACCACTGGGTCGCAGTCAGTAAGTGGACTTTAACAATCTTCTTCAAAAGTGAAGTACTAATATCGTCTAGTCTCTTGGGAGAAATGGATGCCCATTCTATCCTGGATCACCGGCTGGGTAAACTGCTCTGGTTGGGTTGCCCTAGTGGCCACCGGCGGTCTGCTCGGTAGCCAGCTAGTCCTTGGTTGCATCTCTCTGATGCACCCCGTACGTTGTTCCGACCTTCAGTATTGAAGATCCGCTTCTAACAATTCCATCAGACCTTCGAGGCCCAGCGCTGGCACCAATTTCTGATTTACGTCGCCTACAATATTGCTGGTTTCCTCATCAATGCTTTCGGAAACAGCATTCTACCCTATTTCAACAAGGCTGCCTTTATGTGGTCTCTGACCGGATTTACTGTTATTTGCATCACGGTCCTCTCCTGTTCCTCCGGCAACTACAACTCCGGTGACTTTGTCTTCCGCGAATTCATTAACGAGACTGGCTGTATGTTGATTGGATTCTGTGTATTGCGAAATACAACTGACGAATGTAGGGCCCGACGGAATTGCCTGGTTACTCGGACTGTTACAGGGTGGCCTGGGTGTTACTGGATTTGTGAGTATTTCTTGCTCGATGACAGTTCAGTGGACTAATGATATCCCAGGACGGCGTTGCCCACATGATTGAAGGTAAATGCGATGATGAACATGCTTATGAGAGTACGACTGACATACCATAGAAATCCCGAACGCTGCTGTCGAGGGGCCCAAGATCATGATTGCATGCGTCGGAATTGGTACTGTTACTGGTGTCATTTTCCTGATCGTGCTCCTGTTTGTCGCTGGCGACATCGACACCATCATTTCATCCTCGGCCGGTCCTCTCCTGGCCATCCTCAAGAACGCCACTCAGAACAATGCTGGCGCTATCTGCCTGTTGATGTTAGTATTCCATGATTGTCCCATAGCCTTGCCATGTCTAAGTCTGACCGAATCCCAGCTTCCCCCTCGTGTGCATGCTGTTTGCCACGACAGCCATTATGACCACTAGCAGCCGCATGTGCTACGCCTTTGCCCGAGACGGCGGTCTGCCTTTCTCACGCTACTTCTCCCAGATTCATCCCAAGCTAAAGGTCCCCCTGCACTCGCTGTATCTCAACTGGGTATTGGTCATCATCTTCGGTCTGATTTTCCTTGGCTCTACCAGCGCTTTCAATGCCATCATCTCCGCATCTGTTGTTCTGCTGGACCTTGCCTATGGTATCCCCATCGCCATCAACTTGGTCCGTGGTCGTAACACTCTTCCCGAGCGTCCCTTCGTCCTGCCCAACGTTCTTGGATATATCCTGAACATTGTAAGAAGACTCTTAAAGTATAGCATTTGGATTTGACTGACTCCCATGGCAGATTTCCATCGCGTATATTCTTCTCACCACCGTCCTCTTCCTCTTCCCTCCGGAGCTTCCTACCACCGGCAGCAACATGAGTATGTCATTCACTTTCTTCTTATAGTCAATGATTTGTGTAATACTAACAACAAACAGACTACTGTGTTGCCGCTATGGCCATTGTTGTCATCATCTCCTCGATCACATGGTTCGCGGACGGTCGCAAGAACTACGTCGGTCCCCGCATCGAGGCGGAGTTTTTGTCTGGACAGCCTGAGGTTAAGCCTGAACATCCGGTTGCTGCCGTGGAACATTACAAGGCCTAGGATATTACTCTACTTTATTACTGTAGTTTATTTGACAAGAATTGAGATGTACATTTGCCTTTTCAATATGTGCACGTGACATGTAAATTACGTCATTCTTTACTGCCTGAGGCCTTCAATCCCAACAATCGACGGCGGATCCCAGACTCACGTTGAGCCATCTACAATGGACGTTGAAGACAAGTGTGTCATTGAGTAACACCAACCACATGGTCCAAGGGTACTGATTTGCCAGAGAACGGACCGAGATCATTGTGCGGCAGATTTATCTCTCGGCACCAAATTTCCCCACCATCGAACAACGTAGCTCGGAGGCAACGCCAGGATGTTCCAGATCTCATTACCGTCATTGAAATCATTTCGGCTGTTTGGGAAGAAGCCAGTCATTGATATCCCACCTATCAAAACCCACAATATCGAGAACGCCCAGGAGAAGTCCGGCCGGGCGTTGAAGCACCTTCTCAAGCTGAACCATGCGAATAACGCTATTCTGTACAATGATCGGAAATTCCATAATCATGCGCCGCACGTAAGTCTACCCGGATTATTCTACGTATGTGGCTAATTTATTGACTCTCTTCAGCTCATGAGTGCTGCTTTCCTGCAGGGCGCGGACGCAGATGATTTGACACGCGTCTACGAGAATGAATCCAAGTTGTTAGATGCATGGGACGATTCACCAGCAGAGCTCACTGCAGATGACTGGAGAGATCACCTGGGGCACCGAGAGTATATTCTGTCCAAATCCTTGCGAGTATTCGGACTTCCTAACAAGCAATTACAACCAGATATCAAAAGGCCTTTGTAGATTTCTACGAGGATGAATTGGTACGCTTCAATTATGATTGGAAAGATGTTGTTACCGAGTACCTCTTCTCCGGGGACGCGCCCATCTTCAATGCTCTCCTTACCGACCGTTAGTCTTCACTTACAAAACGTGACCTACCTCGTATATACTGACCTGTTTACAGTGGGACATCCGCTCATCCATCTCGCTTACGCATTTGAAATGGGCAGTCGTGAGGTAGCAATGGAAGCACTGGGACTGGCATCAGTCTGCTACAACAGCCTACACAACTACGCCGAAGATCCAGTTCCTTCTCGACTCGAGCCTTCCTACCAGTCCACATCGCCATTTGAAATATTTGAAAACGTCCGTTCAGAGAAACCCCTCGATGGCTTCTTCGTGACACCGGGCGAGAACAACCTAGAAAAGCTATTCAGCGACCGCGACGCCGTCCTCCTGAACCACTGGAACGCATGGAAGATGGAGAACCCGACTGAGCAGTTCCGCGAGAGCCAAGAGCTAGCAGCCGCACTCCTGGTAGCATCGTACAGCGGTCCGTCAGAGAAATACGATTTCTTCCTTGCGCATGTTTTAACCACCAGCCATGCTGTCCGTGTTCTCCTGCCTCTGATTCCGCCAGAATTCCAGATCCCTCTTGTTCGTCAGTGGTGGCTCATCACGCTGGCGATTTTCATGGCCCAGTTACGTCCTGAGACGCCGTTGGAGCGGATTCGGGACTTTGATCTCAAAGGGAGAGATTGGGATTGGACTGCCAAACAGGCTGTTAAGGGGGAGTATTCTACGGATGCGCATTATGTTAAGGCTATCTGGGCGTTGAGACAAATGGCTACTACGTGGGGTGATCAGGACCAGTTTTATCTGAAGGCTGCTGTGAAATTTGCCGAGGAGTTTAGTGGTTGGGGTGGTTTTGTTTGATAGTTTGTGGAATGATTTTGGTTACCAGTTATAATTCAAAAGGCAATTTGCAGGTTGGCTGTCAGCAGTATGATGGAAGAGGATAAGACTATGGTAAGATTTTTTGGAAAGTGAAGAGGAAGTTGATATACGAAGGCCTTTTTAGAGATATTGCCTGCCATGCAGAACTACAGTAGTAAACTAGGTAGCTAACTCGCATCTTGATAGTCCTTGTCGAATTTATACACTTACATTACTTCCTCGCCATTCAGGAATATCAGACAGACTTTAATATCTTCAACTCTTGGTACAAGGTGCCAGACTAATCGCTATCGACTATTGGGGAAGCAACAAACTTTTTACACATAACTCATCACTATTGTAGCTCAACCTATGCCCACCATGTTTCGCTGTCAGTAATCATGGGGAAGGCTTGATGACATCCAGGACAGAAGCTCGCTACGACGTGGTAATCCAGTCGCGCAACAAATATTCGGCTTCGGCCAAATATGTCCGTCTCCCTAAATCTAAAGGAATAGAGACGAATGGGTTATTCGGTTGCAATTAGTTAGAGAACGGGTCTGAATTGCTATAAAGCTGGCAATTTGGATGGGCTGCTCAAATACACGACTGATCTCTACGGGAGATATTATCCCCTGCCTCCGAATCTACCTGCTTTTTTTCCGACAAAATCACTCAAGTCGCATGCCTCACAGTCTCAAATCCTCCATAACAATCACACCATTCGCTCGATATCCGCCTTCCCAGACCCAGTAGATCCAGTTGTCCTATCTCCAGGGGTGTTCTGTTTCCGGTGAGTGCATCTCAGTCGTAAGCACACACCTCACCGTCCCTTTAAATCACCAGCTACCAATTTATCCCAAAGAGCAGGAAAATCTGCAAAGGAAAGGATCTGTTTGAGGGTGAAGTACTGAATCACCCCTTGTACCATGGCACCTGAATCCACCAGCCGTTGTGCAATCTCAAGTCTTCCTGGGCTAGGAAGAGGGCAAGCCGTATACGAGGGACCGTCCCAAAAGAAAACCTTCCTGACACTAAGTGCAATATGCAACGCAGTGGGACCGCTTGCAGGGTACGCAAGATGTTTGTCTGTCACACCTGTATTAGCGTGTACATCCACGCTGTGCTGCAGTAGGATCTCCACGATCTCTGAGTGTCCGCCAAATGTGGCGGTATGGAGTGCCGTGCCAGTCCAAGGCTCGTTCACATACAGACCCGAAGGTTTTTCATCTGGATTGTTCCACTTGACTGTGGACGCATGAACATCTGCACCTTTGGAGATTAAGACTTTCACGATATCTGTATATCCGCGGAAGCATGCTATATGCAATGGGCGCCAGCCATAGCCATCTGACACTTCTGTATCAGCACCGTGGTCTAGTAAGAGAGACACAATTTCAATTCTCCCATGTCTGGCTGCCTGATATAGCACTGGAATGTCATGCATCCATTCGTAGATTGCCTCATAAGGATCATTTCCCATTTGAAGTAGCTCATTAGGATCATTTCCCATTTGAAGTAGCTTTGAAACAGCATTGATGTTGCCATTCTTAACAGCAGTTCCTAGGGAATTCTCATTCCTCAGGAAATCTTCGGACGAGGACGAACTGTTCGCTGCTTGTTTCATTCCCGCTGCATCAGCGATACTTCGATCTTGAACATTTTCATTGGCCCCGTGGGCTACCAAGGCTAACCTCAGCGCCTCGTTGCCCTTTTGAGTGGCAAGATGCAACAGGGTTTTCCCCTCGACATTAACTCTGTCAAGAAATCCCGCTTTCCGCAAGCAAAAGCCGACCCGCTCAACTGGTGAAGTATGCTCTGGGACGATTTTCAGATGAATTGTCCAGTGGGAGGCATTCGGATTGGTAATGGAATGATCTAAGAGGTACGACAGATCCTCTAGCTCGCCGAACAGTGCGGCTGTCAATATTGGATCAAAGGTGACATCGACCGCTTGGTACAGATCCGCACCGTGGTTGAGAAGGTCTTTGAATATGTTTCGTGAGTCAGGCAATGTGGCAGCGAGAGCAAGAGGTGTGGTCATATTGCTAGACATAGCATGCTTCTTTCCCTTTCCCCACGCTTTCCTGACAGATCCGTGGAAATTTATGAGTGACCCAGAAAAGCACAGTATGGAAAGGATCCTTCGGAAGGGTTCGTGCAAAGCACTGAGATTCGGGGAGTGGTCCTTTTTCTGCGAATTGTATACATACACAAGAAAGAGGATCAAGGGATGTGGTGCACCACGTTCGTTACGACAGAGTAATTCCACCGTCTCTGCTGCAAAGCTTCGACATGCCTCAAACATGATGGGTTCCCGATTTAGTGCAACTGGGAAGGTCACCGGGCGGCTGAGAAAGTCATTAAGAAGGCACCAATCGTTCTTAGGCGACCCATGTTCGAGCATGTCAGTCCCATTAGATTTCATCGCGATTTTCACCATTGCAGAAGAAGAATTTGTTTTCTCCAGATGGTCTCTCAGCAGACCAGAACGGGTACGCTCCCTACACTTCGTTGACTGTAAAGGTGGCAGGCCGTCGGCCCCAACAGCATTTCCATGTGCTCCAAATTCAAGGAGCAGATTGATAAGTCGAAGGTCCCCAAAACCAAATGCATGATGCAGAGCTGATGCTCCATTGTTATCAGTCAGATCTGGGTCTGATCCATGCAATAGCAACCCATGGACCATCTGCAGATTATCACGTGCGAGGACGATGGGCGGCTGATTCTTTGTCTTGCGTTCTTTCGACGCGTACTTTCCCCTGCCAAATAGGCTCTGGTCAGGCACACGTTGGTTCACGTTAGAGCCACCATGAACCAGAGCAGTCATCGTTTCCACAAATCCGTTGAGAATCGCTATATGCAAAGCGGTTCTTCCTTGATGGTCCTCTTTGTTCGGGTCTGCCCCATTTTCAAGCAAGCATTCAACAAAGCGAGGGTCCTTGCGGTTTGCTGCTATGTGAAGGGCAAAAACGCTTTCAAAATTTACACCAAATTTGGCAAGCATCTGGACAGATGACAGTTGGCCATCACGGATTGCGGATAGCAGCAAAGTTGATTTCCATCGCACCGGATCAGATCGCAGCCTTTCCCCATCAGGGTCGTCCCATGGTTCAATATCCGGGATACTCGACTCGATTCCCAGGGCTGATTCAATTTTGGTCATCGTCCTCCATGGATTGACAGAAACCGGCGAGTCAAATCTGGCAGTCTCCCATATACAATTAAATTTAGCATCACCAAGCGTTCCATTGCGAACTTCTAAGTCGTTTACCAAAAGCTCGAATATATTGGCATCTTGGGCATCCGCTGCAAGCTCGATTGGCAAGATGCTATTCCCATATGCTTTAATCTGCTCCATGGTCATTGTGTGTATTGGTGGAACTGCCTTTTTCAGGCGGGAATGATGCTCCAGAAGCTCATTAACAGCAGCATGATTACCACTGGAGATGGCCCAATGAAGCGCTGTCCACCCGAGACTGCTCCGAAATTGGTGGTCTGCTCCGTGAGAAAGAAGCCAACGAATAAGCTCGACATTTCCAATGAGGGCTGCCCAGAATAATGGCGTCCACCCTTGTATATCTGGAGCATTGACATCCGCGCCTTTTAGGACGAGTGGAACGGCAACTTCAGGGTGGTTGTTTGCGCATGCCCAATGAAGGGGTGTCCATTTGTGCGAATCGGTTGCGGACGGGTCTGCTTCTGTTTCCATGAGGAGTTCCGTAATCTCAGTCAGGTTCCAGTAAGCTGCGATATGCAGCGCACGTTGATCCTTAGGTAGTGATTCAAATATCTCGTCTGCAAGTGCACCTTCGAATTCCCGCCGGAACTGGAGAGCTTGAAATGAGCTATGTCGAAGTCCCTCGTCATTGATTAATTTCAAAATCAAAGGTTGCAGCTCTTTCTGAGATTCTCGATCACATATGTGATGGCCCCAATGCTTTGCTGCATAACTCAAAAATCTCAGATCATTGAAGCGCTGCATCAACTCTGTCGAGCTTTTACATGGTTGTGCCATGGTGCCTCTCTGTCCCAGATATCTTAGACATGTCTGGGCAATGTCGAGATGTGGTTTTTCAGGGCGCAGCAAAGTGGAGAGATACTCGTATGCTGACGTGTGAACCAGGCCAAGCGTATTGTCTGTCTGATTGACAACAACGAGTCCAACGCAAATCCGTAGAAGAACATCAGGCGACGGCATGTTGTCAGGATCTATTCCTTGCTCATCGACAGAAAATGCTGTGAGGATCTCTTCCAGGCTTAACCTTCGCTTCGCGTACAATATCCAACAAATCAGCCGCCGCGCCAAAAAGCTTCTCGCTTTTGACTGCCCGTCTATACGCTGCAACGTCGATTCAAAGGCTTGTTGCAAACCCAAGGTTTCCTTTTTCAAAGCCTTTTTGATTTGACCAACTGTGGTCAAACCTAACAGTTCATCGAGAGTAAGCTGAGTGAGTAGAAATCTATTCCCTGTGAGCGCGTTGTACCAATTAAAGGGTTGTGCTTTGCACATACAAGCCTCCGCTTTTGGAAATTATCCTCTCAACAATTGCGTCATCTTGGGCTATCTCATCCTCGAAATCGCTTTCTTGCAGTCGTTTCCCAATATGCAGCTTCATGTCATCTGCACTGCCTGTGATCTCGAGTTGAGTCGCGGTGTTCATTTTCTTCTCAATATGTGGTAGCTTTCGGCTGGTAACTAATACCTGAATCCTGGATTCGGCAAGATCCAAGCAACAATCCAAAAGCTTGGTTGAGTCTTTCATCTCATCCACTCCATCTAGCACCAAGTATATTGGTTGGGATAACCCGGCCTTTGCAATCATCTTGGTAATATAAGCTGCATTTTGTGGAGAGTTGGTCTCATCTACCAAAGCTTTCAACGTGCCAAGTATATCTTCACCCCCTCTTTCAATTATCTGGCGGATCAATGAACGGAGAATGTTAACAGTCGTGTGTTCATTCTGGGAAGAGAAGTCGCAGAAGAAGTGTATAGCAAGGATGTCGTTTGAAGTTTGCTTTGAAAGGTGATCAATGGCAATTGAGCTTAAAAGGGAAAAGAAAATGAATTAACACAGAAGCCTTGAATTGGACGGCAAAACTTACGCAAGGTAGCTTTTCCCAACTCCGGCTAAGTTTCAATTAGGTATATGAAGGCAAGCCGTTAGAATTGAGGACTTACGAGGGCCGTAGCACCATAGCAACTGTGTTGTGCCTCGAATCCAGTCTTTCAGCTCGGTGGTTTTCAGGAACCAGGTACCTGTCCCTGGACATGGATCTGGCTTCTCTTTTATCGAGATCTCCGGAGGTGGGACTAAGGTGAGGAGTATGTTTCGACTTTGTTCTACTGCGGAGTTAGCCATCTCAGTCTTGTCAAGATATTTTCCCTACCTAGATCCCCTTCTTACCTATACTTATCGATGAGACTTTCTGGTACGTTGCATTCGTGGTGACTCTGTGCGCATTATTATCTGAGTTAAATTTCACTGGGGGTATTTCTGGAACTTACAAGACACAAGCGGACAGATACTCCGAAAGATTCTCCCGGAACCGTTGCAGCATGTCAATATATGGCTTCAGCTCCTTATCTTGGAATGGCCTGAGAATTCGGGACTTCCGCTTCTGTAGTTCGTATTGAAGACGCGATATTTCCTCATAGCAACCCATGAGTGCTTCATCGTCCAGTGAAGCTGGTCGGGGCGGTAGTAGGCCCGTGGATTCTGTTTCCACGATGACTGTCTCGATTCGAAATAGTACTTCCATCAAAGCGGATAGCTCTTGGAGGTACTGCTTCTGGATCTTGGGTGCATTTTTCACCTCGCGAAAGTAGCTGTAGCTCAATTGGGTCACTTGGGCCGTTATTTGGATGACTGCTACAATATTTGCAACAAGGCCGATAGCTTCCATGGTGCTGAAAACTTATAGAGAGTCAGCAAACCCCCAAGAATCAGCCTGCTGGGACAATTATAACGAGGATGAAGAAATCCCATCCAGAGACTGCCATTCTACCCCGCCTCGATTCAGCCTCGTTTTACACGTCAATTTGCCAGCCATTGTCGATCACCGGAATACACGATGCAGGACGGGAGGGATCCAGTTTGTTGATTGGCTCAATTTCGAGATTATCGATCCTTTCTTGGCATCTTTGGGGAAGCTGCAGTGGTAAGTAAGAATTCACTCGTTCGGAGGCTGAGCAAGGGTGGCAGTGTTGCTCATAGCAGGCCGCTACATAGGAACACGGGAATATCGGTGGGGATTCAAATGATTGAGCGCGGACTAAAGAGAAGACAATGCGACATCCAAAAATGCAACGTGCAATCATAGTACACACAGCTGATCTGGGGGAACACCGAGCGTGGGGAGAGCAGAGACAGACGCAGGTTCACAAAATACATGGAAAAAACGACGTTGAAATCATGGCAACAACCATGAAGACGAAGCCACAGCCACCTGCCCTACGCTCAATATAGCAATGCTGATTTTCTCTCCAGAGAACAAAAACAAAACATACAACAGCAGGGATTCGCTGGTGGTCACCCACCCAACTACTAACCTGCCGGCGTGTGGCTTAAGTACGGCTGAGCGGACGGGAAGCCCTGTTCTCCACACCCTATGGTCGTATGTACTAGTTCACATTCTGTATAGATTGATAGGTGTAAATGTAGATGTCCAGCGAGGCCTATGTGGCCCTAATTCAATAACCAGCCACTACCTCGCTTTCCCATAGCAGCCACCGTCAACTTCGACTAGCATTTTCAATGGCAAGCATGGGGAGAGGGCTGTACGGACATAGTCTTGTAGGTGCCATGTGGTGGTCACGTGACCCTTTGCACTGTTTGTACGGGCGTAGCTTCGCAGCTTCTCATCTCGCTAGCTCTAACATCCAGCTCTGGGAACTCGCCTGGGAACCTATTTTTAGACCCTCAGGTCCATAAAATAGTTGAGATGTCTGAAGCGCTAGCTGCCAAAGACGCAGATGTATCCCTTTACCTGCACGCCGAGCTGCTTCCCAACATCCGCCAAATCACCCTTTACATCTCACTCCCCCAAAATCCAGCTCTGACTGAGATCCGACCAGCAATCCAGCTCTCGGAGTCTCGCAAAGCAGTCACAGCAATTTTGCAAGCACCATTTGATCATGTGACTGAGACGATCAAGCTACCGGCTCGCGTCAGTGACGCGACCCGGCGCACGCTGAATGCCAACACAGCGAGGTCTACTGGGCCCAACCACGATTATTCATTCAGGATGCAGATTGATCCAAGTGAACCGGGCTCAGCGACTAGGGATGAACTAACTGATAACTATGTGCCTTGGACAGCAGCAGACATGTCACCTTCAACACGCATTCGATGCCGTGCGTGTGGCACTGCGCTCCTGAATGAGTCAAGGGCTCAGACTTGCTCAGGTCTAGATGGATCAGAGACTCTACGGGGATGGGTCTGGAAGGACCTTCCGAGTGGAAACTGGGCTGAAATGATGGACTTCTGGCACTGCCACAAGCCCGATCCCCACGAGGATGATGCTAAAGATGAAGCCACTGTAGCTCTCAAGATGGAGGATCAGAATGCCCATGTTAAAGGCTACGGAGCATCCAGTCGCGTAGAAGCGATACCTGGAAATGTCCTTATTGACGTTGCCACTTTCTTACTCGCAGAGCCCGACTGCGTGGGGTTGAGAAAGGTGAGACTCCCTGGTACTTTTGATTCTTCATCACGTCTTCGCGCAGACCATTACATATTCACCCTTTGCCTGGGCAATCTAGAAGGAGGCCATTTCTTTTTCAATGGGGTGGTCTTCGATACTATTGCCCTAGATCAATATCACTGCTCGTTTGTGGCTTGAGTTGGTGGTGAAATTTCGATTCGAGTCGGAAGGCTTCGAAGGGTAGTTATCCTCTCTCGCGGATGGATTTCGCCCTTTGTTGCTTGATGGCATGGGTTGTTCTGACTATCATCGCACTTGAGCTGCTTCCGACGCATCCTTTTCGATTTCAACGACAGTCTTGGGTTCGCCCTTCCCAGTGCCGTGGGTCTGTTGTGATCAGAAGAGGTACATAAAGGGCCAAGCAATTGCTCCAAGTCCTTGGTGTTCGCGAACTAATGTACCATATTGAATACCACATAATGTCTTGCATCCTCCTAATCAAGTCACATCCAAATCTCGAAACTTCGTATCGATGATATCCAGTACGCTAACATCAAACCCAGTGCAATGAAGAAGAATGGAAATCAGTCTCCAAAGTCTCCGGACAGAGAACCTTGGAGTGTGAAAAATGCAATGCAATTATTGGAATGGAAGACCCTTCAGCAAACGGATGGCGACTCCTCAAATCATGCGTATCTCTGAATACAAGCAAAGACGAGGAACCATGGACAAGCCACCCGACCGAAATGATCGTTGCAGCACAGTTACTGGAACTGATCGAGCGGGAAAGCGCACGTCGGTTTGTTGTCCACTGCGGACAAAAGAGTGGACTACTGGTAAGTGCATCCTTTCAACCTAGATTCATCAGCTTCTAATCTCTCTCCAGCTTTGGGTCTTCAATCTAGATCTGAGATACTCCAATTCCAGCTCTGGTCATAGCGTGAATGACCAGCAGGCCATGAAAGTCTTCTACCAGGAGAAGGAGGACGTTGATAAGCTACTTGCCCCTGAAATCGGACAACCCAGTCCTCTGTCGGTTGAGGAGCTGGAACTGCCTTTGATGATTTTCCAAGCTCTATCCGATGCGCTCTGTCGCAGTAGCCAGATGCTACCCACCTCAGCACGAAAGTTCAACGAGTGGCAGGTTGGACTGCTTAGTCGGTTTAATCGTGGAAAGTCAACTTGAACATCACCGTGCACTGAATGTGTTCTATGTTTATCTACACTACATTCATCCCTCAAACCATGGCTGGCCAACTAAAAGTCGAAATGGTCGTTGATTCAATATATGGTCATGAAATCCAGACTCTTCCACACGTTATAAAGGCCTGCCATCTACCCTTCAAACGGAGTCTCATACGGAGGCTCAGCCTGAGGCGTAAGCCGAGCAATATGACGTCTCTGACCATCCTCCCAATCAAACACAGCAGAGTGACAAGCAAGACGATTATCCCACACCACCACAGTGCCCTTCTTCCAACGGATACGAGCCTGCAGGTCCTGCGACAGAGCAATATGGTCAAACAAGAACTTGAGCAGGAAATCCGACTCCTCCTTCTTGTATCCCACGATATAGCGCGTGACTGTCGAATACGTTAGTATATAACTATTATTCCCAATGCAAAGTGGAGAGCTTACACTGCGGGTTGACATAGAGAGCCTTCTCACCCGTCACGGGATGGGTGCGGACAATGGGATGTTCGGAAGTGATGGGATCACGACGGGCGATACCGCCACTGTTCAGACTCGCGTTAACCTGGTCGATACCCGAGTGCACGGCTTTCAGTCCGTGAAGACGCTTGCGGAACTCGGGGGATAGGCGCTTGTATGCCGCTGCCATGTCGGCGAATAGCGTGTCTCCGCCGGTGGATGGGCCATCGAGCACGTAGAGGAAGGTCGTGCCTGGGGGCTGCTTTTCGAAGGTGACGTCCGAGTGCCAGGTGATGGTGTTGGTGCGCTGCTCGAGGAACTTGGCGCCGGTGCGGTCATCTGCACCCCGGAAGACGAGGTGAATTTCGGGGAAGCCTTTGGGAGCGCCGGAGGTTTGGTGGATGTGGTGGCGGCCGAAGTAGCCTGCATAGTCGACTGCTTCTTGGATGGGGAGGGAGGCGAAGTCTTGGTCGCGGAAGGCTGTACTTGTTAGATTGTTACTGTTATGGAAGACGATGTGGTTGACGAACCGACGACTCGGCGTTGAGCAACGTAGATGCTAGTTGGTCCTTTCCGGCGTTGGATAGCTTGCTTAGTTGGACGCCGTGGACCTCGGAGCCGATGAAGGGGGTGATATCATCTATATCGGCCTGGCCTTTGGGGAAGAGGTCCGGGAAGCTGGGGTCGGCATCTTTGCCGTGGTCGTAATGCTCGAAGGGTTCCAGAGGAGGGTATCTAGTGATGATGTTAGAGTGCTTTCTATAGGATAGCTCTATAACCGAATAACCCTGGCTCGATACCTTTCAGTCTCGTTGTCCCAGACAGGGAGATAATTAGGGTACGTGGCAGGTGCAATCTTGTCTGTGCCTTTTAACTCGGCTTCCTTTTCGTACTTGTATCCAATCAAGTTCTCCTTGTTGTATCCGGAGTCGGTCTTTAGGGGCACCGTGAAGGTCGGGGCGCGGAGACCCACGGTCTCGGTGAGAGAAGGGGCCATAGTATAGTATGTTTAAAAGACTATAGGTAGCGACTTGGTATGTTGTACTTTGGTCGCTTTGACTAGATCTGGGGGTGACCCGTCTATATACACATCTCGGCACTCTCCCGGTAGAACAATTGCGCAATGACTGCGGGGTTACGATCCTTCGCCCGGTTCTTGATCTTGTAAGAGAGTCTCGATGTCGGTGATCAATGCGAATCACCGTATTTAGTAGTTAGTCGCTGCGGGGGTTGTCGGGATGGGTGGTGTTTGACATCTTCGTTATGATTGAGTGGAATTGCGTGCTGGCATTGCGTATATCTTTGACAGACGCGATTTGCTCGTGCGTTATCTGATTACATATGGTTGGAAATGCAAGAGAAAGTGTTGATTGGGGTTTCTGTTGACCCTCAACGCTGTTGTCAACTTGGCTTGTGATGGCGTGATAGGTAACCTGCTTTGCGCAACTCCCGGCTTGTTCAACGTAGATACTTTTCGTAATTGGCATAGCTGCAGACTAACTGCCTGATACTATTAACTAACTAACTAATAGCTTCCCGGTCAATAGGCAATAGCATACTCACCAAGCCAGGAACAGGTTATAGTCCGAAATCCAACCAGTGGAGAGAGAATACTCCGTGCTCATGGAGATGGCGCTACCACTCGTCCAGCCTAACGTCACTCTATCTTGTTTTGCGTGATCTGGCCAAGCCGAAGATTTAGCTTTTCTTAGAATCGGTGACAGCCGGCATCAGTCCGAGTTGGATATGATGTCCAAGGCGACTCCGCTCACATGTTTCAAGGTGGAGTGGGGCAGTAACGCCATTGGAACTGATAATTGCGGATGCCATTCGCTTCTAGACACCTTCCCCTTTGCACCAGTGGGCCATGACACCGTGCAGAAGCTTTGGCCGATTAGATCCGCCCGTCATGGGTAATTGCGCAGATGAGGCTTGCCAGGTGAAGCGGCCACATTATGGCGTGATACTTGGCCGTGATGGCTTCTTTCGGAGCTTTTATTACCTTTATAGCTGGCATCTCTCGTGCCATTCTAGTCGTCCATGGTCGGTCTTGTCGTTCTAGATCTCTTTCTCGATCTCACGCCAACATGACGACGGAGGCCAAGAATGTCGGCACTGATGCGAAGGTTGCGCCTCAGGTAGCCTCGAGTGATTCCTCGTCTTTTACGGATCGTCACGGACAAGTCAAGAACGTTGACTGTGCTTTTGACACGACCGAGGACCCGCGGTACTACAAGCCCATCCCGGAATATGAGGGTATTCACCGTTGGGATCCCGACTTTGAGTGGACCGAGGAAGAGGAGAAGGCTGTCGTAAGAAAGGTATGTCGCACCGTCCTATTGCTATTGCTATTCCGTGAGACTAACAAGGTTCCAGATCGACTGGCGCGTTTGTACATTTGCCTGTTTTACTTTCTTCGCGCTGCAGCTGGACAGAGGGAACGTTGTGCAGGCCACTTCCGATAACATGCTGGACGACTTGGGCATGACTACCAACGACTACAATACCGGCCAAACTATTTTCTACTTGACATTCCTGTTTGCCGAGCTTCCATCCCAACTCCTGTCCAAGTGGTTTGGACCCGATCGATGGATTCCTATCCAGATGGTCTGCTGGAGTTTAATCGCGGCCTGTCAAGCGTTCGTCAAAAACCGCGGAACTTATTTTACTACCAGAGCTCTGCTGGGTCTTCTCGAGGGTGGTTTGTATGTTCCCAGAGCCCCGATTACATCCGGTCATATTTCACTGAGAACTAACACTGTATAGTATCCCCGACACAATCCTCTTCCTTTCCTTCTGGTACAAGTCCAAAGAGCTCCCCATGCGCTTGAGCTATTTCTGGGTCGCCTACGAAGCAACCGCCATTGTCAGCGCATTCCTAGCCTTTGGCTTCCTTCACATCCGTAACTCGGACGGCACCGGAGGATGGCGATACCTGTTCGCCTTCGAGGGTCTAATCACCGGCGTCATCGGCATCATCGCCGCATTCTGGATGCCACCATCACCAACCCAGACAGCCGGCCTGGTCCGAGGTAAGGATGGCTGGTTCAACGAACGCGAAGAAAAGATCATGGTCAACCGTGTACTCCGAGACGACCCCAGTAAGGGTGGCATGCATAACCGCCAGCCAGTCACGCCCAAATTGCTCTGGGAGGCCCTGAAAGACTACGATATGTGGGTGATTTACATCCTCGGCTTGTCGTGGATGATCCCCAGCACTCCCGCCACGAATTACATCAGTCTGGAGTTGAAGTCGCTCGGCTTCAGCACATTCCACACCAACCTGCTCAGTATCCCTGCGTACGTGATCTTTATCCTGAATTTGTTGCTCTGGACGTGGATCTCCGAGCGCTTCAATGTGCGCTTCATGCTTGGTGTCTTTGCTGAGGGATGGGCCCTGGTTCTTTTAATCGCCCTTGAATGTCTCCCAGCGGATGCTAGTGCATGGGTACGCTGGATCCTGGTGACTTTGCTCATTGGAATGCCCTATATCCATGCAATCCTCGTGGCGATCACTTCCCGGAATGCAGGCAGTGTTCGTACGCGCACTGTTGCAACAGCCTTGTATAACATGATGGTGCAAGTGAGCAACATCATTGGAAACAACGTGAGTCAACCCCTCCCTGTTTAAAATAGACACCTAGCTAATCGAATCGGCCTAGGTATATCGAACACCTGATAAGCCATTGTATCGCACCGGCAACAAGGTGCTCATTGGCCTTGCTGCATGGAGCATGTTCATGTTCGTCGTGTGCAAGTTCTACTACGTGTGGCGTAACAAGCAGAACGCTGCGATCTGGGACAATATGAACAGCGACGAGCGGGAACGATATGTCGCCGAGAACAAAGACCTCGGTAATAAGAGGTAAGTCTTAGCTCGTCTTGATAACGAAATAGTGTCTAACCTGTCTGCAGAGTTGATTTCCGCTTCTTACATTAGATGGCTGTTATACCCTAGTGCATTCCCATAAAGATAGAATTGATTGGAAGTCTGCCACCCTCGTCCAAACCTAAAGCAATAGACCATATATTCATCACCCACGGAGCGAAAAAGCATCACCAAACTCTAAGCTACTCGCCAATAACATACTCACACCCTTCATCCCCAATCCAAACCTCATGAAGCTTCCCCGCAGGCACATCAACTCTAGCCCCAACACCAAAAGTCTCCTTAACCGGCTCGCCATTGCCATTATCTTCCGGATAGGTAATAGTCATCGAACCCCGTCGGATAAGATGTGTAGTAAGGCCTCCATGTTTATGAGGCGAGTAGTAAGCATTGCTGGTTTGGTCAATTTCACCGTTGCGAATGGGAAGATCACGACGTACCTCCCATCTGACCAAGTGAAGACGTGTTTAAAGCCCCAGTCTTGAACCAGACGCTCGGACTCAGAGCGCGTGCCGATCGGGTATTTTTCTGACATTGTGGATTTGGAAATAAACTAGTTCAAGACTTGTGCAAATGCTGTTTGTTAATGAAGGCGCCGTGTGATGTCATGGGACGAGCCACGTGACATGGCAAGTATACGGAATCAGAAGGCTTCTAGAAGGAGGGATGGAAGTGATAGACAGAATACTGCATATAGCCTAGGGTACAAGATTCAGGGACCGATCGAGAAGTAACAGAATTGATAGAGTACAGGGAAGGAACGCCGAGTCCAGTAGTGTAAACATTCAACGCCATGATTTCAGCCGGTGTGCCTGGAGAGCAAAAGTAGGAATCGAATAGCCGAGATTGTGTCCCATTCGCCGTGGAGTATTTGAGTCTGAGAGCCGAGGACCTGAAGAGTAACTGGGAAACTCCATGAAGCCCATACATGCCGGTGGAATGCTCATAATGAAAGCTACCTCATCCCAAGGTAATAGGGTTGTTGGCTTTGCTTATGCGTCCAGGAAAGATCACGCACACGGCGTATGGCAGACATGGCAGCTCTTGCCTGGGATGACCCAGACCTCTTGGCCTCTAGCCAAGCAATTGGGGCAACGAACACCGGGCATCTAAGCATGTTAGAATACGTTCAAAACAAAAGGTACTGGACTAACCTTGTTCACGACCGAGCTCGAGCACGGCAGGGCGTCACACTTGGAGATGGGCATTTTGGAACTGAGTAAATTGCTTGAGGATAATAGGTTGTGGATGATTGTCCTTGTGTCAGATCAAAAAGAGTTCAGTACCCGGAAAGACAGCCTTTATAAGACATCAAGGGAAGAGCAGCACCGCGATCCAGAAAAGCGCATCGACTGATCGCTTCAAGGTTCAGGAGAAGAGTGGACTCGGAAGTTGCCGTTGCTGGGTTTGGAATGGACCAATGTACAGGAGAAGCTTCGACCTAATCGGCCAGTCAGAAAGCATAGATGTATGTTTGATGGATGGCGGCTTTCTGCGGAAATCCGTGGCTTCACAGCATTGGGTCCTGGAACCAATAGTAGAGGCTTTCCCAACATCTCCATGTTTAGCCTCGTTGGGGGCGTTCGCGATCGCCTGTTTGCTGATCATGGATGATGGGTCATGTCTACTACAGTTAGTGTGATATGGGACTAGATGGATTTACTACCTTACTGGACTTTCGACTGCTCGACCAATTCTCAACAGGGAAAGTTGATGTATCGCTCCCACGATACCAAAATTGTAGATGAGACCCGCTTCGGTCGAGTTCGGCGCTGGATAGGTACATGATGGCTTGTGGAGTAAGAGAGACCCAATAAGTGGATGAATTGATTATTGGGCTAAAAGGTGATGCATCGGCTTTGCATGAACACCCCCGCATTGTGAATACCTGAGGCACTCATTTGACTTGTTGATCCATCTGATACATCAACTTGACATGTTGATCTCTCAATCTCGCCCAAACAGACTGGGTATATCCCAACAGCCTTTGCTTTGCTTTTCTCACCGACTCGTGATCAATCTTGTCAATCCTCAACCCATCACTGTGACAGGCCGAGTGACAGGAGGATGGCATGCATCATGCAGAATGCCTTCTTGCTTGCAACCTGGATTGGGGGAAAAACCTGCAGTCCATGTCCACTTGCACGTTCTGGTTACGGAGCTATGTGCTCGAGCGCACGGTATATGCTCGTGCCCGGCGTTCTATACTCGATGGCGTTGATGATCGCAACACAGCGGCTTTTACTATCAAAATTTTATGTCCCAGACGCAGGTCTAGCTAAACAAAACACCCCACGACTGCAGTTCAAACTATATCAAGACTGGCAAACAAGCCAAGTGGCTGCACTGCAGCCACCCATGATCTGCACAAGGACTCGGACAACATGGTCACAACATGGACTCGAGCCTCCTTGCTTCCATGCCCTTTTCATTATCAAGCGACAGCACTACTGCATCACATGCGCTCCCAGCAGATCAAACTTCGAATGCTGCATGCAAACAGCCGAGAGAATCTAATATCTACTGATCACGGACATGCTTGGAGATCCGAACCAACAGAATACCCCCGTCTTCTCCCCCGTCGTGTCATGTAGATGCACGAGTCTATACCCTTCACGCAGGCGATCGAGGCGGATACAAGCCCACGCAGCTAGCGCATCGCGACCGATTTCGTCGTCTTTGATTTTGAACCTGTGTATGTGGAGTTAGCTCGGCATTATGCACATAGAAAAAGCAAAGTATGAGATGGTTTAACGGGCGCTGCACGTTCCCCGAGTGCCGTGGGAAATGTGCTCCATGAACATTCGATGCAATGTCCCGGCATGGCGTAATCAAACGCAAAGCGCATGCGAAAACCCGATCCCCAGCCCAAAGAAATGCAAGGTGATGCTGTACTAACCTGAGGAAAGTCAGCTCTTCCACCACCCCCGTCACAGTCGGGAACTCCAACTTTTGGCCTTTGAAATCGGGGTTTCGGCCTGATGAACTCTTTGTACACCGCCGGTAGCTACTCTTTTCTGAGTTTGAGCTTGCGTCGTCTTTACCCGTCGCCACTGGACTTTCGGATTCCTCGACGTGCAGTTGGCAGTTGACGTACGGACGGAACCATTTCTCATTGTTATTGCCTGGTGGCAGAGACAAGTCCTGCCCCGCGAATACCTCCAAGCTGAGATCGATGGTGTGGGTAATGGTTTTGGCTGAGGGCTGCGCACTTCGATACCCGGAGGGCTTTAGTTCCCAGCCCTGTGTCCCGGCGAACATGCCGTGGTTCAGCATCATGCCTTTGTCGAGATTCTGCCAGTTCAGAGCTACGAGTTGAGCACCCCGGCGCCAGTAGAAGGACGGGTCGAGATTGGAGGATGTGACTCGGAATGCGAAGGGGTAGATGCGCATCATGGCCGACCGGTTGTGTTCGAAGAGTGCGTCGCGGTGGGTGGCGTGTGCATCGCGTGCTGCCTTCTCAGAGAGTGAGAAGACATGCAACCGGGATTTTGCCTCTGCGAGAGATGAGTATTTCGAGGGTGATTCTCTGCAAGAATGAGCCATACCTGGTTGATCGAAATGACTGAAATGATAGGCGGGAGTATAGACAGCCATTTTTGCCAGAGCCTCAAGCACCTTAAGCGGCTTTGACGGCTTTTGAGCCTGGCCTTCTCCCGGTTGCTCACCGAGCTCTTCCGCGGTCTTCATCACTTCGGCCTCATCGGCAGCTTTTGTAGCAGTCGACTTGGTCTTGATCAAGATCTTCCTCTTTAAATCGCCCAGCGCCGGTAGCTTTTCCGGGTCGACATCAGATGGCACCTCGACTAACATCCCCTTCCAAGCCTCATTGATAATATCCACCATTATCTGCTGCTGCTCCAAGTTGGCATGGACTTCGAAACTGACGATCACTGGCAGATCACTCGCGATAAAGGCGCCGTCGCGGATCGCATAGCAGATCTCGCGGAACGACGTGCCTTTGGTCAGCGTGTGTCCGTGCAGAACACGAGGCTCGCCTTTAATGGCTTTTGCTGGCGATGCGTCTCCAGTGGCAGCTGTCTTGGATCCTTCCGTGGGCTTGTTCTTTCTCTCCGTCTTAGACTTGAGTTTCTTTTTGATCTTGGCGCGGACGCCTTTCTCATCGCTGCTTGAGTCACTGTCACTGTCACTTTCACTACTAATTTCGCCGTCGCTGGAGTCTGGTGTCTGGGGCTCCCCGTCCCAGACGTCAATTTCAACAGAGCGGCAGCCTTGTAGAAGGACCTATCGGAATGTTAAACATTGTTCAGAGATGGCGTGCCTTGGAAGTCTTAATTCACGCTAGTCGAGTGGCACTCACAGACGTATATGCAGTCGCCGCAGCATCACTATACAACTGGTTTCCAGTCAAATATGTATTATGACTTGACGAGATAAAATAATCCGAAATAGGAGCTGAAAGATCCAGCTCTGTAGGCTGGGCCTGGGCAGACGAGGCTGTGTCCTTCATGTACCCCCGAAAAGCATCTAGCGAGGCAAGATGTTCCGCAATTGGCTGGCCATCTTGATGGGAGTGCTCTTTGATGAGCGACTCGTATATTTTCTGTAGGTGGGAGTCGATTGTTGTGTGGAATGAGTCGAAAGAGTGTGTTTGGTGTAGAGATAGGTGTCGAGCGTGCTCGACAAGGCTCTCGACTGTGTTCATCGTAGACTTGATACTGAGGATGTGCTGAGGGTATGCCCCGCTGTGATGCGGGATAGATATCGAGATGAAGGTTAAATCCAAATGTTGGGATTAAAGGAGCTGACACGTGGGTACCGCCATGACTCTCCACTTTTGACGTGGTTCAAATAAGCTGAGATCGTCCGAATAGACAGTCTTCTACAATGCCAATGACTTATGTAGATGCCAATTTTCTCCTAACTTGATTGCCTTCAATAGATTAACTGAATTGTCCGATCCATGGACAAGCGATGGCCGGATCCATTGAAATTGCTAACTAATCAACGATAAGCAAGCTAACTAGTTAGTTAACTAGCTACCCAGTTAATTATTTAGCTAAGATACCATACTAGCTTCCTGATACAAAATTAGTTGTCATTCAAAATCGACGGGGGTGTCGAAATGTGCTGAATAAAAGCTGCTGAGAAATCCGGAGTCACCCCGCTCTCGTAAACGTCTCAGCCCCTCATATCTCTCTCCCTATATATAATCCAAGTTCGACCGCCATCAACCCCTACCTAGGTACCCTTGGAAATCAGAACACACAAGATGGCCAACTCCGAGCCCGTTCACTTCTTCGACATCACCTCCACCCTACCAGGTACCTTAACCTTCCCTGCAATCCCCCATCTCGAGAAAACTAACAAACAAACCCAGGTGCATCCAAATCATGGTCCCCAAACACCCTAAAAGTCCGAGCAGTGCTCAACTTCAAGGGAATCCCCTATACACAAAGCTGGATTTCCTACCCAGACATCAAGCCCTTAATCACCGGCTTCGGAGTTCCCCCCAATGAAGAGGGAATCCCATACACCCTCCCCGCAATCATCCACAAGTCTATCACCTCCAACCCACACGGCGCAATGATGGACTCGCTCCCGATCAACGAGCACCTGGACAAAGTCTTCCCATCCCCGCCTCTCTTCCCGTCCGGCGACGCCAGCTACGCGCTGATGGTCGCCGTGAACAAGATCGCTTGGCTCCTAATGCCGGCGTATCGGTCTTTCATTATCCCTCGCGTGCCGGCGGCGCTAGATGACCGGGGAGCTGAGTATTTCGTGCGTACGCGGACGGAGTGGTTTGGTAAGCCTTTGGCGGAGGTGTTGCCCACCGATCAGAAGGAGATTGATGAGCTCTGGGGGATTGTGGAGAAGGAATCTGCGACGTTGATTAAGATGTTGAAGGGACGAGAGGGGAAGAAGGGCCCTTTCTTCGAGGGGGGACTGCTGGGATGGCGGATTTGTTGTTGGCGTGCCATGTTGCGTTTATCGAGCGATTCGATAAGGGGCTTTTTGAAAAGTTCGTGGGGTTGGGAAATGGTGAGATTAAGACTCTGTATGAGGCTTGTTTGCCTTGGTTGGAGGGTCAGGGTGAGGAGAAGGAGTGGCCTGTTTCCCAGTAAGATGGAGGGTAGGATCATGCATGAAGATATGTAGATCAGTATCATTGGAAATATAGCACACTTGACTTTAATCGACGTAATAATACATGTCGGATGGCCCAACGGGCTCTTCTATCCCATAATCCAGCCCTAGAGAACAGTAACTCGATACGTATATCGGAAAAGAAAGTTTTCCAAACCAAATCGCTCCAGGCGAACCAATGCATTCAACACGACTGCAGCTGTATAGCTTACAGACCGCGCAGGAAGTTGGACTCCTTGATCGCCTTTCGCCGGGCGTCTCTAGCACTCTTCGTAACCTCCTGGCGCTTTTCAAGGCCCTCGCTGGCATCGGCGATGGCGTCCACGGGTGCGTCGCGGTTGTATGACGCCGGTGTGATATCGTAGGCGTGATGATGAGCGGGGATCTTGGGAGGGAGAGCTTTGGTGCGAGCGGCGAGCTTCTTCTCATAGCGCTTCCGTTGCTTCTTGTTCAGGGCTGCGACTGAATTAGTGTCTGCTGCAATTCGGTCATGGTCGGTTCCACATACTGCTTGGATCAACACCGCCCTTTGCGGTCTTGGATTGCTTGCTTGAATCACTTAGCAAGTCCCAGAGCCAATCTGGGTATTCCGAGTCCTCCTTGGCAACAACATCGGGCTTGTTGCGGAAGTAGTTGAGACCGTTCATCTTCGTGCCCGCCGGGCAGCTACTCGGGGGCCGCGAGACAGACTTGCTTGGTGTACCGGGGTGTGCGTCAGTGTGCACACCGTCTGCAGAGCTGAACGGCTGGGAGACACCTGGAGTGGCGGACGAGATGGCGGACGGGATGGTAACATCGCTGGTAGTAGGCTGGCGCGGGTTTGAAGGGGGAGGGGGAGCGGCCACGGTAGGATTCGCACCGCTGTCGCTGTAGAATCGGAATTGACTGCGAGCAATTGGAAGCTGGCGCGCGCTTGTGGATGCGGTCCATGATACGGCTTGTTGCTGCTGGAGCCGGGACAGCATGCCTGTTCGGCAGCTTCTGCAGATCATTGCGACGATTTGGGGGATAAAAGATGAGAGAATCGGTGTTACTAGAGTAGGGTATTCCAACACAGTTTAGGAAAAGAATAGGGGCCTGGTTTTGTTGGGACTTGAGAAAGCCGGCGCGAACACGGAGGGACAGAAAACTGCGGCGCGGATTTGATGCCAAGCCGGAGATTGGTCACGTGGATTATCAACTCTCGGCGGTGAGAATATTGTACAAGCAGTAACTGACCGCCATAGCTATGCCACGTGATCTCGCCTATTCTTTGTGCCTGATTCCTGAGGCGGACACGCACTATAAATAAGTCCTTCCCCACACCCGCCAAGCTTTCTTTCTCCACATATTCTCCACCCCGCATCCAAGTCTCTCCATCATCCATCATCCATCATCGTGGTTATCAGTCATTATCAGTCAAAACCATCATTCTCACCATCCACATCATCGTCATCATTCTTATGATCATCACTCATTATCAATCGCGTCTGTGATGTTTTTCCAGCACGTCATCGTGTCTTCTCTATTTCCTATCACTCATGACCTTCATGACTTCTCAAGAGCTTGATGACTTCTCATACCTTTATGACTTCTCAAGACGTTCATGACCTTTGAACTCTTGTATACCCTTCTAAGTCTTGCATAACCCCTCAAGACTTGCATGACTTCTCGGGTCTTGCATACCTCACACCTCTGCTATGCCTTGCTGTATCGTGGCGGGTTTCAACCTCAGGACAATCGATACAGCAAGGGGTATCTTTGGTCTTTGGACTTTTGCACTCTACAACTTCGACTCAGTTAACAACGAGTCTGTCCTCCCATCCGACAGTCCTGAAATGCCTAACCGATCTCAATCATTTTTACTCTTGACTGAGCTCCATAACTTCGGAACTGATCTCTTCCTATTTATGATGGATCATTTGTGTGGAACATGCGAATGGACATTGATATACGACAAGCGGGGGAGGCACAATCCGCTGGGCAATAAAGGGTGAAGAAGCACCAATCATATCTACCAATTCATAAATTGATGACTGTGGGTTTGTCCACTCAGTACACGCTCGAAGCTCGGCCGAACAAAAAGATCGAGCTCTCTCAAGGAGTGAGGAAGGCTTTCTCGGCAGCCACTGGAAGGAGGAGCTTGGAGTCGATACGGATATGAGTGACCGGCGCCTCTGCCATTCGGCCATGCCATTCGGCCATGCAGCCTTTGGTGCAAGACAAGGAGATGGCAGTTACGATCGCCGATGAATCTCTTGATTAAAACGGATCATTTGTGACTTATGATACCTCATGATTGCACAATTTATTTTCGTGAGGCCAATCGGCCTTCTGGGCATTCCATCTCGGCCTGTCGATACCACTTACTTCCATCGGCCGCGGAGCAATCAATTGGACTCTAGCTGACAGCCCTTGCGCAAATTGTATGAATCCTCAACCTGGTATAAGGCCTTTGCTGACATGACACGTAAATAGATACAGTCACTCCTTCAATCCTTCCACTTCCCGCATCCTCCGTCTCCATACTTGACCTGGCGCTTTATACTCAATACTTTTGCATGGCCTCTCAGGTCCTGCATAACCTTACACCTCTGTTATTCCTTGCTGTATTGTGGCGGGTTTTCAACCTCAGGACAATCGATACAGCAAGGGATATCTTTGGTCTTCCAATTTTCGGATATTACGACTTCTTCGGCTCAATCAACTCCTTAAAAACCTTCCACCTCCCGCATCCTACGTCTCCATACTTGGACCTGGCGCCCCATACTCAATACTGGCATGGCCTCTCGGGATTGCATATTATCACAACACCCTGGAAAACAACAACAAAGATAATGTCAACCCCCAAAGAGAATAAAGAAATAAAATAAAAATTACTTTTCATACATTGCAGTTTCTCTGTAAAAATTTTAATAGAAGGAAAAAGGAAAAATCAGACACATCGGTATTTCTACAAAGACAGCCCCTGGAGACCACTGACATCCAGGAAATTGCAAATGTCCCGGCATGCATCCTTCAAGGACTTCTCCGTCTTCCACTGGAGTTCTTCTCGAGACCTATCAGCGACCGCCACACAGGAACCCACGTCACCTGCTCGGCGCCCTGCAGCTTTCTTTGGAATCGGCCTGGATATGATGGCCTCCATGGTATTGACAACTTCCAAGACAGAGTGACCAGATCCAGTGCCCAAGTTGAATGTGCGGAAATTCTCCTTCAACTTACCCTCGTTCGCAGTGCTGAGCGCCGCGATGTGTCCACGAGCCAGATCAGTGACGTGGATGAAGTCGCGAACCGCTGTTCCATCCGCGGTTTCCCAGTCGGTTCCAAACATCTGCAGCTCTGTGTATTGGCCGGTCATGACCTTTGTCACGATTGGGAGGAGGTTTGTTGGTGTTTGCCTCGGGTCTTCGCCCAAAAGGCCGGATGAATCACACCCTATGGGGTTGAAATATCGAAGAGCGACGATCGTCCACTCTGGATCTGATGCGGCGAGGTCGGCCAGGATGGACTCGCAGATCCACTTTGTGCGTCCGTACGGGTTGGTGATTCCAGTGCATCCGGGCTGTGCGATATGCATTTGCCCCTCCCGGTCGAAAGTGACTTCCTCCTTATGGACGCAGAGTTCCTCCTTCAGTGGTCGACCCGAGTTTGCAAGGGTGCCATATACGGTGGCAGAGGAAGAGAAGATGAATGTTCTGATGCCGAAGTCGCCGAGGGTGGCTGCAAAGTCAATGAGACCGCTCACATTGTTCGCATAGTACTTCAATGGATGCTGAATGCTCTCTTCAACAGCTTTGTATGCTGCGAAATGAATCACACCGGCAATCTTTGATTTGGCAGCACCCCACCTCGAGGGAAGACGGTACTCGTCCAAGAGACCTTGAAGAGCCTTCGTGTCCCGGTAGTCGTGAGCATGCAGTCTCAAAGACGGCATCTGAGATCCGTTTTGTTTGTGGAACTTCTGTGCCAAGAGATTGATGCGTTCGAAAACAACATCAAAAGAGTTGCTGAGGTTGTCGATCACAATCACATTATAGTCAGCCTTGAGGAGCTCCAAAGTTGTGTGGCTTCCAATGAACCCCAGTCCTCCTGTGACCAGAATATAGGAATTTTCTGAGGGGATTCTCCGCAGTAGTTCGTCCAGATTTTCAAACAGAACTGACGACTCTGTGGCCGGTGTGTCCACTGAGATTGGCGAGTCACTCTCCACAGGAGTGCTCGCGTCTGACTGACGATCACTTTCCATGACGACCAAGGGTCAAGGAGTGATTGGGGGTACAAGCAGAAAGAAAAAAAATCACTGGCCGAGAAGGACTCTCTATCGCAGTAGAGAAAAATTGGGGCAGATTATATATAAGATTTGAGACAATGACTGAGATCCATCGGAAACTCCCAGAAGACCGTCGTGCAAGCTGAATATAAGACTTGCGTGCCCTACGTTGCCTCACTGCCCAGGTGTCTCGAGCTTCTCGTCTAGATTATATTGTGCTATGCTTCGTATAGCAAATGAGAAATCGACAATGGCCGCCGGCAAAAATGGAAGACTGACTCAGAGCACGCATAAGCCGAGCTAAAAGACGAACAAAGAGTCAACAAGCGAAGACCTATGACATATCAAGGAGTAGTCAGGCAGACCCCGTAGACACTGGGCCAGCCATGCTGAGGGTGGAATATCGTCCTCCAGAACCAGAGAATCCTATTTGCTCCCACCATGGCGGTATGCCAAGGCCTTTAGGTCGAACTATGGACAGTATCATACTAAGATCGATCGTTTTCGTTATGCATCTGGTCTCAGATTCTACCTGGATACTGCATCTCACGGCCGAGACCTGGGTCTTTTCGATCTAAGAGTACCAATGGCTAAATCGGATTATATTCTTATTATTATTTTCCCTCCTGCTTAGTATGTATTGCTGGACACCATTATTTTGGCCCGACGTCAGGTTATATTCCGCAATGGCAACACTATTTCGAATCCGCTTTGTGATTTTTCGAACCTGTTCATCCCTCTATTTGACCTGTTTCTTCCTAATATGTCGACCACGGCGAAAAGCACGTGAGCAAAGGCGCTTGTCTTAAGACGTGTTGGTCTTGGATTGTTTTGTCATTGTATTTATTGTCATTCTTGCCGTTATCCCACCCATCGTCATCATCCCAAGAAGAACAGTATGGGCCCAAAATCCAAGGTCTTCGTGCCACTCTACATATACCCTGCCCCAGGGGCTTGGTCTCCACTTGAAGATGTGTATGTTATACCATTGTCGTCCGGTCCAGTCCCTCTCCCCTCCCCTCTTGCTTCGAAACATCCCAATCCCAACCGGCCTGCAGACCGCCCCATATATTGCAGGGACAATGTCGTGTTCGTCAACCATGCATCCGGACCTAGACGCAAAGAACCACAAAATAACCGAAGAAGGAATCATTGCTAAAACGCCACAGGATCTCTGCCCATCCCAATGTCAAATTTACCATCGTAATCAACCCGGGCAATGGGCCAGGGCCAGACACTCTGCCAGATGTCAATTATACCTGTGAAATTCCCAAACTCGCATCCTACGCGAATGTGCGTCTTCTGGGATACGTCCACACGTCATATGCCACGCGCGAAATCTCGCTAGTGCGCAAGGACATTGAGACCTACGCAGCGTGGCCGACTGCATCTTCCAACCCGGATCTGGCCGTCCGGGGTATATTCTTCGACGAAACACCCCAGCAATACAGTTCCCACTCTCTGGCATATTTGCAAAATTTGACCGATCTGACCAAGGGCCTGAACGGGTTTGGGTGTGACCCATTTGTGAGTTCAATTCCTTGTTTCTTACTTCGTTTCCTCAGCCCTTCTACCCCAAGCCATACCCGGTCTCGGTTTCGCATGGTTCTACATGAGAGTTGCTTTTTTCGGCCTACCAGTCATTATTCCACAATCTGCCAACCTTTACTTCATTCAGGATACCGAAGCGAACCTCTCCAAACTAACTAAAACCAGGTCGTGCACAACCCAGGCGCCGTTCCAGACTCGCGCTACCTGTCAGCAGCCGATTTGACGGTGCTGTTTGAAGAGGCTTACACCACCTTCCAGGAGCGGCATGGTGCGAAGCTGCTCACGGCTATCCCGGATAGCAACCGCACCCAGCTATGCGCCATTATCCACTCTGTCCCGAGTACCGTGGAAGGGTCAAAGCTGCGGGGACTGGTCAAACAGGCCCGCGAAGTAGCGGATGAGATATTCATCACCCACCTTAGCGCCGATTACTATGCTAGCTTTGGGACAAAGTGGGCCGAGTTTGTTGATCTGATGGCGGTCTAGCGAGGTTGGTACTTACCATACATTTATTTTATATGCTCAGTTTTGTTTCATTGTGATTATCTCCCTAGGCTTCTGCTGTGGTATCTCGCGGATATGTAGACCGTGCCAACAATGCAAATTTCGCCCGGACTTTGCCCGAGACATGGGACTAGCTGAGGTTCGTGGCCCTGCCAAGCAAAAATAAGCAAAAAATAATAGAGAAGAAAAAAGCAAAGACCCGACAGAAAACAGAAACAGGTGCTTGACACCTCTTTCAGCGCGTATTAGGCTGTGTTTTGTAATTTTCACTCTTCAGTATCCATACACAGAGCTCCAAGCATAACTTCCCCACCAGCTAATGCGATTTAGCCATTATATGCGAGTGGTATTAGCTGGCTCTTGGCACTCGAAGCGAAGTGCTTCGTTTTCATCCACCAGACGTAATTGCATTGATTGGGCATCTGGTGGCTACCCATGTATGCAGGTATGATGCGAGATCTCGCGAGCGTTAGCCAACATTGCATGAACGCACCTTCTTCTCTGAGAATAACGCATAATTGTTTGCGTCTCGACTCTTCCAGAACATCCGAGGTCTCAAGTCATGGAGATTTAGTGACTGCCCAAGATTAGTCTGCTTTATCCGAGATGGTCTAGATCATCACTGTGATCGAGTCCAAAACACGACTCTGTAAATAGCACCGGAGACGCCGTCTCTAGAAGCAAGTAAGCTACACGGCAGTAGAGTGGTACTCGATGATAGCTGTCGGGTATGCTGCAATGCAACAGGAACTAATAGACCCTGGGCCAATTTGAAACTGTTGCCATTGATTGCTACTGTGAGAAACACAATACTAAGAATATTATCTTTCGTAAAATGCATAGACTTACAGTACCATGGAAATTCCTCCCATTGTGTGACCTTGGAAACTGGAGCCAGAGAAAACGTGGAAATAACGTGGATATACGATCTAATCGTGGAATATCCTCCGAGCACAATATCCAAATCGAGACGATTCTCAACCGAAGATACGTAGTGTTTGCTTCTCGATCTGATCTAATCTTAGATCGGCAAAAAACTATGTAAATCCCCTATGAAAGTGGAGTAATGTGGAGCAAGCCAATCATGAGTTTGTCCAGATCGGGCCGGACCGAACCTCCCCGATGAACCACGGATCTCCACGGATCGCATGTTTTATTTCTCGACATTATAGGCGAGCATCCCCCATGTTTTGGAGGGAATTGCAATGCCCTAGTAGAGACTAGCAGGGTTATAGATCCCTGTTTCGAAGCTTTTCTTCGGCTGGAACTCGGAGCCGTGAGAGCCGATGAACTGGAGTTGACCCCTGAGATCAGGTAACACGAGCTGCAGGTCGGAACAAACTTGGCATACATATAGGTCATAAGCAATTTGTAGAATAAACACAGACTATCCTGTTCTAGAGCTGTAATAAGTGCATACGTACCAGGAAAATGAAAATTACCAACTTACCAGAGACAAATCGAGACAGCGCATAAAGAAGAAGATTCCGCAAAACCTAGCCAATGGCAAGCCCCCCGTGCTGCATATTTGTGCAGATGCCAAGGATGCCAAGATGGCAAACTGCGTTGTACATGTATCTAGCTTTTCGGAGGAGACAGACGGTATAGTATTACACCTTCTGGTTCTGAGGTATGTACTTACAGTCTGATAAATGGAGATAAATCTGCCAACAGTCTATTTTCGTCTTCGGAGCCGGTGTTAGGCTCGGAGTTGCAATCGGTGCCACGCTGTCTTAGGTGCTATCGCTTAGGCGGAGTTTCCGTGAGACGTGGGCGGTTTCCGATTTTTTGGTAGTTGCATGGTGGAGTGCATGAGTTGGGAGACTCGGTTCTTGGCAGGGTTGGAGTCTAGGATGTACCTTTGTAGTCGTGGCCGAAAATGGCGACGGATGAATTTGATGGATATTTGGGATTGCCCTGACTTATTCGCGGTGTCACAAGGGGAAGTACATAACAATTCACGATGTAGCAGTAGTACAAAAAGGATGCTCTGAAATTGCCCAATGTATAGTTCAAGGCTCGAGAATACTACAATTATGCAAATCAAACGCTATGCCCTTTTACTTTCTCCAGATATCAACGCTCAGCTATACATAGACAATCAAGAACAGTACTCCACCCAATTGTTCAGATTCATATTCTTGACCACCGTCGAAAAGTTCCCAGCGCTTGCAGCATTGCAAGCATCTGATCTCTGCTTCGCAGTCACAGCATCATCATTATCAGTATTGTCGCCCTTGGGATACTCTGAAAAACGGGCTTGTTCGCCTCCGTAAACGCCGCATAGGTATCGCACTCCGAATACTGAGCACACTGCTCATTGACCGACCACTGCATATTGGCCAGCACCGAGGGGATAATATCACCACCGTTCTTCAACCCGATGGATAGGCCACGGCTGTGCGCCTGCGAAGCAAGCCAGTTCACGTAATTGATCGCATCGTCCTGGGTAAGGCCAAGCCCGTTAGAGTTATCGTAAGCGTCGATGTTATCCGGGTCCACGCCATCACAGCCCTTTGTCACCGCCAGATCAAGGCGTCTCTGCATGATGCTGCGTACGTTGGCGGAGTTGGTGTCTATCCATTTCTCGCCGGGCCAGTCATCCAGATTCTTGCCTTTATCTGAAGACTTGAAGGAATCTGCATCCGGGCGCCAGTTTTCGTACGTGCCGGCGGAGAAGTAGCAAATGACCTTTCGGCCCATTCCCTGGAGCTTGGAGATGGTTGTGTTGGGGTTATCGTATAGGTCGATGTCGTAGACGTGCGCGTCGACGGAGGTGTCGTTCAGCGGGTACAGGAGTTCGATCTGCCATTTGACGCCCACTGCTGGCTGCCAGTTCACGGTCGTGTTGCCTGTTGTTCCGTTTCCACCGGTCCCGGGGCCGGTTCCTCCGCTTCCCTCGCCATTGCCTTCACCTCCGCCTGAGTTGTGGTTGAGCCCGACTCCTAGTCCAACTCCGAGGCCGACGCCGAGAGCGATAATAACGATGCCGATGAGCGAAAAGACCAAGATCTTCTTCTTGGTCGTCCACCCCGGAGCAGCCCCTTTTAGAGACATGTTGGCGAATACGAAGATGAGACGGGCAGATGGGTATATTGCGGGGCAGTTCAGGTCAGCGACCGAGTGGCATGATCGTGTAGGGGTGCAGGGCTGGTTAGAAGACGTGCGATAAAGGAATAGATAAAGAGAATTAATGCAAATTGTAGAGAGGTGAAGGATTCTTAACGAAGTGCCCAGCGTCTAGCAGAGTTTGGGGGCTAAGACCGATCCCGTTCAAGTCAACAATGTAAGGCTCCGAATGTCACTCTGAGCTGAATATTTTAGCTACTGCAAGCTATGCATCAATAGAAACAACAAGTACCTGGTAGGCTACAGAATAGTGAAAGAGAAGAGAAACTCGACTAGTGCCACAAGTTGGCCGAGCCCCTTTGTTTCTGCCAAACCAATGACTTTCTAAGCGATCATAGCAGTCCGTTCATTGGTCTGAAATATATGCAGACTGGATTAAAAGGCATTGCCACACTGCAAAGCCACGGTGAAGTGCCCAAAAGTTACCTGGACCGGCATTGATTTCGAAGCAAAGGGATGATGCTTCGAACGCGAAACATAACACGTTACCGATGAGATGAGGAAGGTTAGTGCAGGGTCACGCCGGTGAAGCAGTAAGTCGGAAGTCAGCTTCAACCCCTTGCAGGACTAAGAGTACTCCCCGATGAGCACAACTTGGGTAGAGATGGACCCAATAAGCGACACCAACGCCAGCGTATTGAGTGTCAAATTATGGTATGTATTGTATACTGTATGTATGTACGACTCCGTATCGTATACAGCCCTATGCACTTTCACTTTCACGTTCACTTGGCACCGATTCTTTTGACCAGTCCAAAGTGCCAATTCGCTAGTGATCAGCCTCGGTGGTTCGTCAGCATGAGCCCTACATAACTAGTTAGTTAACTAATCTACCAGGTTTACTAAAGCTTTCCCTCGGAACAGGCAATATGGAGAATAGGGAGGGGCAGCAGAGAATGCTTTATTCTGGTGGCTGTCTATCAATCCCAACGGGATAATATGCCAGGAACGGGGAACTCAAATTGGTAGAGAAATCATATAATCATATTTTATCACAACATTCTCATCCGGTAGTTACCATCATCATGGACATATTTGTATAACTCAAGAAATATCAACCGGCGATTATCACTCGCAGAAGCATTGAGACAATGAAAGCTGAAGGATCATGCAAGAGCAATGGGAGTAGACAGGGTGAAAGTAACCGGTGAGCCGGACAGCGGTACCCAGACAGTCAAGGGGTCGCTGCCGAGCTGCTCGGTAGTAAATCCTTGAGTGCTAGTAGGGGCAACCGGGAAGGTTACAGGAATAGGTTCGCTGCAGGTGTTACCAGTAGCAGAGACAGTCACTGCTGTAATCTTCCGGTTGGTAGTGGTATAGCTGAGCGAGTAGCCACATTTATCACGGTTGAAGCGGGCCAAAAAAGCAGCGGACATATCAGCGTGCTTGAGAGTGACCAGGGGCCAGTTGGCTAGACGGACAAACTCCTGAACTTGGGTCTCGACCCAGGCCTGGAAGATGGAATACTTGGCAGAGACCCCGTTGATGGTGATAGGGGCGGCATCAGCGTTGCGCAGGTTGGCCTGGTGGAACATGTATGGGTCGTGGTAGAGTCCGAACAGATGGCGCATGGTATCGGCCTTCTCGATTGCGAGGAGGTCGTCGAAGTTGCCGCCGCCGGCGGAGGTGGCAATCCACTCTGCCACCGTGCAGGCGGGAGTGTCGCAGTTGTAGTAGATACGGGTAGCCCAGCGGGGGTTAACCTGCATACCATCGAAGCCGTCGGTGGCGGTCACGGTGAAGTAGGGCCAATGCGGGTTCTGGGTGTTGAGGAGAGCGGGACGGGTATTGTCACCGACACAGTTGGTGATGCCGTTCTCCCACCAGGCACGAAGAGCGTCGCCGTTGTGTAGACCGGTGATGGCAGGGGGAATGATACCGTTGGCGGTCCAGTGCTTGGACTGGTCAATTCCAACCTGCTTCAACCAGGCCTGGTTAAAGCTGATCTCCTTGTAGACATCAGAGTAGGTGGAGTTGTTCTGTTCCTCATGGGTGAAGGTATGGGATATGGAGCCGAAACTGTTCAGGTTCTCTGGAGTGGTCCACCAAACAAGGAGAGGGTCCATCTTGGTACAGGCGGCGGTCCAGTCGTAGGTGGTGGGAGTACGAGGCCAAAGGTTGGTACCCGTACCCAAGGGTTTCTGGAACTCAAGGGGCGTGTCCGGGGGTGAATCATACTCAATGGCACCTTTATTACAAGCAGTGTAGCCAGCATCGGTGTTGGATGAATTCTCAATGTTTCCGTTGCCGTTGTGGCCGACTTCGGGGAAATAGACACTCCCAGGGTTCATTTTTTGAACGATGGTGGGGATCCAGTTCTTGATGCCCTGCATGTCTTGAGTGCGAATACGGAAAGTGCTGCCAGCAGGCGAGTAAATGTCGGACTCCAGGAACATGTCATCGATTTGGGTGTTCAGGTTGACACGACGGTATCCCGCGTAGATGCCGTGGGTAATCCAGGTAATCCACGCGTGTTGCAGATAGTTCGAGGTGGCACTCCAGGTAGTGTCAAAGGAGATGAAGAATGCCATCTGCTCACGACCATCAAAGTTGTTGATGACAGCAGCGACAGTGTTGCCGTTGGTGACAGAGTTGGCAGCAAAGGAAGCAATCTGCTTGGTGGAAGTAGTGTTGCTAATAGTAGCAGGGTAGTGCCACAAGCCCTCAGTGCTGACTCCAGCGCCGGTCTTCAGACCGGAGGTGGGGAAGTCACTGATATCGGTGAAGGAAATATCCTGCTCGACTCCAGAGGCACAGCAACCACCGCCTACAGCAGTAGCACCATAGTTGGGACCGGGGTAGACGTCGTACTGAACCATACGGACGCCATACTCGAGCTGATACGCGTAGAGCTGGTTCCACTGGTCAGTGGTCAGGGCACTCTGGTAGCCGGCAGTTCCGTAGTCGTAGCTGACTTCAGAGGCAACGACAATACCACCAAAGTTACCTCCAGTGCTTGTGTTGAGGGCGGGGAGCTCGACACCGGTCTGGGGAACAACCAGAGTGGTAAAGGGGATACCGTAGGCATTAAGTCCGGAGGAAGCAACGCCAGCAGAAGCAGCGTCCCTGGCAATCACCAGGATATTGCTTGCAATCGAGACTGCAGCCGAAGACATGGTGAAAGCAGACAAGACCACAGAGCTTGAGAACGGATTGACGCAGAGCTCGAAGTATTTATCGAGAATGCCAAGGTCGAGGTAACAAAGGTCGAAGGAGGTGCGGTAGAGACAAAACAATCTCAATAATGGTAACAATAGCACATGTGTTTGAAGGCAAAGGGATTGTCACAGTACTCGAAGAAAGAGACAGTGGACAAAGAAACGAAAGTCGGAGTCAAAGCAGCGGCAGCAGCAGTCAACGAATGAGTATTGGGTGTTGTGGGAAGGCTTGCAAGAAAACGACTGGAGGCTTGCTGTTGGGCCAAACACCGGGGAAAATGCTGCAAGTTATAATGCCGTAGTAGCAGATCATGATTGCCGTTCTTGTCTGGGCCTTGAAGGTGACATCCTGATATTGACCGGGGCATGCAACGAATGGACATAACACACCACAAGTGCCGGCTGACGGGGAAATAATTTCCACGCGGATTGACCGTCTCTAAATTGGGAGCTTGTGTGAAATGTCCGTCTAAGCCGAACCTGATAGGGCAGATTTTGTTTTTAGAGGGCTGCAGAAAGCCCGATCGATTGCATCGGCTGTGATGGATGGGAGTGTAGCGATATCCGTTTAGCAGGTCCCTAGGGCTTACAATTGGTGATGTGGCAGAGGGCTGCAGCGAGCCTGATCACTTCGGGTCCTGATGCATCTCATCCATATGGCAAGTCAAAAAAAGGCGACGGACCTCCCAATAGGAAACCCCCAAAATACGAAGCAATGGCGAGAGGAAGAGGAACTCAAGTCCTCAGCTAAGACACACAAGCCGCCATCGATGATCGGGCAAAAGGGCCGAGAACATGTCCATATTTCGCGAGTGATGCAAGCTAGTATGTGGCTGAGGGGAAGGAAATGGTCCAGAGCCTCGGGCTCGCCGGAACTCAGGTAAAGATCCGAGACCTGATGTGAGCTGTTCTCTGATGGGGCTCTTCGCCAGGTCCAGAACGCGGGGTGAAGAGCAGTGCCTGGTAACTGTATCAGAGTTTTGTAATTTGCAATCTGCTTTATTCTACGTAATACAGGTATGTACCAATACGGATAATACCACTCTAATCCACTTTCAGCTGTTTCTTTGGGGCCAGGTATTAGCATCAGCGCTAAACTACAAGATAAAATCAAAGAATAAGAAAGAGAAAGACTGAAAGTTGTTCATGGATTCCCTATGCAGCCCAAATTTACCCATGTTCTTCAGGACTCAGCTTAGTGGATCGGTCCAGTCCATGTCTCATGCCCTGAATAAATCACATAAATCACCCAGTCACTGACCGAAGGGGAAAAGACCCGTAGGCGAATTGACAACACTTAATATATTAAATAATAGAAGAGATAAAATACAGCTAGGGATTGTGTGGTCGGAAGACACTGCATATTCTGATCTGCATACACACCTGTCGTAAAATCGATGCCACGATACTGCTCGCATATCGTTGCCACCCATATGGCATCGGTTACAGCTCAATGGCTCCACCACGTGTCTCATCAAGTCCCCCTGTACATCTCTTAGATGCAGGCCAAGCCTGCATCTAAGAAATCCTTTTGACCTGCTAATTTTGCCCATTTTACTCAGCTTGCCAATAGTGCCACAGACCAGGGCAATCTTAGACTAGAGAGAACAAGCGAGAGGCGCTGTCTGAGCTGTTTCTGCATTCTCCCCGGGGAGGCGAAGGTAGCTTGAGATCGGACTTAGCTCCCCGACAAGTCTATATTCTAGTTCAGACCTGACTCTTGTTTTTCCCTTTCTCTTTAACATTGTCACTTGTTTCTAACATCCTCCGCTTTTTTATCAAACATGCATTAGGAGCCGCAGCTTTTCTTATGGACCAGCGGTGACAATTGCTGTTCTTTTATATCTATTTGCCTTATACTGGGTATTCAACACCCTCGATTGCAGGCCAAATCCCTTGAATATCCAGAATGGCAAAAATCCTCTCCGTACATCCACTTGGGTGGGTGTACATGAAGGGCTACTGGTGGCAGTCTGTGTGTTATCTCAGTTCTTTTTGCAATCATGCATATTTCCTGTGTGCATCGACTACCGAATTACTGACTATTTATAGCTCTTGACTGGAGTATTCCTGGCCTGTATCATCATTGGAAGTGCTCATATCTTATGGTCCGTGGTGAAGAAGATAATCAAATTTTACAAGGTAAGGTTATCCAGGAACTATTTTTAAGTAAGTTCATTGTTGACTTGATGCTTATTTGACAGACGCGGGCATGTCTAGAAAAAGTGCCCACCAATGTAGGCCAGCGCCTCGATCAATTGGCTTGTCGGGGGCTTAACTTGGTCAACGCCTATACAAACAAGCAAAAGCCAAAGTCATTCGGTGTTTACCTTGGGAGCTTCGAAAAGATGCAAGCATCACAGGAATCTATTTTGGAAAAATGGGATCTTCTGATTGTGGATCCATTCCAAACTGGCGTGGCCGAGGCTATCCAACATACGCGAAGCCAGGTCCTGGGAAGGATCGATCTTGCACGTATTGTCTCGCCAGAGGCGACGGCATTGTCCACTATTGAGACGGTTGAGACGATGCTCGTCAACAGTTTCAACAAGACCGCATTCTCCGGCATTCTATTCGCAAACTGGGAAGATTTCGCCTCCTCATCGATCCAAGTAAAGCTCTTTGAAACAATCAGCTGCCTGGGATTGATGGTTTACCTTGAGACTGGATCGCCGGACTTTTTGAAGAACAGAAAAGCCTTGCAAAACAGTGCCATCTCCGGCTTGGTAATCCGCAATGCCAGTATCTTGCCAACAGGCGAGAAGCGCGACTATTTCCAGATGGTCAACCTGCAATCGACTATCAAAGCCTTCGTCTCTGAATCTTGCAGGAGGGACTTTGCTGTTTTGAGCTGGGAAATTATCAACGATGATGTGGTTCTGTCTAATGCGGTTGTTAGAAGATCTCTGTCGTGGTGTAACTTCTACAGCGTCATCTCCTGGATCAGCCCCGAGGCTTCGTTGCACAATGCCGACTTTATCATCGAGACTCCCGAGCCCCTTTCCGCTTTTGGATGGCTGAAGGATGTAGATGTCATGAAGGCGCATGCTACATGGCGCTCCAATTCTCAGGTATCACAGCATTCTCCAGCTAAGGCAGGATGGGATACGCTTCGACCACTGTTCTCAACCGTCAACGGTCTCCTCGACTCCAAGGAAATCGAGAACAAGTCCCCCGGCGGGCCCCTACTTTATCTTCGTGATCCCCCTGAGTGGGTTGCACCAGTCAAATCACAGGGAAATCCACTGTCGGTTTCTATGTCTGGACAGGTCTATAGCCATCTCGGTTGCTTTCCCCTGGGCTCAGATTCCACGCCTATGGCCTTTGCAGAAATCCTCCAGTCCCAACTGCGTCTAAAAGAGCTTTCGCTCCTTCACCCTGTACCTGCCACAAAGGTTCACAGCATTGGCATTCTCCTTCGCCGTTTTCTGGAGGCTGTTTCTTTTCCTGAAGACGAGTCAGCTGGCAGCCGCAATCAAGGAACTTTCCGATTTGGCTGTAAATGATGCACTTACCGTCAATTTGGCTCTGGACTCGGGTCTCAGAAAGGCCTCGGATTCTCGGTTCTGGGCTGTATATCAACTGGAAGATGAAAAGGTCGACATGTTTGTATCTAAGAACGCACAGGGCCTCGCCGGTACCGTCCTTCACACATTCCTGTCAGCAAAGGGATTTCCTCGTCATGTTGCGTTTGAAACGGAAACTGCACTTGCAGAATTGTCTCAGGATCTGGCCCCGAATACTGGTCTTCCTCGCCGCGTGGTTCAAGATATCGATGTTCTCAGCCCGGAAGAACGACTGCTTCTGCTGCAACACCTGTCGCTGACCGATGTGGAAAGTGATCTCAATCACAAAATATGTGCCCACATCCGCAAGCAGTTGGTGGATGCGCCTTCTTTTGCTCAGCTGAAAGAGCTCAACACTGTCAACTATCTCAATGGGTCTATCACTCCCAAGACCTGGTCAAGTCGCGTATCAACTGGTACAAAGATCAGCAGCGCAGCTACCCTTCATTTGCGGCATCACTCGATCTCTTCTACCAGGTTGACAATGTCTTCACTCAGGTACTCAAGGATCATCGGGAAGAAGACCTCGCGAAGATGACCAGGGGACTTGGTGAGCTGATGCATGACAACACCGTCGATGCATTCGTTGATATGATGGCACTCGCGTTGTTCTGTGCTGCTAGGAAGGGAGCCTTCGACGAGATCTACGCGGAGGTGACTGACCGGAATCCCCTGTTCAACAATCATTCCGATCAAGCCGCTGCGTTTGCTGAATCATTTGCCCTCGGCTCCCGGTGCGAGGCCTACTTTGATGTTGTTCCCAGCGTGTTCGGCAAGCTTCTGTCTGATCGCTTCAGAGCTTACTACACTAAAAACCAGCCTCCAAATTGGGTCAACGGCGCACCTGAACTCGCAACAGCTTATGCTGGAGCCCATATTGACTGTGACTGACGATAAGGCAAAGGCCCTGCGTGGATACCAGCGGTTTACGTTCTTAAGTGTCTTTGCCATCCCGGCTCTTGTCGACATCCTTCTGCTCACCTTTGTCGGACGTGGTCTGTATCTCTCAGCATACATGACCCATAATGAACAAGACAGCGCCACCCTGGCACTTATGATTTCGCTTTTGCTTTCCGGTGCCGTCGGCACATGGATTGCATGTGGTGGCCCCTACTATCTGATTTCCATGGCCTTCGCTGCTGCTAATATGTTCGTCCTGACTCGCCTCATTGCCGGTATTGCTTTCACCGCAGCCGGAGGCTTGATTGGCTTCGTCGCCATCTCCAGTGTCAGAGGTCCTCGGGCGGGTATAATATTCTACCTCTACCTCGTTGCATTGACGATATACTTTTCGGCTTTTGCTGCCCTCGCAAGCTTCAGCTATCCAGGCTCGGCATTCCTTTCTGGTCGCAAGGCCATCCTCGTGTGCATCCCGATACTTTTTTTATCCCCGGTCATCACAACCTTTGCTGGGAATGACTCGGCCATCTACTTGACTGCCATCTACCTGTTTATTGGAATGGTGCTGCTTTGCCTTCGCTCTACTACCTCGAAATGGGTGACATGGTACCAGTCTATACGGTGCACCGATGACACCGAGATCCGCAAGTGGTACATCTCCACCCACGGCAACAATGACGAGAAGGTCTTCAGCAATCTGAGTGATCCAGCCGCGCTCAAGCTGACGAGAGAGGCTCTGTTGAGGGATGTTATGGCTGAGAAGACTCGCCGTATTTTCACCAAATCCACCACTGACCAGCTAGTCAAGGAGCTTGCTCGCGACTGGGATTCAACCAACTTCCTTCTGGATTGGTACTGTCGATATGCCGATGTCCCGCGTCCAATTCCGTTCAGCTCAGGCTGGAACATCCAAATCAAGGTGGCTCTGGATACCCTACGCAACTCACAGAAGGGCCTGAAACTTCACAATGCATTTGTTCAGTGGCGCCAATCCAGCACGGAAATCGGCTGTGGCGTTCTGTACTTCGTGATTGCTCTCCTTGATAAGTGGGTCTTATTGCTTACTGGTAATCACTTGATCGGTCCGTCACCAGATTTGGCCGACGCGAACCGTATGGCGGTTGGTTTCGCATTGGCATACTATCTGATCGGTGCTGTGCTCATCGACACCAAGGCCCAGGAAGTACATGTCGCTATCGGTGGCAAAGTACATACCGCTGTAAAGGATGCCAACGAAATTCGGACCCATCAGAAGGGGGACGTACAGTTTCGACGAAAGGTCTACTGGCGCACTCTTTTCAAGTTCCTTCTGTGGCACGTCTGGAGTCTTGCAGTATCCACAGCCCTAATCTGGTCGTTCCAAGAATCAATGGAAGCCATGATCATCTTCTTCACCTATGTGCTTTCTTATACTGGTCTGATCTGGTACCAGTACACCAAGATCTTCCTTGGACCTCACGGACTAAAGCCACTCCTCGTCGGTGTCTGCATCGGTCTTCCAGTGGGAATTGCCCTCAAGGTCTGCCTTCCCAAATTCATGTACGCACAGGTGATTGGACTGGGATCTGCAACATGGACTGTAGCCATTCTGGCCTTCTTGAACTCCAAAATGAATATGCCTCGCAAGGTCGAGTCAGCTGTCGCACTGGGAAAGTTATTCCACGCTTTTACTACTCCTTGGGCTGATCCTGAGTGGTCGCAGCAAGAACTGCAAAGTTTCTTCGAGGCAGTTTCACTTCTTCCTGATGACTCTCGCTTTGCTGTTGATCCCGCTGCTCATCCCGGTTTGGAGGTCAAGAACATCCTCCTTTCGCGTCGGCAAGAGCTTCGGATTCAAGAAGCGTTTCCCAACTCGACGGAGATTGTTGAGACCACCATCTCCAGATGGGAGAAAGGGGACATCATTCTTGAGCTTGTGCCTCAGGGCTCCTTGGGTCCTGGAATTCGTGCTCTGAGCTGCACCACCGGAACTCAACTTAGGCTGGCTATCAGCATCCGTGGTCTGCATGATGAAAGGCTTGACATCAGCGCCAACTGTCAAATTATTGCTGAGACCTTGCTTCATTCCGTTGCGGAGGTTATCATGGGCATCCCCCACGAATACGCAGTGCTCGCCGAGGCAATCGTGTCAGGAGGTGTCACCCACACTATGGCACGGCAACTTCGCGAGGAGGCTAACACATCCGTTATCGTACGCTGGGCTAAGAAGGAGCTTCTCAGACAGCTCTGCCTTGGTTTTGAGGTTGATCTTCACTGGGACAAGCTGCCAGCGGAAGTCAGAAATGTGCTCCTCAGTCGTTGCCTCGGACAACCTTGCGGTCTTTCTGAAGCACAGCGACAGTGGCTCCAGCAGAGCCTTTGCCAATTCGACACTCATGATCTGGACATTCATATTGCACGGTGCAATCTAGGAGCGGCTACGGCAATTAGTATCCTTGACTACTCGCACAACGGAACTGGAGAGGCTGCTGTTCCCAAGGAACCCGACGACGGCTGAATACATCTCTTACATGCCTCGCAAGCTACCTATCCCTCTGTCTCTGGTTAGGTCACCCTTCAGCTACATCTACCACTGCCTGGGAACTGCTGCCAAGTTTATCATGATTGCTTTAGTCGCCGATCCAGAGTTCCAGAGGGAATTCGACCACGTCGCAAAGTCCTTGCCAACAGTCATCCGAGCACCATCAGTCTTCCTATTGAACATGATTTGGATCTACGCAAAGATTGTCCAGGATCTGGGTCTGTCATTCTTTCTTTTCCATGGCCGCAAGAATGTCAAGCGCCTGTGGGATGACACCAAAGGAATGATGGTCCACGTCAAGAAGAACAGAGTGCTTATCCAAAGTCTGGATGGAACTTTCACGGCATTCCAACACCAGATATCCGATGGTGGCTTCAAAATATACCAGTACGCCGGCGAGCACAAGAACGAGCCCAAGGATGCCAAGTCGCTCAAGTATGTGAGCAGCTATTCAAGTGAAATGCTGCTTCTCATCAGGCAGGAGTTCAAGGATGGCAAGGTGCTCAATGAGTATCACTACGACTACCGCGCGCCTGTGAAGAAGGGCTTCAACATTGGCAAGTCTCCAAACGCTCGCATTCCACTGGGAAGACGGTGCGTGTCAGGCGAAGACTACCTTCAAAGTGTCCAATACAACTCGAAAGGACTCATCGAGAAAGGCTCGTACATGAAGGATGGTAATCTTGTCCGCTTCCTCTACCACTACCGCAAGCACGCCCATTTCGGTGACGAGCTGCTGCGCGCTGAGTTCTCCTTGTCGCACATTACCTGCAACGTGTCATGGTGTGTTCCACCGCGTCATCAAGAGAAGAAGGACAACCGATGGATTCCTCACTCCAAGGTGACCAGCGCAATGTTCGTCCAAAGAGACAGTGGAGATGTCTACCAGAGCACTTGGCTGTACGATCACAAGTTCCATCCTACTATTTTTACTCTCCTTCACGACAAGAAGGTGCAGACGCCGCCATGATTGAACATGACTACCTCGGTGTCCTTGCCAAGCCCAGATATACCAGTTTCGTTAATGACAATCCGTTTGTCTACTGCGATAGTCTCAAATCGAACTTCTTCACTCGAATCCTGGGTCTGACAAAGAAGCGATTTACCGTCTCTACATCCCGTGCGCGCTCACTAATGTGGAAGGCTTGGAAGGATCGTGTTGACTTCGACGGCGTTATCGTCCGATGGATGGATGATCGAATCCTCCGCAGAGACGCTGTCCTGGCTCCATACTGGCGCAGTCGTGACTGGGGCAACCTCAAATCGGCAAGGAAGTTTATGGATCTTCATGGAGATGCAGTCATGGCCAGCGCAGATTTGGATGACAATATCTCCAGCTGGACTCCTCTGGCTGTCAAGATCAGTGATCTCTTCAACTTTGGTCCTGGAGGTGACGCTGTTGTCACAACTCGTTCTAAGGAGGCTGGCTCTGATACAAAGGACACTCTCCATGTCATGGCTGCTGACACTGGTACTTGGCCCAATGAAGGTGGTGGTGTCTCTGCCTGCCGACGAGACATGATCAACTCGCTACGCAGCATCAAATGGCATATGATCTGCGAGTCAGCGAATGACTTTGGCGTTCCTAAACATCAAACTGAACGGAACATCCAGTCGCTGAAGGTGATTCCTCTCTGGGGTTTAGACTTCCTCACGCCGACGCATGGTCTGTTCGAGAATAAGCTGGACTCGGAGGTGGATAATGTCACATCGGCCAGCGAGTTCGATATCAAAATGAACTTCATTCCGATTCTTAGCGCATTGGTGAAGGGAGCAAGAGCGGTTAATCTCTCAAAAGCAGACATTCACCAAGCTACTCGAGCACTGGTCAACCTCAACACCTACTTCCAGGATTCCCGACACTGGACGCAAGTGTGGAACAGTGAAATGGTGAAGCAGACTTGGCGTGACCTCTGGTTAACGCAAGAAATGCCCAATACCATCCCTTCATCGGAGTGGTTGGACACTGAACTCCCCACGCTAGCATCTCTTGAAATTGCCCTGGAACTGTGGTATCGCTATCTCTTCATCTTCTCTATCCCGGTTCCAGAGAAGATTCCCAGTGTTTTCCAAGCTTCCCACCACAGCGTCAGCGCCTCATACGGTGTAGTCTGCAAGATCAAGAGAAACGTCACTCTGCAGATCTGGGACCACGCCATCAGCTGGCGTGAGACCAACCTCTGCCTGTCCTCAGCACTGTGCAAGCTCTCGCCATTTGTGCGAAACGCCTTGCTAGGCTTGATGAGAATCACATCAGTCCTGACACTGCACCACGCAGACATCATTCTCCCCTGTGCCGATTTCTTCAACCCAGGCTGGGAAGTCGAGATCGGTACCTGCCAGGGCACGATCGAGCACCGCAACACATTCCGTCGCAAGATCGACCCCGTCGTCAATGGAATCACAGACATGCAGAAGTTTGCCCCGGTCAAGGAAATCAAATCCGAGCGTCCAACGGTGACTATGTTATCACACGTCTGGTACGCCAAGGATATTAAGACCGCGCTTCTAGCTGCCGATATCATCATCAACCAGTGGAAGTTTGACGATTACCACCTGGACATCTACGGCGCCATTGACAAAGCCCCGACCTATTCGACTGAATGCCAGGAAATCATCGCCTCCAAGGGACTCCGCGGCCGAGTCACATTGCGCGGAACAGCCGACCCAATGAAAGTTCTAGAGAACACCTGGCTCTTCCTGAACTCTTCCTTATCAGAAGGCCTACCCCTTGCCCTGGGTGAAGCCGCTCTCACAGGTGCACCAGTCGTCTGCACAGACGTCGGCGCCTCACTGCGCGTGCTGAGTGACCCAGATGACTTCTCCCGCTTCAGCGCAGTGGTAGCACCGAACGATGCCCAAGCACTAGCCAAAGCCCAGATCTCCATGCTTGCGATGCTGGGTGAATGGGCCCAGTACAGCGATGACAGTGGTCCCGCCCCAGTCCTCACATCCTCGCCAACACCCGAGGAGGTAGCTGCCATCACACGCCGCATGTATACGCAGAGCGATCAACGCCGAAAACTAGGCATGCGGACACGACAGATCGTGCAGAAGTCCTTTAGTGGAGACCGGTACCTTCGCGAGCACGAACAAATGCTCTGGATCGGCAAGGCCACCAAACTAATGGCCAGCCGAGACATCCTCGAGCCGGACATCGCAGTCGACAAAGAGGTCATCACCATCCCGCCCAGCGCGGTACAGTCATGGCGCTCGTCTGCTGCCTCTGGCATGTCGACGCTGTATAGCTCCGGGTCGAACTATCCACTCCGTGGTGCCCGCAGACCCGACTCCGATATTTCAGCTCTCAGTCTGAGCAATCTGTCCACAGAAACTGAGTCCGTTGCTCGCCTTCCGGTGTTTGCGCCCCGTCGCTCGCTCTTTGGGGGTACGGGTCGCAGATCCCCTGATCTATTCATCCGCCCCTATTCCCCGGGCCAGCGCAGGAGTCACCTTTCCTCGCGGTCTATCTCGACCAATGGCCGGGAGCAGGTGCGTGGTCTGCATCGGGAGGATCTGATGCAGTATCGCAATTCGGATGTTAGTACGATTCTGAGGGAGGATTTCCTTCGGTCTGGTATGTGGAGTGGTTAGCATCTAGTTGATGTGGCTGTACATATTCTGTTCTCTGTCTCTTTTGTCGTCGCATGTTGCTTTTGCATTTTGAAGCGTTGCCAAAAGTTCCCTTGGGCTTTATCTTTTGGAATTTGTCGAGTACATTAGACTCCCATCCCGAGGTCTACATAGCTGCAAATATTAACCTCTTATGATATAAATTCAATAGATGCTATGCATTTATTCACCCACTGAACAAGTATAATACCTATAGCCCGAAAGAAGTTGCCATTCACCATTCCAAGAAATTAAACAAAGAGCGCTTGGCTTTCCTCCACGAAGACTCCTCCGGCTTCGGGTTAGCGATGCGGTGCCACTCCCCGTTGAACGCATTGATGAGCCAGCTCGAGAGGCCTGCAAGATAAGTCAGTTCTTTGCTGCTGGAAGGGTAAACCAGCAAACATACGTTCATATACCAGCGTGTGTCCATTGTGGAAGAAAATGCTGTGGTCGGAATCAGGGAACACCTGCATGTCGTAATTGTCGATATTTGCCAGGTCCAGCTTGTCGAGCAAGACGAGCGTGTTCTGGAGATGGACGTTGTCGTCTGACACGCCGTGCATTATCATGAATCGGACATTCTGTCCTAGCGCCGCGACATCCGTGATGGTTGCGTTGTCGTAGCCTGAGGGGTTGTGCTGGGGTGTGTGCATATAACGCTCTGTGTAGATGGAGTCTGTACCGGGTTAGTTGGGAAATTTCCAGGAGTAGACGATTCTGAACTTACCATAGAATCGCCAATCCGTGACAGGCGCCACAGCCATGCCGTATTGGAATGTCTGGCCTGCATCCTGCTCTAGAACCTTGAGAGTCATGAAACCGCCAAAGCTCCATCCCCAGATCGCCATCCGGGACTCATCCACGTATCCCTTGCTAGCCCAGATCTTCGCAGCTTCGATCTGGTCACGCGCTTCATAGTGGCCCAGGTCGCCGCGGACGATGCAGCGCGCTTCACGGCCAATGTACCCCGTCCCACGGCCGTCGACCGTGACGACAATATAGCCCAAGCTGGAGGCGATATAAGATTGGAAGTCGACGGTGAATTTGCGGTCAACTGTCTGGGAACCAGGCCCGCCGTATAGGTAAAATAGAACAGGATATTTCTTGGCCGGGTTGAAGTGTGGAGGTCGGCGCTCAAGCACTTGGAGAGTATAGCCATCGATGGTGACGTTAGTGTACACCTCTGCCGGAAGTGCATAGTCTTCGACCATCTCGACAAGTCTGGTATTCTCCTCGATTACGACCTCGGTCACGGGTTTATCACCCTGTGTGTTAATCACCGCTTGCCAGGGGACCGCAGGACCCTTCGAGCTTAGCAAAGCATAGCCGGCGCCCTCTGAGAACGAGACCTCGAAATACCCTGCTTTGGAAGTATCGGTCAACGGCCGAAGGTCGGATCCGTCAAGTTTGACTTGATACACATGACGCTGAGTGGGCGCCTCCTTCGTCGCAACGAAGTATACGAGGTTTCGGTCGAGATCGACAGCGGATGGTGCGCTAACCACTTCCCAGTTTCCCTTGGTGAGCATCACAGGCGCCGGGTTGTCGAGTGGCGCGAAGTAAGCCAGATGGTCGTAGCCTTCGTAAATAATGGTATCGACGTATCCATCGTCCGGTCGGCCATTTTCTGGGTCGGCGGGAATGAAACGCGTTGTTTGCGAGGGTTCAACCCAGCCGCCGTCTATACTTGCGACATTTTCAGAGCGAACGAGCTTCCCCGATCGAGTCTTTGTATCCATCAGGAAGATCTTCACGATATCGCTTTCACGGTTAGTCTCGCGGATAAGGACCTTGCCCTCGGACGCCCAGACCACTTCAATGATGATACGGTCGTCGTCGGCGAAATCCTCGGGCATTTCGAAAGAGAAAAGCTCGTCTTTCTCCACATCATAGAACTCCAAATGAACAATGGGGTTCGGTGCCCCGGCCTTTGGATACTTGATCTGACGAACTTCAGGGTAGTTTTCAAGTCCGGGAGGAGGGGTCTGGCCGGAAGGTCGAGAAAGGAAGTATTGAACGGGATATTCGGGTACATCGGACTCTTCAGTGCGCAGTAGAGCAAGGTACTTGCCATCGGCGGACCACCAAGTACCACTGTTGCCAGAGAAGACTTCTTCCTCGTATACCCAGTCTGGTACACCGTAGAAGAGGTCTGCTCCACCATCCTTAGTGATTGGAATCACTTTGGTTGACGACAGCTTGCGCAGGTATACATTGTTCTCCCGAACAAACACGATAGCATCAGACTGGGGAGACCACTTAGCAAGCTGCACGCGACTGCTCAGGTTGCCAGCGTCAAGCGGCTCAGCCTTTTGCGTCGCCACGTCAAAGATCCAGTACTTGGCATAAAACGAATGTCTCCAGTTTGACTGGATATTGGACGCGATCAAGACCTTCTCTAGGTTGGGACTCGGCCATGTCTTCGCCGGCGTGATTAGTTCTCCGTTGACCCAGATATATGACTTCTCCATCAACACTCGGGTCTCGAGGTCGTTGACCTCGTCCTTGCGGCTCCGAATATCCTCCACGCGCAGGTATCCATCGCCACTTCCTCCCTGCTCAACCAGCAGTCCATCCTCGCCATTCGGCCCCGCAATCCAGGAGATCGCGTGCGACACCGGTAGCCATTCACCCTTCAACACCTGGTCGAGGGTGACAGACTTCCCGTAGCTCGTCCCACCGGTGGCGGACTCCGGATCGTGGATTTCGACGGTCGAGGAAGAGGAAAGTGCTGCAGCAGTGGGTCGTTTCTGCGTGAGAAAGAGCACGAATGCCAGGACCCAGCCGCCGACACAGAGGATACCGAGCAGCCAGAGGATCCGACGCATACGATTACTCGATTCGAGTTTCTTTCGAGGATGCAGGAACGGTTCATCGGAGGCAGGTTCGGCGCCATCTTCGACATCGCGGTATCGGGCCTCTCCGTCGTCGGTCATCTCCCCCTTGTGGGCCTCGAGGAAGGCTGCGGAGGCGACCGACAGCCCGGAATCAGAAGAGGATTGAGATGCAATGGAGGACCTCCGTCGAGCTAGCGGCACAGCCCCGGGGAACCCTTCATCGTTGAGCTTCCCCATAGTCGTTGGTTGTAGCTCACGAAGCTGAGATTCCCGATCGACCGAGCTTATCGGGAATGTGGAGTCGAGTTGATCACAAGTCCACCAGTAGACGTATCACGACAATTGTGTTCAATCCATCTAGAATCAAGAGGATTTGATGCGTTTCAAGAACAGTGAAACGATTGAGGCTGAGATTGCAATGGGATCTGTAAGATCTCGGGAGGACAGCATCTTGGCGGACAAAGCCTCAAAGGGCTATTGAGAACCAGATGTGTCTATTGAGCCACGTTCTCAACGATTCACTCATACTTTTCAATAGGCAATGGAGGAGTATTAGGAAATGACTATGTGGGATTTGGTAATCGATGATACCAAGAAATCTCCAACAAAGAACTTTGAAGGAATATGCTCAAGTACGGGCTTATGTACTAGAACATCTAATGAAACCGAGAAATAATACTCACACATTATAGCAAGCTTCTTAGGGCGGAAAAGAGCAGCGAGAGAATGCAGTTGCTTGCTTGGTGAGGGATATGTCCACTACCCATAGAAGAAATACCCATAGAGATACAGCGCAAAGGAGGTTCTAATAGAGACACGAGTTTATATCCCAAAATTTCTATGTGAAAGTCGAATTTTTTTGATAATTACTCATCGCGATCACATCGCATTTCATCATACAGCCCGAGCGGTATTTAGACTGATTTACCGCGACAGAGCAATGTCATCAATTCTCATGATCATCTTCACTGTCTCCGCAGCCAGCTCAATGGCGCTGGTGCTCACCAGCAGTGGCTGCAGGATGTTCTCCTCGGTGATATCATCCTTTACACCACCGCTCCGAATGCTCACACCCGCGTTGTGCTGACCCTGCGCATGACGGTGGCGCAAGTCGGTGACAACCTTGATCGAGTTGAGACCGGCGTTTTCGGCCAGAGTGGTGGGGATCACCTCCATAGCATCCGCAAACGCCTTCCAGCAGATAGACTCGGTACCGGTGAGCTCGCGAGCACGCATAGCCAGAGTGTGGGCCACCTCGACTTCGGGGGCACCACCACCAGCAATCATAGCGCGCTTCTTCACAAGACAGCGGATAACGCAAAGAGCATCGTGCAGCGATCGCTCGGCCTCGTCCAAAATGAGGCTGTTTGCGCCACGGGCGACAATCGAAACAGTCTGGTTGGTAGGCTGAGCCGCCTGCTTGATTCCGGTGATTTTGACGTAGCGAGCGCCAGACGCCTGGACTTCCTCGACGAGATCGGCGGTACCGAGCTTGTCCTCGGTGAAAGAGTCGACATTGGCAACGGGCTTGCAGCCAAGAGTCTTGCACAGGAACTCAACCTCATCACGCTCGATATCCTTGATGGCTAGGATCTTCAGTCGGGAAAGGAAGTGGAGGGATAGTTCGTTGACGGCATCACGGAGGATAGACTTCTGGATCAAAAGCACGTTACACTTGGTCTTCTGGATCTTCTTAACCATGTTGAGCAGGTACTGGCGCTCCTCCTTCAGGATCTTGTCCATTTGGCGGTAGTCGTTGACCACAATTTGGTTCTCCATCTAATAAGGGTCAGCTCCGCACATGGCCTCAGGGGCAGTAAAACGTACGTCTGGCTTGGGCGGGCTCAGCTGGAACTGAATGAGACCTATCCGGGCCTTTTCAATCCTTGTGGGGCCACCGCTGCTCTTGATGACGGGTTGGTTCAACACCAAGCCGTCAACCATCTCACTGTCCTCAATTGTGCCGCCAACCTTCTTGACAATCCGGATGTTGCGCAGGTCCACGTTCTCCGCAGTCTTAGGATCCACAACCTTCAATACGGAGTCGACGGCCATCGGGCCCAGCAGGCCGGAGTGCTGGGCGACGATCTTGGACGAAAGGGAGGTAGAGGCGGCTTGCAGGAGGGTAGCGCGGTCGGACAAGTTGATGGGCCGGGACATGTTATGGAGGATTTCAACGGCGGCGCTGGCAGCACGCTGGAAAGATTCGGAAATGACGGTGGGATGAATGCCCTTGGACAGCAAGCGCTCAGCGGCGCCGAGCAGACTGCCAGCAATCACCACGACCGAAGTCGTACCATCACCAGCCTCGACATCCTGTGCAGCACTGAGGTCGACCAACATGCGGGCAGCCGGGTGCATAACGCTCATATCCTTAAGCATGGTGTTGCCATCGTTGGTCTGCGGGGGTTAGTCGGAGCCGTCGACGGACGAGAAAAAGGAAATTGCGTACGATAATGGTCTGTCCCTTGGGAGTTTGGATCTAGAGTAGCATTAGTACATGTAGAACACAAGCAATAAGGAAGTTTCCTACCATCTTGTCCATGCCCCTGGGTCCCAAAGACTGTCTCCGTGTTAGCCCCTCATCTTCGTAGATACAAATATTTTGGGTGGTCGTACTGTCCGGATTGCATCGGCAACAGCTATAAAACTGTTAGAAGAAAAGCGGCATAGTTACATGAATGCTTTACGTACCTCGAGCAGCGAGAATATTCGATGATCGCACGGCCATAGGCTTCTCCTTGTCCTGCTCACTGTTTAGCAATCGGTCCACACAAACATAAGTTTTTGGCAAAGCGCACCTTAAAGGAGGCATTGCCACCAGCTCCCTGAGACACTGCGGTCGCCATCTTGAATATCCTAATTCAAAGCAACCGAATTAAAAAAGCAAGATAGGGGAAAGTCGAGTTGGCGGAGGTGGAGGACACACAGGGAAATTCTGCGAGGTTCTGGGGCGGTGATGAAGCTTGGCGCTGATTAGTGAGTTTGAGCTCGTCCACCGCAGCTCTGCTACATCACCATCCATCACCTCGCGTTATACCTTGCTCTCCGTCTTTCTTCGAATGCTTGAAGGATAATCGTGCTCAATAATCAACTTTCTCACCCTTTCCCTTTCCGTCCGCTTCTTTTTTGCCTCGACCCTAGCTCCTCAGCCCTAGGCTGCCAACACCTACAGCATGCCTAGCGCCACGGGACAGAACTGGGAAAAGTACCAGAAGAACTACGCGGATGATGAGGAGCCTGAGAAGAAGATCACTCCCCTCTCAGAAGAGTAAGTTGCCTCGGAGATGTGATTCCCAAACTCGAGTTCTGCGATGGGATGGCTGACGTCGGCCGTAGTGATATCGCAGTACTCAAGACCTATGGCGCCGCCCCCTACGCGGCCGCCCTCAAGAAACTCGAGAAGGATATCAAGGACAAGCAGAATAGCGTCAACGAGAAGATCGGTGTGAAGGTGATTATCAATTTAGCTGTCTGGACCCCCTTGTACCACGCGGAGCTCACACGCGCCTAGGAATCCGACACCGGTCTCGCACCGCCACACCTTTGGGATGTCGCCGCCGACCGACAACGGATGGCGGAAGAGCAGCCGCTGCAGGTGGCTCGCTGCACAAAGATTATTCAGGATGAAAAGGATTCGGACAAGAGCAAATATGTCATCAACGTGAAACAGATCGCCAAGTTCGTCGTCAACTTGGGAGAGCGCGTGAGTCCGACAGATATTGAGGAGGGCATGCGAGTCGGGTAGGTCTCGATTTTTGACGTATTTGAGATGCATTTGACTGATATGGCGATTGCAGTGTCGATAGGAATAAATACCAGATTATGCTGCCGCTCCCACCCAAGATCGACCCCAGCGTGACGATGATGACTGTCGAAGATAAGCCCGATGTGACCTACGGCGATGTGGGTGGCTGCAAGGAACAAATTGAGAAGCTACGCGAAGTCGTCGAGATGCCTTTGCTATCACCAGAGCGATTCGTCAACCTCGGTATCGACCCGCCCAAGGGTGCTCTGCTCTACGGGCCCCCCGGTACTGGTAAGACTCTCTGCGCTCGTGCCGTGGCCAACCGAACCGACGCAACCTTCATCCGTGTGATTGGAAGTGAGTTGGTCCAGAAGTACGTCGGTGAGGGTGCCCGAATGGTCCGCGAGCTGTTCGAGATGGCTCGCACGAAGAAGGCCTGCATCATCTTCTTCGACGAAATCGATGCCGTCGGTGGTGCTCGGTTTGACGACGGTGCCGGTGGTGACAACGAAGTGCAGCGAACGATGCTGGAGCTGATCACTCAGCTGGACGGTTTCGACTCCCGTGGTAACATCAAGGTCATGTTCGCGACTAACCGACCTTCTACACTTGACCCGGCATTGATGCGTCCCGGTCGTATCGATCGTAAGATCGAGTTCTCGCTGCCGGATGTGGAGGGTCGTGCCAACATTCTGCGTATTCACGCCAAGAGCATGTCCGTTGAGCGGGACATCCGATGGGAGCTGATTTCACGACTGTGCCCCAACGCAACTGGTGCCGAGCTGCGCAGTGTTGCAACCGAGGCAGGCATGTTTGCCATCCGTGCCCGAAGAAAGGTGGCCACCGAGAAGGACTTCTTGGCGTCGGTGGAGAAGGTTATTAAGGGTAACCTGAAGTTCAACTCCACGGCGACGTACATGCAGTACAACTAGAGATCTGGGTGGTTTCTTGCATGAGCGTGGTGGAAAGCTGTACGACCAGTCTTGTTTTGACATTTTGAGGCATTGCCTCGACTCGTGGACCAGTTATAATCTGCAAATGCATATTACAGGTTTCTAGCAGTTATCCATTGTAGATACATTGGCCATGGGGTTGCACGGTCTGCGATACTACTAGGTATGCCTTATTGGGAAGCCGGGGTCTCTCGAGGGCCTCGGTACCCTTCAACGTTTCTGTAGGTAGCTAGGGGCCTGGGTTATGTACGAAGATTGCCCAGTTGTGGGAGGCTGATATCACATCATCCGAAGTTGGTCTCGATGTGCTTTTTGTACAGAGATGAAGCACTTGAACCATAGTTAGCACCCATGGACAGGGCTATCGTAACAATTGCAATAATCTTCAAAAGGGATAACTACAGGAGACATTTAGATAAAGTAACAGGTAGTGTGACCACTATTCCTTTGTATAGAACCATTGCTGCGATATTTGACATATATTCATTCCTCACTAGGAGCCGAGAAATAACTTCTCTGGTCTCATTTTCGCCCTGTACTAGTGAGAGTGAGAAGAAAGGTAGAGGCTATCTCCATAAAGAAAGAAGAGAAACATGGAACAGACAGTCTATACGACATCCCGTCTTCTTCCGAATGCCGGTGCAAGAATGCCGAGTAACGCCCGGCTAAAGGTTGCCCAAGGTCACGTGCGAACGAGAAGCCCGAGGTCTGCTTTTGCTGTGGAGACACACAACACTAATGGCCTTGCACTGATTGGTCCATATCCCTTGGATTCCCATTATGGACAAGCTTAGTCAGCGCAGACGCCAGAACTCAGCTCGGGTTAATCCTAGAGTTACTAGTTGCCGTGGCAGTTCTCCCCATTCCACCCTTCCTCTCTTCAATCGAATCCCACCGACTCCGGTGTTCTCTCTTTTTCGGGTTAGAGAATTTATTTCTTTTGACCCGTCATCATGAGCTCTCTGAGCTTGCGGAGCCTTGCTCCTGCCTCCAAGGTGAGTAGCCGAACTGCGACAATTTTCGGCTCGGGCTTCGCGATAGACCATTGACTCGGCTTGGAACAGGTCTCCCGCATCTTGAGCAACCAAAGACGCCTGTTCTCTTCTTCCCGGCCTGCCGGTACGCATTCCGCTCGTTAATCTTTTCGTCCCGGTCACTAACGAATTGCTATCAGCCAAGATCTGGACCAACGGACCGCTGCGCGCCAAGGAGTCCAATGGCTACATTTATGACAAGTACCCCGTGATTGTAAGCCGACATCGCCGCACGGATTGAGGACAAGAGATGGGATTCTGACGATTGCAGGACCACGAGTACGATGCCGTCGTTGTCGGTGCCGGTGGTGCCGGTCTGCGCGCTGCCTTCGGTCTGGCTGAGGCTGGTTTCAACACTGCCTGTGTTTCTAAGCTTTTCCCTACCCGATCCCACACTGTGGCCGCCCAGGGTGGTATCAACGCTGCCCTTGGAAAGTAGGTTGCCTCCAATTGCAATTCTGGGCCCGTATCATGCCGAGCCGAGCCGAGACTGACTGAGAACTACAGCATGCACGAGGACGACTGGAGATGGCACATGTACGATACCGTGAAGGGTTCAGATTGGCTTGGTGACCAGGATGCGATTCACTACATGACCCGCGAGGCTCCCGCCTCCGTCCGTGAGCTGGAAGGTTACGGTTGCCCCTTCTCCCGTACCGAGGATGGCCGTATTTACCAGCGTGCCTTCGGTGGTCAGTCCAAGGAGTTCGGCAAGGGTGGCCAGGCCTACCGTTGCTGTGCCGCCGCTGACCGTACCGGCCACGCCCTGCTTCACACCCTGTACGGACAGTCTCTGCGCCACAACACCAACTACTTCATCGAGTACTTCGCCCTCGATCTCCTGATGGAGGACGGTGAGTGCCGCGGTATCATCGCCTACAACCAGGAAGACGGTACCCTGCACCGCTTCAAGGCCCACCACACCGTTCTGGCCACCGGTGGTTACGGCCGTGCCTACTTCAGCTGTACCTCTGCCCACACTTGCACTGGTGACGGTATGGCCATGGTTGCCCGTGCCGGTCTCCCCAACCAGGATCTGGAGTTCGTCCAGTTCCACCCTACCGGTATCTACGGTGCCGGTTGCCTGATCACCGAGGGATCTCGTGGTGAGGGTGGTTACCTGCTCAACTCTGAGGGTGAGCGTTTCATGGAGCGTTACGCTCCTACCGCCAAGGATCTGGCTTCCCGTGACGTCGTGTCTCGTTCCATGACCCTGGAGATCCGTGAGGGCCGCGGTGTTGGTCCCGAGAAGGACCACATCTACCTTCAGCTGAGCCACTTGCCCGCTGAGCTGCTCCACGAGCGTCTCCCCGGTATCTCCGAGACTGCCTCCATTTTCGCCGGTGTCGATGTCACCAAGCAGCCTATTCCCGTTCTGCCCACTGTTCACTACAACATGGGTGGTATCCCCACCAAGTACACCGGTGAGGTCCTGGACATTGACGAGAACGGCAACGACAAGGTCGTCCCTGGTCTGTATGCCTGCGGTGAGGCCGCCTGTGTGTCTGTCCACGGTGCCAACCGTCTGGGTGCCAACTCCCTGCTTGATCTGATTGTCTTCGGTCGTGCTGTTTCCCACCGTGTCCGCGAGATTGCCACCCCTGGCAAGCCCCACAAGGAGCTGGCTGCCGACGCTGGTGCCCAGTCCATCAAGGACCTCGACTTTGCCCGCAAGGCCGATGGCCCCAAGTCCACCTTCGAGATCCGCAACGCCATGCAGAAGGCCATGCAGACTGATGTCTCCGTGTTCCGTACCCAGGAGAGTTTGGATGAGGGTGTCAAGAAGATCACCGAGGTCGACAGCTGGTATGACCAGGTCGGCACCAAGGACCGCAGCATGATCTGGAACTCGGATCTTGTTGAGACTCTTGAGCTGCGCAACCTGTTGACTTGCGCGTATGTGTCCCTGCCTCCATTAGACGAAACAAGAGCTAACATTTAGATATAGTACCCAAACCGCCACGGCTGCTGCCAACCGCAAGGAGTCCCGTGGTGCTCACGCCCGTGAGGACTTCCCCGACCGTAACGACGACGAGTGGATGAAGCACACTCTCACCTGGCAGAAGAAGGCCCACGGCAAGATCGACCTCAACTACCGTGCCGTTGAGGCCAACACTCTGGATGAGAACGAGTGCAAGCCCGTGCCGCCATTCAAGCGTACCTACTAAGCTTGAGAGGGAGGTGGAGGAGTTCCATGAAAAGACTGCTTTCTATTTGACGTGTGTTACTTACCATCCTGTATAGCCATATTTTCCTTTATCAGGCGAAGAGTTGGTGTACTGAGTGCTATTCCCTCAGTTGTTTCATATCACTGGATTTCTTTTTCTTTTACCTCTTCCTCCTTTTCTTTGACCGGGATCGACCCGGACCCTCGTAGCATTGCAAGGCATTCTTCGGATGCCATCGGGATGCCATTTTTGGGCGGAGATTAACAAAGAAAAAGAACTCTGCCCAACTCTAATTTCGATTTGTGTTCAGGAGTGCAGATGAACCTGGAGGTTAACCAAGTCAGCAGGTAACTATACCTTTATCTTCCTAAGTTTGTTCATTCCAAGGTTCCAGGCAATCTCTATCTCTACAGAGAGATGTATTAGAACCATACAAACTACATCGACGCCACCGTGCAACTATTCATTCCTGGGTTTCTATACTTGGGATCGCCACGCCACCGATTAGACAAAGGACTCGATTTCTTTCACCAACCTTGCTGACCCAAAACTGGGTATTCGTTGCCCGGGGAGGTCGGAGTGAGGCTTTGCTTTGCTCGCTTTCCACTCATGACTTTTTGATGCTGGTCGTACAGACGCATTTCTCCTTTCCTTTCCTCTAACCTTACCTACTCTTCTCTGTCCTTTCTTCTAACCTTACTCTTCACCGAGTCCAACTCGCCTTGCGCGTCTTCCTTCAATGGACTTTCTCTATCCTCGACAATCTCATACCTGCACTGGGGGTAAGCAGTGGTACGTCTGTACAGCTGGACCCTTCACTGGATGTTGTTCGAGCGACCCATGCACCACGGGCGTATGTCCAGACGATGACTCGACTACGTCTTCCCAGGCGTCCAAGTCCACGACTTCGTCCCAAGACTCGAGCACAACCAGCACAATCGGGACGACGACTCTCATGAGCTCGACTATGAACACTTCGGCAACGACTTTCGCTACATCTACATCTACAGCCAGCTCGACTAGCATACTTCCTGTCTCAACAACAAGCAGCCCTACAAGCGCATCTGCCAGCGGAGGCATCAAGCCAATCAACACAGGAGCCCTCGTCGGCGGGATCGTGGGAGCCGTTGCAGGCCTGATAATCGGTGTAGCGCTCTTGTGGTTCTTCACGCGCCATAAGCGAGCCAAGCAAGCTTTGCGAGTCCAGGAGATATCTTCCGCCAGGAAGTCCCTGAGATCTCTCCCATCACCAGGCCTCCCATCACCAGGGATTAATAACCCACAGTCAAAGGGTGAGCATGCAATGAACCCCTCCAGGGAACCAGACATTGACGTCTCAGAATCTCCGCCATCACCATTCATAGCCCCATCCACTACAGGATCCCATACAAACACCAACTATTCCGGCCCCAGCCAGGACATGCAAGAACACGTCAATGCATCCACACACTCATCTTTACTTCCTGGCGACAGTCTTTCTTCAAGGTCCACGCCTCGAATCTCGCCAAACAGCATCTTCCCCGTCCCAGAAGAATACACCTCAACCCCCGAACTCTCGGACACAAGTTTCCGGCGCCGCGCCGAACTAGCCTCAAACCCACAGAGCGAACTGATCAACATCCCCCACGACCGAAGACGTCCTCCCAACCTGTCTCTGTCATCCTACAATCACAGACCCGGCTCGCTGGACTCCTCATCAGTCACAAGCACCCTTCCTCCATATAGCCCCGGCATCCCGGGAGCCCGTGAAGCGGCACGAGTGGTTACCACGGACGGGGTATTCCTAGGCGCGAATCTGGATCGGTACTCTGTGCCTATTGTGTATAAGCCTGAGGTTGAGGATAAGCAGATCAACCAGGACTCACATGTGATGAGCTTCATGGAGTATGAGCAGGGTCGATCATGAACTATGGTCGGGGTCGAGTGAGCGGTGGCTATTCTCCTGTGGAATCGAAAGATCCCCTAATAAACGCTGGTTCAAGGACTTACGAACCGTCGGTATGCATTTCCATTCTCTGTCAAGTGAAATTCCGACTACAGAGATTGAGCAGATGACACCAAAACAAATATAATAATTGATATCATTTTGTCTAACCTAATACTCATGCATTCCCTTCTTCGTTATATAATCCAATAATCCACTTATCTACAGTAGCTTCTTCAGCACGGCCGTCTGCTCCAGTACCGCGCGCTTGCTGGTGCCACCAATAGCATCCTTAAGCTCCACAGCACGCTCATAGTCCAGACAAGACTGCACGTCCTCGTCGAAGCGGGGATCCACACCTTTCAGTTCCTCCAGCGAGAGGGTGTCCATGGGGACCTTCTTGTTCTCAGCCAGAGCGACGACACGGCCGGAGATGTGGTGGCCCTCGCGGAAGGGGACACCCTTGCGGACGAGGTAGTCTGCGATCTCGGTGGCCAGCATCTCGGGAGCCAGGGCGGCGATCATCTTCTCGGGGATGGCGGTCAGGGTGGACAGGACGCCGGTGGCGATCTGGATGCTGTCGCTGACGGTCTTGATGTGGTCGAGCAGGGGCTCGATGCTCTCCTGCAGGTCCTTGTTGTAGGTGGTAGGCAGGCCCTTGATCGTAACCATCAGGCCGGCCATTTGGCCGAAGGTGCGGCCGGATTTGCCGCGGAGGAGCTCCAGGGAGTCTATACTTCGTTAGTAGGTGATACGTCAAACAGGGAAGGATGATAGACTCACCGGCGTTCTTCTTCTGCGGCATCAGCGAGGAACCGGTGGAGTAGGCATCCGACAACCGCACGTAGCCGAACTCTCCACTGCTGTAGATGATCAAGTCCTCGGCCCAGCGGGAAATCTTGAGCATGAACGAGCTACCCCACTGCATGGTCTCCATCGCAAAGTCACGGTCGCCGACCGTGTTCATCGAGTTGTATAGCAGATCGTCGAAGCCCAGCTCCTTGGCCATAGCATGGCGGTCAATCTTGAACGGGTTACCGGCGAGAGCACCACAGCCGAGCGGGCTACGGTTGACACGACGGATGACTTCACGCAGACGCTGCAGCTCGCTAGCGAAAGCAGTGGCGTGCGAGAGCATCCAGTGGGACCAGCGGACGGGCTGGGCCTTCTGGAGGTGAGTGTATCCGGGCATGATGTAGTCGATTTCCTTCTCGGCACGGGCAATAGAAACCTTGATCAGATCGCAGAGCAGACTGTCCAGGCGACGCAGCTCGTCGCGCAGCCACAGGCGCATGTCGGTAGCGACCTGCTCGTTGCGCGAGCGACCGGTGTGCAGCTTGCCGCCGATCTCCTTGCCGATGATCTCGCTGAGACGGCGCTCGTTGGCAGTATGGATGTCCTCGTCGTTGGGCTTGGCCTCGAAGGTGTTGGTGCGCCATTCCTCGGCGATCTGCTTGAAGCCGCGCTCGATCTCAGCGAATTCGTGCGGCGTCAGGATGCCGGTCTTGGTGTTGGCGCGGGCGAAGGCGATCGAGCCGGCAATATCCTGCTTCCACATGACACGGTCGTAGGGAAGCGAGGCATTGTACTGCTCCATGACGGGGTCGAGGCCCTCTGATTTTTGTGAGTCAGTGAGTCAGTGTGGGAGTAGCCATTGGTGGGGGGTTAGGAAACTCACGGGTGAAGCGACCTCCCCAGAGCATGTTCTCGGCGACGCCCTTGGTGTTGCTCATTTTGATGGCTTAGGAAGGGTAAATGAGGTCAATTGAGAAAAGAAGGAGAGAGAAGATGCACGCAACGATGCCACAACCGATGATCGGACGCTAAGCCGCTTTGGGAGATCGACAGCGGGGAGTGAATCATTTGTTGTGAAGTAGATACATTATGTTCGACTTGTTTGAATTATGGATCTTAGCTTATTATTATTACTACGTTGTTATACGGTATCAATAATTATATAAGTGGCCCTCATTGTATCCACCTGCGTGGACGTAGATATATTGAACGAAGAGAAGTGCCTCACTACAAAATGAGAAGAACACCAAAAGCAATTTAAGCGAACCGATTCAACTTCTTAGAGACTTAAAAGCTCAGCCTTGGCAAGGGGAATCTGGACTTCTTAGGACTTCGGGGGAAATATGGGCTGCCAACTTATGCGGGCAACCTTGGACTTGACTGTGTAGTAGATATTACTACTCCTACTATAAGATCTTGTTTCGAGTCTACGATTCTGTCTATGGTTTACATATTCTACCTGAAACAACACCCCAATGCTGTACTGGTTCATACAATTAATATTTCTCAAGCTCTTATATATTTCAAGCTCGTATGTCGAGGCACATTCTTCGTAGATTCTCCACGGTCAGCCCAAGCCAGTCATTACTCTTTCACTGTGGAACCAGTAATTGAGACTGAGATGAGTATCAAATAGAGCGTATACTGTATACCTCAATGTGGAAATCATGTGCCAACTTGAGTATGGTTGTACAGCTGACGTAGAGCATCCGGTATATAGACCTAAGGGCCTAGTGACTGGTATGGTCGAGCACATTTAACTACGATGTGCCCAAATCCCGCAACACGTCCAAAAGTACAGTATAGGGAAGTGAAGTGTAGAGGGTCGAAAAAATCACGTACCCCCCCCCCCCCCCCCCGGGCTCCTCCTTCCAATGAGGGTTATCCCGGGATCAAGCCGAGTCCAAATCGAACCGATGCCAAGCCTGGGTTTGCGTCGAGGTAACCACTAGACCATGTAGTAGGGGGGTGATAAATGGGAGCATTTTCTGAGATATAAGGGAGCCCCACTTCCCCAGACTACTACTCCACGAGCTTAATTCCATCAACCTGGTATTTTGCCATTGTTATATCACTTTGCTGAATCAAGCGTCGTTGTATATACTATTACCCCGAGTAAATTCTACATACAATTACCTAGATAAGTTCAAGTACCACCCACATAACAGTGGTCTTGACCTCACCCCCAATCTTCTCCATAACCCGTCTACTCGCCTTATTATACTGCGCAACATCAGTATGCACCCAATCCCCAAGAGCCCTCTTCAGCACCTCATCCGTAATACCCGTCCTCTCAGCCCCAAACACAGCCCCCGCCATGCCCTGGTGCATAACCTGCTTCGACAAGGCCAGCGCCAGTCCCTTACCACGATGCTCAGGCTCAACATGCAACGTAGCCACCGAACCATCCACACCCAGAAAGCCCCATGCAATAGGCATTTCATCCTCGTCCCCATCACCATGGCCATCACCATAGTAAACAGCCACACCAGGCATCGTCATCAACTGCGCCCTCGATCGCGGGATATGCGTCCGACTCTGCACCAAATCCAAATGCCCCGGAAGCACACCCACTCTGCCATTACGATCCTGGTACCTATACCCCTCCGGCAACGGGACATTCGCGGCAGCAAATACATCCCGCGGAAAGAAATACTTATAATAAGGCGGGTTATCGAAGCGATGAACCCTAAGTCCAGGCATGGGATCCGCGTGGCCGGAACTAGCGAAGCCATCCCGCATAAGCAAACAAAAGAGGCCCGTGTGCAAAGCCCCGATCAGGAACGCAGTTGGAGCAGGGGGCGGAATCAAGGGGACGCCATTGTTCGTCTCAGTCAGCGGCTTTTCAGGGAGAGAGGCCAGGTACTCGGGCAGGAGATTATCCTTGATGTAGTGCAGAAGAGCCAATAATTGGTTACGGGCGGTGTCTAGCTCAGTCGGGGAAGCGGCGAGGGTGGACACGATCGCCGTGGACCCGTCACTTTGGGTGACAGGGTCGATCGGGGCGATTGACGTGCGGGTCTCTAGGTTGCTGTAGAGGGTGATCTGGGTCTCGCGGCCCATGAAGAGATCCACTCGCGCAGCCAGCCACGGTCCGTCAGGGGTTGAGCTGGGTGGGAAAGTAGCTAGGATTTTGGCGGTCGGGGATGGATAGCTCTGGCCATGTTGGATACGGCGGAGACAGGTGATGGAGTATGGGAGGTTGGTGATGAGATGGGGGAGGATGCTGGTGGCATTGTGTTCGTAGATTGCCATTCTTTGGGTTTGTTTTGGTTCACGTTTATTTTTTGTTCCCTTTCTCCGAATACCAGGTGTCTGGCAATGATCGAACCGGGTGATCGGGTCAACCTGAATATTGGAAATAATGCAAAACAATATTGGTTTATCAGGGGATGCTGATATCAAGTTTGAACACATCGTTCTGGTGAGTCAGATTTGGGTGGGGACGAACTAAACCCGCCTAGGAAAATAGTGTCTTCTCTAGAGAATTAACTATACGTAGTTAATAACCAGTAACTAACTAAATTGCCATGCATTCGCTAAGTACTAACTTTGATTCGTCCATAGCTAATTAACTTGAAGTATTTGTCACGATGGTCTGTGCCTGTGGCGGTGCGACACTATTGATTTTGACAGGGGATCCGCCGGCGATCACTGTCAACTTTGAATTGGGATGTCAATTTGGGAATTTTGGGGATGATATGTTATGCTTCTCCAAGAAGGATGTAATGATGGTATTGTGTATAGATCCAACGCCCACTGGACAATAATCTGCAACGCCGAACTTTTCCTTCTTTGGCCCAAAGGAATGACAGAAAACAGCAAAGGAAATAGAAATAGGAAATAGACATAGGAAATGGTCATTTCTCATCACAAGAGATCGCCCCTTACCAGGGGCTCCGGGCCCCCACCATCCAATCTTCCATAGCCAGCCATTCACTCCATCGCGCTTCGGCCGCCCGAATCTCATCTTCGCTGGGCTCCCGCAGGGGTCGAAGGAATGGGACCTGCTCATCGGGTAGGATATCGTAAGCCGCCTTAGTCGCACCCCAGCCGCTGCTCTTGGCCGTGAAGAGGTAGTTGGCGCGCTCTTGCTTGTAGATGCAGCCTACGCCGGCAGCCCAGTCATCGCCGAAGAATGCGCGCATGACAAGCGCCGAATCCTGCGCCGTGACGATGAGGCGGCGAACGTAAGGCCGGAGAGACACAAATGGTACAGGAGCAGACTGGGCCGGCTCTTGAGGACGTTGACATGGAAGACGAATGTTGACAAAGGCAGCCACTGATTGCACTGTCTGATGGTGCTGGCCGTATTCGACAAAGTAGCGCACGCAGTTCTTGTAGTGCGGATACCAGCCAGTTGGGTCGACACGGCCGAACTCGATGTCATTCAAGTCGACTTGGGCCTCGGGGTAGATCACACCGTCGACGGGACGGATTTCACGCCTATCGGAGCTGAGTTCAGCTTCTCGTTCGACAGGTCCTGAATGGGGGGATATAGTCTCAGAAGATGAGTCTTGAGGAGGGAGCTTGTCAAAGAACATACTTTGAGTGGGATGCTCGCGAGAGTAGTGATCGCATAGGTCCATACGTGGAGAGTTTTCCCAGCACTCTCTTCCGGAATCCTGCATACTCAGAGACATGATTGGCAGTCGACATGTGTGACTGTGACTCAGTAGACTCAAGTAAAGTAGACTCAAGTAATTGGAGACTCAAGACTGAAGCAGATTGAAGCTAGAGTTGACAGGATTGAAGTCTACAGTCCGGGGATGGCCCTTAATTAATAGGGCACTGACGGACAGACCGAAGGTCCGCATGGGCCGGTGTGATGTCCAAAAAATGATCACATTTGAAGATCAAGGGCTAGTTCCGGTCTGACGGGAGGAGAGAGTGGGGACGGGCCTCGAAGCTATCGAAATAGACCCAATGGGGAACCAGCCACAGGGAAGCTTGAGCCACCTGAGCAAATAAAGATTTTTCACTAGCCACATGCACTAGCCACGGCGAGTCCGAGCTTGTGGCTCGTGCGCTTATCCCGATGCGGTAAGGACTGTGTGGCTGTGCATTCGGTTTTATTCGGTGGATCAACAATTGCATTGCGAACCAATCATGTCCCAGGAACTATACCCCACTATCTCCACTATTTCCCAACACTGGTTTAGTGCCCCAATAGTTCGGTCAACTCCATAGCACTATCAGGATTTAGGAATGAGGAATGATTTGGAAGACTCCAAAAACCGAAGCCATACTATATCCGACCTAGGGTCCCTCGTCATCGATCTCCATGTATAGTACTAAAGTGTGCCACAAATACTTGTGCGATCGCACATCATGTCGATCTTGCCTATTACTACTGTAGAGATAACAGGTTGAGATGTGGTACCTGAGAACCTTGGAATAACGTGGTTCGCTATGCAGGAAATGGAACGAGGGGATATCTCGGGCTGCCCGATAGATCGATTCCAGATCGAATCTGCGCATCGATCCAATCACATCATCCCCACTTGACCGACACTACCAGGATAACAATATCATCCATGATCGACTAGGCTCGCTAGTTCCTCTGATCGGGTCTTGACGTATCCCCGCTGCAAGTGCTTTCACTTTAAAGGCGCCTGCATCTCAACATTCCAACATTTGCATCTCAACTGCAGATTCAGATCTTATCTTCAACTCAGCCACGAGAAACAGCCTCGGTCTTGTCCGTCTTGCATACATCTCCACCACAAATAGAACCATGTACAAGACAAACTACGAACTCTACGTATGTCATGTCAACCTCATCTCGCATTCCTCACTAACACTGAACAGTCCCGACCGAGCATCGACAGGCCTTTGCCACCTCCAGATGAGCTGCTTTCTCCATTAGCTGAGCTCTACCCGCACGTGGCAGCGCTGCAGCCACGATTCAACCACGACAGCTGCACTTTCACCGGCTACCGCCACACGGGCTACTGGGCTGCAGCTTATACCACGCAGCCTATGGAAGAGCCTTTTGAATCACGCAATGGTGTGTTTCATTTCCTGTTTCCCTGTCCTGGTTACCTCACTAACAGTTTCAGAATGTCTGCCCGGTCGCTTCGTCTCAAGAATCCGCCGATTCCTCAGCCGAGACGATTTAAAACATCGTCGACGATCCGATGCGACTACATGATCTATATCTCTCTTTTCCTCTCTTTCGGCATATACATCTTCGACTGTTTCCCATTATTCTCTTCTACCTCCACGAGGTATTTACTGTCATTTACTCATCTGAACATACGACCACACTCAGGCCGAGAGGATTCCTGACCTGATTCATTTCTTTTGTCGTGGCAAGCCCACATTCTCTTCTCATGTTATTTTCAGCGACTAACGAGGCGTTTTTCAATCCGTATGCGGAGTACATATTGGGCATATTGCACATACCATTAGCATGTACATAGGAGACTGCAAATACAACTGATGATCATTTCAACCATATAATCTCCCATTTATGCGTAAATCTCAATCTCGAATCACAAATAAATCCCGAGGTCTGGACCTAACAATTCTGAATCGCAACCCTCAGCCCAAGTGCTACCCAAACTACAACACAACCCCATAACCACCTCGCATTACAACGCTAACATAGCCAAAATCCCACATACTAGGTATCCAGGTACCCGGGCCACTAGCCCGACAAAAGCAAGCACAATGACACGCATTGGCCCCGCAGATCACGATCACACGATCGTCCACTCTGCAGGCAACCGCTAGCCTGGATGTACACAAATACTGAACCCACCTGTCCCCATCCCCATATCCGGACTCCGCGAGGCCCGAGCCGAGTAGATCCAATAGTGTGCCCCATAGGATCCAGCTCGCACTCGAATACCTTATTCGGTTGGGTGATGTCAGTTCTTAGCTTGCTGAAGATCGAGTATTCAATAGAGGTCCAGGAAACATGTATATTTATGAAGGGGTTAACTGTACCCCCTGGAACGCCATGAGGTTTGGAATTCTGTAGGTAAATGTCCTACTGCGTATAGCCACGAGGCATGTTTGCATCTGGATGCTTCGATCCACATCCAGCTAGAATGACATTGCTGCACCGCCACAGCCAGGATCGTAGTCCTGATATAGATATGTGATAGGGGATGCGAGGCTGGATTTAGGCATCGATCTACGAGATATGATCTACGTCGGCATTTGGAAGGGTGGGGATTTATTGTGGGTGCACGGGGTTTGATATCTCTACTCCGAAAACATGGTTTGCGCTGATGCCGCCATGTGTAACATCATCTCCACGAGATACATTCCCTAACTCCGCTACGCCAGTGACAAAACCCATCAAACATGAGAAAAGGCAACCACATTTTTGCAGGCACAACACCCTCCACCCCTGCTGTCCGAAATCAAAAACAAGATAAGAAAAGAATATTAAGAAATGTCGAGTGTCGAAACGGGAAGGGAATTGCATTCGCCAGTCGTGACACTCTCCTCATAAGCATTAATTCATGACTGTTCACTTCGTGACGGACATGTCGTTATTCACGCCAAGCTGGCAGAGCTAGCAGCGGCCGTTCCCCAACGGAAGCGCCTAAGTCCTCCCCGGACAGCTTCTTGTCCACAGGCTGATGAACGTGCGCTAGGCATACCACCGTCTCCCATCATGCCTGCCTCGACGCGACCGACTTCGCGGCCGATCATGTATCCAGCCGAGAAGCTGATTGCAGAGAACAAAACCACCACGCCAGCGCTAATCACCCACGTCATGATGGTGGGGCTTACCGGACCAGCAGTGTCTGATACGCTTGCACGGCGACTCTTCTTGGATGCGGCACCGCGGTCTTTGGGAGACACTGACCGACGCTTGACTTTGGCGGTGCATGGGCCGGGTGACACCACGGCACGGGGGTGTCTCTGGCGGGCTGGGCCCGCTGACGGACTGGTCGCCGTATAAGCCGCCGAGGATGGTCCTTCTTCGCCGCTTTCATCGCCCATGGCGACTGATTCGCCAACTAGCCGGAATGTTGATGGCCGGGCCGGACCGGAAGGACCAGATGGAATAGGTTGATTCTCTGCTTTGGGCAGTCCACGGGCAGCAGCAGCACAAGACAGGAGGGTAGAGAGACTGGCTCTAAGGGCAGCATCATGGTCTGCGTGGTGAGAGGGTGATATCATGTTGAAGGGACTGTGCTGGGACTGCTGCGATCTACGGGACCGTGTACTAGGCGGGTACGAATCTCGGCGGATTGCAGTGTGGCGGCTAGAGTTGGAAAACGCACTGGGCTGAGAGCGTCGCGACTCAGTAGGACGAGTCCATGACGGGTCGCTTGTCGCCGGCGGATGAGAGAAGACGTTTGGCTGAGGGACAAATGGTGATGGACTAACACCCATGCCCAGGGCAGTAGAAGCATCGTCATCTTCGTCATCACTCGAAACGGCGTCTGCGTCGGAGGCGTTAGATGGAGGTGCGGGCAGCGGAACCCGTAGAGCTTGGCCGTTGATATCTTCGTTGGAGCTGCTCAGGTTGGGATCGGGCTCGCTCTCGCTCTCCTCATATTCCTCTTGGCTGCTGCCAGCCAGGCTAGCCTCACGCGAGGAATAGTCCACCTGCGCTGTGGTAACAGCAGCCAGGTGCTGCAGGCGCCGTCGTCGACTGCGGTGCTGATACATGCCTCCCACGCGGTTATCTACCCGGAGACCGGTCGTGATGATATCGTCATTTGTAGCAGCCGATGAAAAGGATGAAGATGATGGCTGCGATGATACTTCGATCCAAGAATCTATGTAATATTGCAGTGAGTACATATTGGAGCACAAAACAAAGGTGAACAAAGCGTTTGCATATCGAATTTGAGCGGCAGGGGGATAAGGTACCAGGTCTGGGTTATAAGAAAGTCAACATACCCTCTGATCGCATGCCAGCGGCACCGGATGGCCGGGACTGACCAGGATCGCGCGAGTGCCCATCGCGTATCATTTGACGTGAGGCTCTGGGCTCACGCACCTGACCTAGCAGGTCGCAGTGGTTTGGCTGCATGGCCAGGATGAATAGTAAAGGAGGAGGGGAAGTGGAAAGGATATAGTAGAAAGGGGATGATGGAACACAGATGGAATCAGATCAGGCCACCCGGTACAAGAAACAAAAGAAATAAGAGCGGTCAGGTGTGGGGAAGGGGAAGAACAATCAATGAGGTTATCAGTATCTTATCAATGTGGAGATGATCGACCCATCACTGATGCCCAATATACTCTTGGCCTATTGCCGGGGTCGTATCTTTGCGCTTGCAGATCGAATCATATAATAAGTCCGGCACTAGGAATCCTGCAATCCAACGAAAGGAGTCAAAGAAAGCGAGAGGGGTGAAAGGAAATGGGAGAAACCAGGAAAGAGGGAAAGAGGAGTGGAGATGAGGTGATCAGCAGACGCCGTAGGTGATTTGCAGCCCGTGACGGAAGTCACTAATGCAAGGTGTCAACCAGCACTGGAGTCTTAAAAAACACCAGAGCAGAAATATAGAAATATAGGAAAGAAGGCAACAGGGGAGAAGAATAGAAGCCAAATTATAGGAGGCAACTCTGTCTTGTCTGGTGAATGAAAGGCAACAACAAAGACATGCGGGGCAGGGCGGTGGGAAATGGCAGTATACACATTTTACTTCAATTTGATCGAAAAGGAAAAGTGGAAGAGAATATGAGATTACACTGCAATCCTAGGCTATCGAATAAAATCAACTTTTAGTTGCCGGGGCCTCCCTTGGCCCTATAAACACCCATGTGGTAATATCAAAATACAGTCATAGTCAGTAACAGGCTTAGAAAGTGATCTTGTTGCCCTTGAACTCAGGGATGCTGCCCTTCGCCTTGTTCAAGCCACCACCACGGCCTCCGCCGAAGCCACCGCGGCCACGGCCACCACCACCGCGACCACGTCCACCGAAGCCGCCACCGCGACCGCCGCCACGGCCACCGAAACCACCCCGGTCACCGTTAGCGGGGCGGGGAGTGCTGAAGTCCAGACGCAGGGAACGGCCCTCGAGCTCCTGGCCGTTGAGGGCACCGTGGGCAGCCTTAGCCTCGTCGATGGAGGAGAACTGAATGTAGCCGAAGCCCTTAGGGCGGCCAGACTCGGGGTCAGTGGGCAGGCGGATGCCCAGAATGCTGCCTTGCTCAGAGAACATGTCGCGGAGAGCATCCTCCGAAGCACTGAAGGGCAGGTTTCCAACGAACAGAGTATCGCTAGGGGGCTGGTCTGGTCACCGTACTTGCTGGCACGGGACTGAGCGCGGTCGTTACCACCCTCCTGCTTGGGCTGGCGGGCACTGGCGTAGTCCAGGTTGATGGTACGGCCGTCGAGGTCGGCACCCTTCTTGGCCTCGTAGGCCTTGGCGGCATCAGCAGCGTTGGTGAACTCAACGTAGCCGAATCTGCGAGATATAGTTAGCACCTTGCACTAGCCAAGACGTAATGATATATGTAACTTACCCACGGGAGCGACCAGACTCACGGTCGGTCACGATACGGCAGCCAGAAAGCTCACCGAAGGACTCAAACTCGCTGCGGAGCCAGTCCTCATCGACGTTCCAGGACAGGTTGCCGACAAAGAGGTTGGCGGAGGCACCCTCGGGGGCAGCCTCAGTCTTGCTCTTCTTGGCAGCGGCAGCGGGCTCCTCATCGGCCTTGCGCTTCTTGGAGGACTTGGCAGTCTCGTCGCTGTCCTCAGACTCAGAGTCCGAGCTGTCGGAGCTGTCGGAGTCAGAGCCAGACTCGTCGGAGCCAGACTCGCTGGCGCTGGAGTCCTTCTTGGCCTCAGCCTTCTTGGGGGCCTCCTCCTCGGACGAGGAGTCGGAGTCGGAGTCGTCAGAGTCAGAGTCGGAAGACTCGGCCTTCTTCTCCTCCTTCTTAGCGGGCTTCTCATCCTCAGACTCGGAGTCATCAGAGTCAGACTCGCTCTCGCTCTCACTCTCGGAGGAGCTGGAGCCATCCTTCATCTCCTCATCAGAGTCAGACTCTGACTCGGAAGAAGACTCATCCTTCTTGGCAACCTTCTTGTCGGCCTTGTCGGCCTTCTTGGTATCCTTCTTGGTAGCGGGCTTCTCGTCCTCAGACTCGGAGCTGGAGCTGGAAGAGTCCATCTCCTCGTCGCTGTCGGACTCGGACTCGGAGCTGCTGGGGGTAGGCTCCTTCTTCTTGTTCTTCTTGGACTTCTCCTCCTTGGCAGCGACCTTCTTGGCAACGTCCTTGGCCTTGCTGGCAGGGGACTGGGAAGCCTTGGTGACACCGGCGTCCTTAACCTTGCTCAAGGCCTTGTTGGCCTTCTTGTCGGCACCCTTGGAGGTAACCTTGGTCTTCGACATCTTGTGTACTGCAGGGAGGAAAGAACGTTAGCACCGTGTAACAAGCTGAGGCCAGTTCACACCCCAGGCACAGAGATAAGCGATTTGAAAAATGTGCGGCAAAGCCAACAAGCCCTCAAATACACCCGTGTTGATGTAATAAATGCAACAACCCTCAGGAGATGGAGACAGCCAGAAGTGTGATCTGATCACAAGCTGGTCGATACCCACAAGTAACCCACAACGGACAGAGTTCAAGCCCACAGAGACCGGCGATACGCAACTAGAATATGAAACCCACGAGGAAATGTCCCACAGAGCCCACAGAATAGATATGCAGAAGATCAAGCCCACAGCCCTCGATGTGAAAAAGCCCACTTAGATGTCTGTTGAAGTACTGTACTTTCAAAAACAGCAGAATTTGAAAGTACGGGAACCCACGCAGCTGCGTCAGTTAGTGGAAGGGGGTATGTACTTATTGATGAAGTTTTCTTGAAAATAAATCAAGAAATTTGCTAGCACAAGATAATGTGATAGCAGAGTAGGGGAATGGGAGAGAGGATGAAGAAGAGAAGAAAAAAATGGACGCAGCCGGGGGAAGCTTCTCTTATCAGAAAAATTTCAGAAAAAAAAATTTGGAGGCTGGCAGAATAACCTTCCGCCTACTAAATGAAGTTTAGCATCAGGCACTAAAAGGCACTAACTTTGCCGCTCGGTGGAGACACTGCGGGTACCTCTCAACCTCTCATGTTGCTACCCTAGTCAAATGTCACTCCGCGGTACTCTTGTCTGTCCTCGAGGTTGTGACCTTCCACAGGGTATGCTTCTCTAGGTCCAATCTTCTGATGTAGTCAATTGGATACTGATTTCCCACCTAGCCTGATTCATCATGGGCCCTCCCACTCCCTCCTCGTACCGCCCGCGCAAGAAGAGAAAGTTCCCGACCAACCCTGGCTCCAACAACAAGCTGATCGTGGACATTGGAGATGGAAAGCAGACGCCCGCATTCCCTCTTGTTTCCTTTTTCTGGGCCGCACGTGGAGGTGTATCGCAATGGCTGATCCTGCCTCTCGTCCTTATGGCTGTCGGCCTCTTCCGATGGGCCGTCAGTCTGTGGGGTTACTCTGGTAGGCATATTGGCGCTCTCGCTTGATGCAAATTCGCAGCTAACATGGCCTAGGCTTCGGGGTGCCACCGATGCACGGTGATTTCGAGGCTCAAAGGCATTGGATGGAGATCACTCAGCATCTACCCATGGCCAAATGGTACCTCTACGACTTGCAGTACTGGGGCCTCGATTACCCTCCATTGACCGCATACCACAGCTGGTTCTTTGGCAAGATGTATGTTTCATTCCTCGTGCCTTCGTGAGGCCTTACTAACGTGATGAAGTGGTTCTACTATTGAGCCCGCATGGTTCGCTTTAGACGACTCACGCGGCTTCGAGGACACCAACTTGAAGGTTTACATGCGCGCCACTGTCGTCGTCTCCGAGTACCTCGTCTACGTCCCGGCCATAGTCAACTTCCTTCGTCGTTATACTCGGATGCAAGGTGTGCATGCGTGGTCCGCCTCAATTGCCCTTGCCGCTGCTTCTTCAACCTGCCACAATTCTCATCGATCACGGCCATTTCCAGTATAATACCGTGATGCTGGGCCTGGTGGTCGCTAGTTTGGATGCCATCTTGGCCGGGCGTATGCTCTGGGCTTGCATCTTCTTTGTTGGAGCTTTAGGTTTCAAACAGATGGCGCTTTACTACGCACCCGTCATGTTCGCCTACCTTCTGGGAATCTGCGTCTTCCCTCGGGTCCGTATCCTGCGGTTGATTAATATCGCTCTGATCACAACGGCCGCCTTTGCTCTGCTATTCGCACCTCTGCTGATAGGCGCAACCAAGGTCGAGGCTCGAGAATTCATTGCTTCCTCGCCCCAGCCTCCTCTCCTCCAGGTACTGCCGATCTCTCTTGACAAGAAATCGATACTATATGCGATTATCTTCCAGCTGGCGCAAACCGTTCACCGCGTACTGCCCTTCGCCCGCGGCATCTTTGAGGATAAGGTTGCGAATGCCTGGTGTGCCATCCACACATTCTACAAGCTCAACCGGTTCGAGAGTTCCCTACTCCAGCGTGCCTCACTCGGTGCCACCCTATCTTCAATTATCGTTCCATGTGCCATCATTTTCCGCCATCCGCGGGCCTCGCTCATTCTTCCCGCGATGTCCTGTGTCGCCTGGGGCTTTTTCCTATTTTCTTTCCAAGTGCACGAGAAGAGTGTCCTCCTCCCCCTACTCCCAATGACTCTCTCGCTTGCCGGTAACGGCGGACTGAATAAGGAGAATCGTGCCTGGGTTGGTCTGGCCAATATACTGGGCTCGTGGACCATGTACCCGCTGCTGAAGCGTGAAGAACTGTCTGTGCCGTATGGCGTGATGACCCTCCTCTGGGCCTACCTTATCGGCCTTTTCCCCTTCTCTTTCGAGACATACCGGAACCGATCATCGCTCGAAGATTCGAACTCGCAATTCGAGCTCAACATCTTCACCAAACTCCTGCATTTTGCGTTCTACGTCGTTATGGTTGCCTGGCATGTCCTCGAGGCATTTGTGGAGCCCTTGCCCGGTAAGCCGGATCTGTGGGTGGTGCTCAATGCCCTTGTCGGAGCTGGCGGGTTTGGAATTATTTACCTCTGGTGCACGTGGAAGTTGGTCACCCAATGTCGTGATATTGGTCGCCAGGTGGCGGGAGAAGAGGGTCGGAAGAAGAAGCAGTGAAGCATGGGTGGCTGTGCACTTTTAGATACCCCATTATATGCGACTTACCTTGGGTAAAATGCGTTGCTATATTTGATTTTCAGTGGATTGTCTACTGTTCATTCTTTGATGTGGGAGATGAGAGGTTTTATTCATAAGCTCGATCTCTATTCACACGGAATACTAGCGCCAGGTTCCCTTGGTCCCAGCAGCGCAAATCCAGACCGAATGATATCCACATATCGAAGAAATAAAACGCCAGCCAATGAATGTTATGATACAGTTGTATGATACAAAGCAGATAGGCCCATTTAGACCTTGAAGCCGAAACCAGCCATGCACGTCTTGTACTGCTCGACGAGCGACTGGCACTCCTTCACGGGATCATCGGACTTGGAGAACAGCATGCAGTCATCGCGTGCGGACTTCTCCTCCTTGCAGACGCAGCAGGGCTATAGAGACGAAGAGTCAGTCTGATTGTCACGGCTTGTTCCTTGCAGCGGTCTCGGGCGTACCTTGGGCTTGGATTGTGCCGGCTGAGTCTGAGGCTCGGCAGGGGCAGGAGCGTTTTTCTCTGTAATTTCCAATGTCAACGAAGGGTTCGTGTCCGGCTAGAAATGCGGTCCTTGTGCATTGCGCAGGCATCGGGGGATGGCGGATGGACCAGATGGGTCCAGATAGATGGATTGGGGACATACCAGAAGAAGAACCGAAGAGCCACGACATTGTAAATGGGTTGATATGTACCAACAAAAGATTGACTGGGAATGACAGTATACAGCAACAGTGAGCGAGTGTGAATGAAGATGGAAACTCGACATGTCGCGATGAGACCATCGAAGGGATTACTAATTCCAAATTCTGCATGAACGGTCTTTCTCCTCCGCCGTAGGGATTTTTTGGTTATCGGCAAAACATCCCGCTTTCTTTGTGTTTTGCCTCCTGTCTTGTCTCTTAAAATTCTTCTTTTCTTGGGGTGAGGTCTTTGTTGTTCCCGTGTGAACCTCTACTTTTATCTCCAATTATCAATTTGGATTCCATTTCCCCATCTTCTTCTTTTCCCTGAAGAACTACCCCGCCATGGCCCCTCCTAAAGTCTTCTCGCTCGAGGGCAAAGGCCTCAAGCTTGACACCGCAGAGGATATTGAGTCTCACATCAAGCCTCTGGTTGAGAACACCGATTACACCGAGATCCGATTTGGCGGCAACACCCTGGGTGTTGGGGCCTCCGAGCGCCTCGCCGCTGTCATTGTTACCCAGAAGAGCCTCGAGATCGCTGAGCTTGCCGATATCTTTACCTCGCGTCTCCTCTCGGAGATCCCTCCTGCCCTGAAGTCCCTCCTGGACGCTATCCTCGAGATCCCATCCGTTCACACCGTCAACCTCTCCGACAATGCTTTCGGCCTCAACACCCAGGCCCCTCTCGTCGATTTCCTTTCGCGCCACACCCCTCTCCGTCACCTGATTCTGAACAACAACGGTCTTGGTCCTGCTGCTGGAACTCTCGTCGCTGATGCTCTGTCCAAGCTTGCTGAGCGCAAGGAGGAGGCCCGCAAGGAGGGCAAGGAGGTCGCTCAGCTGGAGAGCATTGTCTGCGGACGCAACCGCCTGGAGAACGGCAGTATGGAGGCCTGGGCCCGTGCTTATGAGAAACACGCTGCCGGTATGAAGTCGGTCAAGATGACCCAGAACGGTATTCGCCAGGAGGGTATCTCGCACTTGCTGAGGAACGGTCTTCGCCACGCCAGTGTCCTGGAGGTTCTGGACCTGCAGGACAATACTTTTACGCTGATGGGCTCCACTGCTTTGGCTGACGTTCTGCCGGGCTGGCCATCTCTGCGCGAGCTCGGTGTCGGAGACTGCCTGCTCTCTGCTCGTGGCGGTGTCAAGGTCGCCAAGGCCCTGGCTGCCAACAAGAACCAGAAGCTTCAGACTCTGCGTCTGCAGTTCAACGAAATCAAGGTTGAGGGTGTTAGGGAGTTGACTCATGCGGCCAAGACAGCACTTCCCAGCCTGCGTCGCGTTGAGCTGAACGGAAACATCTTCAACGAGGATGACGGTAATATCGCCGACCTGCGAGAGCTTTTGGACGCTCGCCAGGAAGAGCACGGTACCGATGACGATCCCGAGGACAGCTGGGGTATTGATGAGCTGGATGAGCTCGAAGAGGATGAGGATGAAGAAGAGGAAGAGGCCGAGGAGGATGAGGATGAGGAAGAGGCCGAGGCCAAGGCTGAGAAGGACCTGAAGGAAGCCGACCTCGTTGAGGAAGAGAAGGTGTCTCAAAAATCCGACAAGGATGTCGATGCGCTGGCGGATGTTCTGGGCAAGACGGGTCTTAAACCGATAGCTTCGGACTGCCATGATTTTGGTTAATATCTTACCGTCCAGCCTTGGCGGACTCTGGAGTCATCATCTCTGCATACGAGACACTGGCCAGTCACTGCGCCCTCGTCCCATGTCCCATACGAAGCGGCTCCGGCCATGACCTATCTCCTGTCCCGACTGATGACCCTCAACGCCATATCTCCAAAAAATTTCCCATGTCTTTTATACCCCGTTGACGATGACGACTGCACATAATTACACTTCCATCCCTATGCATCGCCCTGAGCTCTGGTGTCTTGAAAGATACAACAAGACTTCTTATAGATGTGAATACACCCTGGTCATGAAGTGACCCTCTCTTACTATGAATATGTTTCTGTTAGATAGCCCTGGAGTGTAGATATATGGAATGAATAGTTGTATAGTTCGAGCGGATCAAGTGGGAAATTTCCGAATCGGGCATGTCTTGGCGCGCAACCTCCGAGTTGCCCACACTTTCACCACTCTCTCTCTCTCTTTGTGCTCTGGGCCTTCTCTCTACACTTTGCTCTTTCGCTTCAGTTCCTATCTCTGTTCTATCATCTTCCCGTCCACTCTTCACTGGGTCCTCGGTGTGTAAGTGCCCGCGCAACCGCCCCTCCCCTCCCCATGCGACACATCCGCGGTCGCAAGCTACACGTGAACGCGCGCATTGTCTCTACCGGTCTGTCGGGGCATGTCTTGGCCTTGGAAGTATATCTTTCCGAAATGCCATGTCAGACACGTGCCGCTTGATGCTGCGATGTAAATTACCAGAGCTGCCACGGAAGCCCGGCGCAACAAGAAAATTATGTGCGGGACATTGTTTTGGGCTATCCTTTGGCTCAGCTAGGTCTCAGATTTCGCGCTTTACGCGCTGCTCGAGTTAATCAGCTGCCGGTCATCTGAGATTGCATTACATGACTCCTACACATTGATTAGGATATTCAGATACTGACGAACTTGACTATACAGGCTTGAACGGGAACTCGTCGTCTACAGAAAAATAAACCGCTCTCCCCGTTACAACTGTCTACAACCTCTCTCTCTCGCTGGCCATGGACGCCAAAGAAATTGAGGCCAAGGCCAAGGCCTTGACCAAGGCTGCGACACAGAAGGAGCCGCCAACCGTGATTCTGGGCATGTTGAAGGAGCTACAGAACGGCGTGCGAGCATCGGAGGATCTGCTGAGGTCCACTCGTATCGGTATCATCGTCAACAAATTCAAACAACACTCGTCGAAGGAAGTGGCACAGCTGTCGGGCGAGATCGTCTCCAAGTGGCGGAACGAGGTCAACAAACAGAAGCAGGGCGCAGCAGCAAGCCGGGGATCAAGCGGATCCCCTCGGCCGACAAACGGCACTGGGGCATCGACACCCGGAGCGACCCCCTCGGATAAGACATCTAAGTTGTCAGTCCCACCTGACAAGCGGACATGGAAGGCCGACAAGGTGGAAGTCAATGTGCTTGGGAATCGCGTTCGTGACAGTTGCACGGGGCTCATGTACGATGGGCTATGTCTGGGCTCGACGGAGCCCCCCAAGACCATACTAGCCAAGGCGTCGGCCGTGGAAGCGGCAGCATACGACTACCTGGGACCCGAGACGAAGGAGGAATACCGACAAAAGATGCGCAGTCTGTTCCAGAACCTGAAGAACAAGTCAAATATGCAGCTGCGCGTGCGCGTGGTTTCTGGCGAGATCACTCCGGAGAAGTTTGTGCGCATGACTAGCGACGAGTTGCGTTCGGAAGAGCAGATCGAGAAGGACAGGAAGCTGCAGAAGCAGAATATGGACAATGCCATGGTACCCCAGCAAGAGCGCAGTATCAGTACCAGTCTTCAGTGTGGCAAGTGCGGTCAGCGCAAGGTGACTTACACCGAGGCCCAGACTCGCAGTGCTGATGAACCGATGACTCTGTTCTGTACATGCTTGAACTGCGGCAAGTCGTGGCGGCAGTAGTGAGTGGATTTTGGGGGTCGGGTGTATGATTTAGGAACGGTGTTTTCATTTTGCGTGCCTCTGGCTATTACTCTTTTTTCTACTTTTTACTGCCCTGCGAAAGCCGGCTCTGGAGTTCTTTTCAATGCGAAATATGGGTGCTTCTACTGAGGTATCTTGAGTGGAGCTTCGACTCGACCAACGTTCAACTATTAGGGTTTATCAGTAGATCTAAATAACAGAAAGGAGAAGAAGATAGCATACATAGCTTAAACATACCTTAAGAGATCAGTTTCTACACGTCATAGTTATGTAAGTCCAGCACATCAAGTATGAAACTAAAGTGAAACTATGAATTCTATATCAACCTCCTCTCCTCTACTTCTACCATCTACAATCAAAATGGTCTCCCGCACAACCCTAATCTCCCCAGTCCAATCCCTCCTGTCCGCCCTAACGCAGCCCTCATCACCATCCACGCTTCTATCAACATTCACAACCCACCCCCCACCAACATGCCACGAACACGGCCTCCCCCAACTGGCCCCCTTCCTAGGCCGCTCCTTCACCGGCCAAGACGGCGTATCCCGGTACTTCGCCCTTCTATCCGAGCACCTCGATATCGCCAACATGACATTCGAGTCCGAGGACGCCTGGGTGGTGGATGAGGGAGCTATGGCTGTTTGTTTGCGTGGCAGCGCACGCTTTACCTGGAAAAGAACAGGCCAGTCGTGGGACGAGACGTTTATGTATCGCGTTGCGGTGGCGCAGGATGTCGGTGGTGGGGGATTGAAGGTGCTCGAGTATAGGGTTTGGGCGGATACGGGGGCGGCGTATCTTGCTCGAATCGGGAAGTTGGAGGAGTTACTCGGGAGTGAGAGGAGTGAGCAGGGGGAGACGAGGAGTGCGGTTAATCGGAGGAGGAGTGGGTGTGATGATGTATTGGGGGGTGGGTTGAATGTGTATGGGAGTTGTGGGTAGTCTATCTGATATCTCCAAGTACGCACTGGAACTACGTGAACAACCATCCGAAGATCTTCCTCCACGAGCTCGGCTGTTCCTGCGCACAAAACTCCTTCCACTCCCAGAATGGTTGCCCCCAGGTATCCTCTTTCCACGTCTCTCGTGGAGGATACGGCGACGAATCGAAAACAAGCCTGTATGCAAAGTTCGGCGCAGTCCAAGCCGACAATCCCAGTTTCCTATCTTCACCTGTAATAAACTTGCCTTTCTCGATCCGGATTGCAAATTTCCGGCAGACGAAGGCTTCATCAGAGAGATGATAGGAATTGACTTTGCTGTTGCCTTTGGGTTTGCCAATTTCGACCTGTTTCTCCCTCTCCTCTTTGAACGGCGTGAGCTGCGGGCTATAGCGGTTTGTCAGAGATATTTCTATCTCGCAGTGAAACACTACAGGGCTTTTGGGATCGATTTCAGAGTCAAGGATCTCTGGATTCAGGGCTTTCCAATCGAACTCGGCGGCGATGAAGATGCAGAACTCTTGTCGGGCAAAGAGCTGGGTGGTATTAGCGAGAGCACTTCGCATGTAGGCATGAATGACTTACAGCTCCTGTGCCGTTGTCCTCGAATTTGATGAAGGATTCGATGTTCGAGTCCCACCACCAGAACTTGTCCTTGTCGCAGAGAAGCGACAGCACAGTCAATTTCATTGGAGATCTATTATTCAGAGCTTGCAAATTCAGAGAACTAATTTGGATCCGGCTTATTTGTGTTGCGATCTAATGCACAGCCTCAGGTAGGGCCAAAGGGCAACTATTTTTAACCCATTGTTGACACGTCATCCACGAGGGAAGAGGGCGTAGCTGTGGTAACTGTCAAGTGGAAAAGTGTATTAAAAGACATCTGACAAGAAGTTTTCATTTGGCTGCTCAAGTGATGGAAGGACAAGAGGTTGGAGAACGGGGATTGGACTTCACCTGTGAGACATTGGGGTAAAGTGGCCAAGTGTAGAGGCGGTAGATGAGGAAAAGTCAAACCTGTCAAGGTTAAAAGAATGAGAATGTTATCGTAAGGGGAATGTGGAATGCTACTCTTGAATTACATGACCAGTTCATTAGAATCCCTTGATGATTTCACTAGATACCACTATTAACGACATACATACACGTAGAGAAGGAAAACTCGACTTCATCCACTCGAAAGCAAATAGAAGCGAGGGGTAAATGAAACAAGCAAGTCTATAATACGGGAAAAGGGAAGCAAAAAAGGCCGGTATGGCCTTCAGAGTTCCCACGGTATGCATGTCCAAGATGGTGCAAGCAACACATTTGCGTGGTAAAGGTATAAGCAAGGGAGATCGAGAATGATTTAAGGAAAATTAAGTTGAACATCGGACCAGTATCGAGTTCAGAAAATGGGGCCCATCAAGGGGCGAGTAAAGACGGAAGCATTTACTCGTCCTCCTCAATGTCCTCAACGCGAGCACCCAGGGTGTAGCGAGACTTGCCCTCCTTGTCGGTCTCCATCTCAATGGCGAGCTTGGAGAGGTGAGCAATCATGTTCTCGATCTGGGTGTCGGCCTTGGAGCGGGTCTTGCGGCCAAGGTTGTCGAGGGCAGGGACGATGGTCAGGAGGTAGTAGACCACAGCAATGATGACGGTGACACCAATGGAGTAGGCCCAGATGACAACAACGGTGACAATGTCAACGTGGCCGTCGTGGGAGAACTTGGCGGAGTCCTGGGGGTGGGACTGCTCGAAGTGACCACCGGCCAACCAGCCCCAGATACAGAAGCAGGTAGCGAGGACATCGACAACGAAGATGGCAATAACCAGCTGCCACGAGGGCCAGGTCTTACCACCACGGGTGACGAAGATGAGCCAGTTCTCAGTCAGAGCAACCTCAAGGAAGAGGATAGCCTGAGGAGAACCCCAGTTCTGGATGATACCACCGTTGGACAGGAACATAGTACCACGCAGGATCCAGGTGGCGGCAGCGAGCAGAACACCGAGAACGACGGAGATGACCCAGATCTTGGGCAACTGCCACTCGACGGGGCGGGCCTCGAAGTGAGCGTTGTCGTAGGCGACGGCAATGGTGGCAAGATCGGCGAACAGAGCGATGAAGACAATCAGATCGGCACGGATGGTCTCGTCAATGATGATCATCGAGGTAACAAGGTAGATCTCAAGGTGAAGACACAGGGCAATACGGTACTGAATGTAGGCCTTCATGCGCTGGAAAATCTGGCGGGCAAGCTTGATGGCATCGACAATGGTGGAGAGACCAGGGGCAAGGAAGACAATATCGGCGGCAGCCTGGGCAGCCTCGGTGGAACCCTCGACAGCGATACCACAGTCAGCCTTCTTCAGGGAGGGAGCGTCGTTGACACCGTCACCAGTCATGGCAGTCAAGTGACCACGCTGCTGGAGCATCTCGACGACCTGGTACTTGTGCTCGGGGAAGACCTCAGCGAAACCGTCAGCCTTCTCAACGAGGTCGTGCTGGGCAGAGCCGGCAAGACCACCGTGGATCAGACGCTCAGAGTCGTAAACCTTGGTACCAAGGGCAAGCATCTTGCAGGTCTCCTTAGCGATAGCGATGGCGTCACCAGTAAGCATCTTAACGGACAGACCGAGAACCTGAGCCTCAGCGATGGTGTGGGCAGTGTCGTCACGAGGGGGGTCGAACATGGGGTACATGCCCAGAAGCTGCCAGGGCTCACCCTCCTTCTGGACGGCGACACCGAGGGAACGGAAACCACGGCGAGCGAACTCAGTAGCCTTGTCACGGTAGAGCTGGGCCTCCTCGGGGGAGCACTCAGACATGTTGAGAATAGCCTTAGGGGCACCCTTGGCACAGATGTAGCGGACACCATCGCAAGTACAGATGGTGGTGATACGCTTGGAGACGGGGTCGAAGGGAGTGTACTTCTCGGTGATCCAGTTGCGGGAGAGAATCTCACGGGCCTTGGGGTAGCGGCGCAGAGTAAGGATGGTGACCTTGTCAATGGGGTCGAGGTTCTTGACGTTGTGGGAAGAGGCGATAGCGGCAACGGCCATCATCCAGTTGACATCAACACCCTCAGCGACGTAGGGCTCACGGATGGACAGCTGGTTGGCAGTGAGGGTACCGGTCTTGTCAGAGCAGAGAATGTCGACACCAGCGAGGGACTCAATGGCGGTGAGCTTCTGGACGATAGCCTTCTGCTCGGCGAGGTAGGCAGCACCGACAGCGAGGGTGGTGGTGGTGACAACGGGCAGACCGACGGGGACACCGATAATGAGCAGAATCAGGGTGTAGTGGAGCAGGTTGTTGTCGGACTTCTCAGGGGTAGCAATCTTCAAGTGACGGAAGAAACCACCAATCCAGGCAGCGAGAATCCAGAACATGACGAGAACGAGAAGGGTGGTACCGATGTTGTCCATGACAGCCTTGAAGTGACCCTGGTCCTGGGCGCCCTGGACGAGAGCAGCAGTGCGACCAACGAAAGACTGGCGGGCGGTAGCGGTGACGATAGCGTAGGCCTTGCCGCGCTTGCAACCGGTGGTGTAGTAGCAAGTGTCAGCCATGTACTTGTCGACAGCGAGAGATTCACCAGTGATAGCGGACTGGTCACAGGCAATGAGAGAAACACCCTGGTGGGCCTCACGGGCGTCATCCTCATCGTCATCATCCTTCTCCTTGAGGGTGTCGTCGTTGACGTTGGCGAGGTACTCCTTGTAGGTCTCGAACATCTCGGGCTTCTCGTAGTCACAGATCAGGCGAACATCGGCAGGGATAACGGTACCCTCCTCAATGACGACAATGTCACCAGCAACGAGCTCACGAGCAAGGATCTCCTCCTCCTGACCGTTGCGGATAACAATAGCACGCATAGCAATATCACCCTTGAGCGAAGCCACGACATCGGCGGCCTGCTTCTCCTGGTACCAACCGACCAGGGCGTTAAGAGCCAGAATACCACAGATGACACCGAGATCAATCCAGTCACGAAGACCAGCAGCGAGCAGAACAGCGAGTTCCATAACTGGAGACACACAAAATCAGTATGGGACGAAAGAACGCGTCAGGGTGCCATGCGGATGTACTCACCATACAGAATGGGACCACGGAAGTAACCGATGAATTGGACGAAGAAGTTGGTCTTCTCAGTGACCAGCTCGTTCCAGCCGCACTTCTTGCGACGGGGCTCGATGTCGGAGGAGCTCAAACCGGCGCGGAGGTCAGTCTCGAGCCACTCGTCGGGGCATTGCCAGCCCTCCTCGACGCTGTCGCCGGCCTTGGCCCAGAACTTCCACCAGGGCTTCTTGGCCTCCTTGGTGCTGCCAGCGGCGGCGCTGGAGGTAGAACCACGGCGGCCATGGGCGGCAGTCGAGATGTAGCGGTTCAGGGCGGAGTATTCGTCGAGGTTGGCCTCGTTGGCCTCACCGGCCTGGCGGTTGCCATTTTCGACGTCGGGGGCATAGGAGATCCTCCGCTCCGCCATTTGCGTGGTGGATTGGGTGGTTGATGCCATTTTGGCTCACGAAGCCTTTCGTAACCCAAAGAGATGAGTTAGACACACCAATACACAATTAGCAGGTATGGCGCGAGACGGAAGCTTCCTATAGAAAAGAAAAGGAAAGAAGGGAAAAAGAATGTGGTGGGATTGAGGGAATGGACGATTTTATAATACGGGGGGGATGGAAAAGAGTGAATGAACCGGAGTGGGTGTGTGGATAATGGACGAGTTGAGGGAAATAAATTTTTTATTTGGAAAAGGAAAAAAGGAAATTAAAGGGAAAAAAAATAAATCCCGTGTTTGTCGAGGGTATGAGCTATGATGAGAGTGTGGTACATGTCGTTGCTGGGGGAGATAGGCGTTGCAGTGAGTACCATCTATGATCCACCGTTAATTTTATTTTATTTTTTACTTCTATTTTTTCCCTATTATTTCCCTAGTATTTCCCCCTTGCCCTACCAAGCTCCGACTCCAACGCGCCCCGGGGAAACTGACCGAGAGCAGCCATTCATGTATTGTCGAAGTGGGGAGATTACCGTAACTGGTTTAGAGCTGGAAAATTCAAAAATACAACGACCGGCACACTGCTGCCGAAGACCTCCACACACTCTCTCGTATCGTACTGCTTTTCCTAGTCTCTGCCCCAGCTTGACTATGCGCGATTTTCAGTCTGGAGTAATCTCGAGACCCAGCTTCTAGCTTCCTATACAGTGAAATAAGAGCTACTGCAAGATAGTGACCATTAAGTCGTATTCGTTGTTGTTGTTTCTAGCATAGTTATGCAGAATTGCCTGGAATCCGAATGGCTTAGAGTGGTGGTGTACCTACTAGAATGCCCATCCTTGCAGGAGCATGTTGCTCCATAGAGTTGAACGTCCCGAGGAAATCCAGCTCTCTGTACCAAACACTCGCCGTTTATGGCACAAAGTCAATGCCGAGTCGGAACTCGTTTCACTCTTTCCCTCGTTTCCCGACTTGTCTTTGCCTATACCAATACCAAGATCAATAGCAAGGGGCCGCAAGCAGCCAAGAAACTCAAGCTATGCTGGCATTGGCATATTTCACCAAGCACGTAAAATTACCATTATGTCATGATGCACCGGATATTGACACATATTCACACGCCCACTGCACTTATCACCACCGCCCTCGCCCAAGCTGCCCCCTTCGTATCTAACCAACTACGGTGATCGTTACCCCCTGCCCTCGTGGAGTGGCCAGCGTCATTTTAATTCGGCAGTCTCTATTGGCCCTAGCGCCCGATCCATCCGCTAGTCTCGACTGTCTGCCGCCATCGAATCACAGCCGTGTGTCGCCCGAGTGTGGCCCTCTAATGATATCATCGATCGGCATCAGCGACTCACTTCCCAAATGCGTCTCCGGGGCCCATTGTTGCGTGACACCGTCCATGACACTCTCACGATGTGATGGATTCGGGCTTTGATACTCTCCAGAATTGAGGATTCTCCTTCTCATTCAGGAATTGGCGGGATTGAGCCTGGGAACTATGACGACTATCTAGCTCCTCGGATCGCCTGACCCTACTGGACAGAATACGGGCTCTCCATACAGTAGGCAGGAAATAATCCCGGCTTATACATAGAGCAAAAAGCTTGCTCTCCTTCTGCAGGATAACTGGATGCGGCCAACGCAACGTTCTAAGTTGTATCGATCTCAAGTCTATTTTGAGCGCTGCCATTGGCCGGTACGCACATCCCGTAGGAATCCGCAAGTCAAAAAGGCATGGCCTGCACTCGAGCTTGCAAGCCGTTTCTCCGGACCTACTGCAGGTCTCTATTCAGTATCTAGGACTGTTTAAACTCCAGTAACGTGCTCGAGCCCAGAACGTGTCTTCATCATACTGTATCTTAAGCCGCTATCGGCGCGTTCCGCGTCGGATGTGCCGTGCCAAATAACCAATTGCAGACACCTCATTGCCCAGGTGAAGAGGGGCCGAGTCCGATAATCTTATTCGAGCTGGGTATAGGACAATCTAAAGTGTCTCGAGTGCCCACGCTCTACGCACTTAGCTAGACCGTCCGAAACTCCTTCAGCTCCATCTCCAACTACACGTAGGGAAACCTTCAACTCATTCGGGAAACCGACCGCTTCGGGGAGTGGGCCAAATCAAATGCGGCAAGCGGGAAGACCACGACGCGACGCGCTGTGTCCTCCTGAGGCCCCGTGCGAGGTCGCTAAATTGAGTTACTTGCGATCAATTCCGGGGGATTGCCTTGTCCACGTCAGCCAAGCCATACACGATCCTGGGGGCGATTCTGGGAGACAAGGTACGAAGTCTCTATGGTTTCCTTTCCTCTATGTACTAGGGCTCAAGATATATACTCGCAGGCATATGGGTACTTCTGCATGGAACCCCCGGGGTCTGCAGGTGGAGAGCACGTTCTATCCAGTCACAGGGCAAGGCTACGAATTGGCTCAATGCCGTCGAAGGAGTCGAGAAAAGTACCCCACATACGACCCGTGGAACTCGGAGTTTGTCCCACAGGGCAGACTTGTCGCGGGTGTGTTAGGAGTAGATTGAGTTGCCGGGATATGTAGAATTGTAACCATAATGCTACGACAGCTGTTGCATTTCCCGATTCTAGATGTACGGATATATACGTATAATGCAGGTGGTACTCACTACCTAGGTAGTCTAAAAGTGATAATAGATGACTTCTATACAAGTGCGTCACGGTCATTCTCACGTGCAAGTCCAGGATCCGATGCTTCAGCCCTGAGGCGATCGCGCCACTGACTTCAGCCCGGGGAATACTCGTGCTCAAGTCAAGAATAATGCAAATGCTAAATGCCTCAGATCGCCATATACTATGCCCGAGACAGTTGTCACAAAGCCTTTGAAGTTCTGTTTGCCACCTGCAAAGAATCGGTGTAGCCGCAACAATATGAAGCCGGAGAAAGTGCGATGTGGGCTCCAAGTGGGCTCTCACCGGCGCCGAATCCGCCTAGACTCACGATATCCATCCAGACAGGTTTTAGGAAGTGGAGCCAAGAGCTGTGCGTGTGCGGATGAGCTCGGTTGTTCGAGACGTTTTCTAGAAGCCTTCGAGGGACAGCTGTTCCATGGATCAGCTGCAGCTGGGCTTTTACTGTACTGTGAAATGAGCAAAAGGAATCCGTTTTTGATTCTCCCTTGGGACAGCAATTCGGCAATCGGCACTCTTCAACTCTTAAGATAAGAGTCAAACTTTCACGTCATGGCAGCTTATCATCCCACTGCCCTGAGAGCAGCTATGCTACTCTAGGAACGCGCTATGGGACTGTCCAATACCTGTATGGTACTATACGGGCCTTCCCTTTTCCGGTCAGAAAAGGAGTAAAATACTCATTTGGGTTAGTAACCAATACAATACCAGCCAGTCGAATGGCCTTGAGAGTGCTGACTCAGCTCTCGCATCGCTGCCGTTTTGCCGTTTCTGTTCGCTCATCGGGTGAAGCAGCCAGCACCTTCTCTTTGCATTCAGAGATAACCTCTACACCTAGAAAGCTTCCCTGGATTCAATTGACCCTGACAGGTTTACCATCCCCTCCGAAGTTCTCGACATAGCACGATCGAGGCAGTATAGAACCCGGGGCCACCACCCTAGGGATTCTTGGCTTCCCGCGCAGTCGTGTACCTACAGTAGCGTAATGGATCTCTAGCCTATTTCCAGCAATCACAGCTGGCATAGGCACTCAAAATGGGTCCGCATCTGAATCAAGCCCTCGCCGGTGGGCCAGAGAGCGTCGTGAAGATCCACTGGACGATCTGCCAAATCGCGACTCGAATTATTATTACATACTCCGTACTCGCGTATCATCTCTAGTCCGCTTTGCCGGTGCCATACAGCTTCATGAGGCATTTTCGTGTCTGCAGTTATGGCTTACCTGCACGTTCTCCAACTTCGTATATTCACTACACTATACACTAAGGATTCAGAAGGAGAAGAACTAGTTATGTTGCAGTTACTCCGACATATACAAGTGCACATTTCGTACTCCTACACTAATTAAGACTAGATTAAGGCTAGACCCCAACGCCCAGCTTACCAAGCGATCCCAGCGTTCCCTAGCAAGTTCACCCCAGGTTAGGCTGTCCTCCATGGTCTACCTGGAGGTTTGAGGGGAGAAGTCGGGGTTCGACATAGCCCCGAATAGGAAGTTTCCATGCGATTCCCGCTGCAGGCGAGCTTTAAGCTTTGAACGTACATGCACGATGCAAGGAGATGAACGTGGTTAGCGGTCGCTGGTTATAGGCTCGGTGTAAGGCGCGAAAAAGCCCGATAGTGTCAAGACATTGTATCTCGGTGCTTTATCTGCGTCGTTAATATTCCGGCTCAATGCTAGAAAGAGGGGCCACGGGCAACTAGACTCGATTCATTCTTATCGCTACTGCGAGTATTGTTATAGGAGTACGTCTGGCGGAAGCTTCACCCGGGCGTTATTGTTGTCTGTGCTTTTTGCCTTCTTTTATGCTTTGTGGTACTATTGCCTCATGGCTAGGGTCGAGGGCAGGGCCAGTTGTTCAATCGGCGGGTTTTCGGCGCCGCTGGTGTTCGAGGCCGTAAATCGGCCTGTCGGAATCCCGTCCTAAAAACCCGGCCTACACGGCAACGCGGGAGTCGGCACCGAACCCTGCGACATGTCGCGGGGTTCTTGTTTTTGTGTTTTGCGTTTTGTACTTGGCTTAACCATGGGTTCTTGTTTGGGTTAATTGTCGCATGCACACGCTCTGTTTGGGGACTACATCATACGTAGTGCATAATTTGAAAATTCTTTTATCGGTCTGTCAGTAAGAGGAGATAGGGTAATCAGCCCTACACGGCTAAATTCGACGGTACCTGAGATCTCAATTGCCGGAACTGCTGAACTGTCTGAACTGTCTGGTGTGTTCATTTTTGCCCGCTCGGCAGCATAGGGACGAACCCCTGCGTCGATCAAGCAATGGGGTTCCCCAGTTTCTCTCAAGCCGACCACACCCTCTATGTAATCAAGTCCAGGTTACACCTTTGTTAGCCTACGCTCGGAGTTTATCCCGTTTTAGCCTACGGTTCCTGAACTAGCATATTCGTGCATGACAGCCTCGGAACACCTTTACACACAGATAGCCGCCCGCACAAATCGAATACGCAGTAGAGCAGAGCTACTCCCCGAGCTAGAGCTATGATGAAAGAACGGAATAGCTATGATGACATTGCACCTGAAAGGCATGGCCAAAACAACAGGCCAGGTCGCGACGCGTCCTGTGCCAAAACAAAGGCCACATGTTGTGGCCTCTTTAGGGCCTGATCGACAGGAGAAGCCAAGCTTGTATTCCCCACATGCTCGACGCGATGTCTGTTAGGACATCGGGCGAACTCTATTCTGCTAGCGGGCCCTGCATAGCGCATATCACTATTAAAAGTGGTGTAGATTCTCGAAAACCGGCTTGGCCTGGGTGAATTACGTTGGGGGCCGGAGTGTTATGCCCCCTTTGTAGCAGGTGTGTTTTACTTCTCCATAGTGTGATGCTTGAGCTTGTGCTTAAGAGCCGCGAGCTCAGATCATCGTCTGATGCAGTTCGAGGTTTGTTTAGGCAGGTTTCCCGGACGGACTGGTAGCTACGGTACCTGATGCATGGATGCCATTGTGGCTATTGGGTTGGTCTTGGAGGTGTTTCTTCGTTGTTTGTCTGTAATAGGATGACACATGGGCAAATCCATGCCAATTCCAGTTCTGGGTGTGTCGGACACGGCCTGTCTACATAGGGGCTACAGACAATGAATAACTTGTGTTTTGCACATGCCTGATGATCCTGGTGCTCGGCCCGGCTATGACGTGAATAACGATTTCAACGGTCGCCTAGATTACTATTCTAGGCTACTCTTCTGCCAGGCCCCGATATACCGTGCCGCTCGTTGCAGAGGGTAGTGGCTGTGTACAGAGCTACGTGTTTGAGATTTCCCGCAGATACGCTGCAGGACATAAATTGTTGCCTCTGGTATATGCAAAATAGACTTCGTATACTCCGTGCTCTAGTCTTGGCTCTGCGGTCAGAAACGGCATTGCCAAGCTCGACAGGGATATCCTCACAAGGGGTCTGGGGATCTTCGTGCTGTGGAGTTGGAGATCTTAGACGTGAGGTTCTATAGATAGATAACGGCAATCGTTGCATAAGTGAATGCATGTTCCATACCAGCATCGCCACAATGTCGAATAATGGGATGTCCCTCGGACTGGATCCATTAATTGGATTCTAGTTTCATCGGAGTCTTGGCCAGACCAATCAGTCCCTAATATTGAGTATTAAGTACCTGATGAACAAACGGCGAAGATCATTGAAGTTTGTTCTGAAAACAGTATCAGATCCAAGGTAGATCAATCATATAAACAATGATGTATGCACAACACCAGTCAATCACGAAAATAAACTCCAATACACGTGTCAGACTTTAAACTATCGACTACATATGTCTTAACCATCTCTCCGGTCTCCCCGAACAGATCATCAATCCGTCCAACTCCAGATCATTCTTGGCGCCAATGCCAAGGAGGATTATCCTAGTCACGATCTACTTTGCAGTGTGCACTGTATCTAGCACTGGTGTAGCATATGATATGCCTGATAAGCATGCACTGTCAAAACAATGACATAATGCTCCCTTGATCGCCTATTAGATGCCTTTCCCCTGAACCCCGCCAAGACTCGCGCCGTGCATCCCTCTCACATTATCGTCTTGGCTTGCTCCGCACCCCCTTTCTCCCTTTCCTCCTTTCCCATGGCATAGTACACGGCGTATACTCATAGCACACTTCAACATAGACTCCATGATCTGGGCACCAAGCGGGTGGGGTGGGATTGGCGGAGGAAAAGGCCAGCAAGGGTGATTGGGATTCTCCATCCGGCTCGCTGCAAATCGATCGGCGGGGGCTATATGCTGTACATACCCAGCGTCATGCTAGAGACAATTGGCCGAAGTGTGCAATTGCAGCCGCGGTGCTCGACTTTGCCAAGGTGTTCAGTTGGAACTACTCTCAGTGGCCAGCTTGGCGGCGTTTAGGCTAAGGTTTCCTGGCGGTGATTCCCGCGGTCCTCTTGGCTGTGTACCATGGATATGTACTGTGTGGTCAGAAGATGCAGTTCGGTCGACTGTTACACTGTATTCGGCTGGTATCTGGGGGAGATGTGGAGTGTTGTTTAGGTCGTGTGCTTAACGTATCTGTCTACAGCCCTAGGGGTGGGTGATATGTACTTACTATCTACACCTTTGAAGCTTGTATACCACAAGCTGTACCAAAGTACCTGAGCGAAAATTGCGGTGGGTAGTAGTAGGGTGAAGTGATAATTTCTTGTCTATGACTGGAATAACGGTTCCATATCCTTTTCATGATGAATATCATGTAGGTACGGTTTCGATATACTTCTCTTCGAGAGGACCGCCTGCGCAGTCATGAGAATCAACTGGGCAGTACAGAATGTTATCTGCATAGCCAGTCTATATCATCTTCCAAATTTTATCTACCTAGGAAGAAAAGAGCATTATGTTCGGTGCAAACACTTGTATAATTGAAATAAGAAATATCTATAAATTGTGTGTTGAGTATAGATCTAATACGATCCACGGCACCTACATGTAGGCTTTTGTCGTAGGGGGATTTCCAACATTGTGTAGGCTGCGGATGGGTCCATTTTTACGGATATATATCGAGTCTACAGACCCAACATCCTACCTAATCCCGCCTGCGTAACAAACACTCAATTAAGTCGCTTTTCCATCATTATTATCATACTCAGCGCAGGTAGCAAGTGCGCTACCCCCTATGAGGGTAGGCTCACTCGTACTGAACACCACTACACTCCAGAATCCCTAGGTATCAATAGGCCTACCTAGGTACGATCAAGACCTTGGACCGACGTCATCTCATTACCGTCATATCCCGATCGTATGGAAGAATGCAGCAAGGGATATTCCTGTCAGATTATCTGGATCTCAAAAGCTAAAATGAGTAAGTATGCCAAGACAGGGCCCAATGATGCCATTCACCCCTTGGTAGATAACACAGTTGCCATGAGCGACCCGAGGCATGCTGTTTCACGTCGAGTAGCAATCTGCATACCCACGTGTAGAAACGCCTCTGCAAGGAACGGCCGAGACAAATTCATACGACGGTGTCAAACAAATCCCCACGCATTGCTCTAAAAGGTAATCTTGATGCCCACCGTGCATGGCACCAGCGTCCCTGGCATGTGCTTCTCAATGGCGAATTTCGATCGCCAGCCTGAGCAGTGGCCCGGCATCAGCACGGCCGGATCAAGCCGTTTCAGGTCCGTGACTGTGCTTTGTATCTGAGCTTCTTCGCTCATGGCGAGGTGGAAGCCGCCGACGATAGCGTGGAGCATTGTCCTTGGGGTGACGAGGTCAACGGCGTGCTTTGCGGTATTGACTACACCGGCATGGCTGCAGCCTGTGAAGACGACAAGGCCTTTGTCTAGGAGGTTTGAGCAGTCAGTTTGATTATGAGAGCTGGGTGAGCATACCCTTCAGATTGCATGCGAGAAAGCGTTCATCAGCGATGACCTCGTCCGAGTACCAATCTTTTCCCTCGGGATCGAACCGTACTGCGTTCCTCAGCCCAGTTTCATACGGCGTTACCCGTGGAATCTCGCCCGAGATGAGAAACATGTTATCGAGGACGGTGTGTGCCTCGCTTTGCTTGTGCACGACTGCACCAGCGTCGGACATCTCTTCAAATGTAGGATCGGCCTCGAGGGATATGATATTCTCGGGCAGAGCAATACCGCGATATACGGGGCGATCTGGATGCACGTCCACAACAAGATCATCCGAAATTCCCTTGGCTTCTTTGGCTTCCTCGATCATTCGAATAGCCCGTAAGAGACCACCTGGAACTAGTCAGCGGCTTCACATGGATGCATTTAATGCATCGTGAAAAGCTAGAGTTGAACAGACCAGAGTGGTCCCGATGCCAGTGCGACAGCTGGATTACCTCGACAGAGGCGAGATCCGGTCGCAGTCGCTTCACGTTCCTCTCCCATACGTCCTCCTCTGGACCGGCATCGAAGAGGACCGAGTGTTTTTTGTTCCCTTTGGTAGCTGTCTACGGTACATCAGCATACATGAGCGGGATGTAAAGTGAGTGCCAATATCTTACCACAAGGATAGACAGGCCATGCGCAGAGCAGCAGATGTCCTCCATTCGCAGTTCTCTGAATGCACCGCCGCGCTCCGTAGGAACGCGCCAAGCGCTCATGGCGATAGTCCCCAAGTTTCCAGTTACTTGAACTGTGTCCGGGGCTGGCGGGGACAGCGGGTCCAGCTCATTGTCGATAATAACAATAGCTTCGAGAGAGTCCACCTCTTGGAGATCGAGAGTATCCATGACGGCGGGGCACATGAGCTGTAGTACCTGGGGTCAGCAGAGCCTAAGACTATTCACTCACGTCTGAGAATTCACTCACGTCTGCGAATACCGAGGCCTACTCCTGTAGTAGTGAATCAAACGCGGATCAATAGAGTTGATATCAGATAGTACGCAGTAGATGAAATCGAGTTGATGTTCACAAGTACACAGAATTCATTGGTCCAACACAGCCGGTGGAGCCGTGATATATTTCTCCACGCTCCACACATCATTCGCGGATTCGCGGGGATTTGAGCTCTCTGGCTACACACTTTCCAAGAAGCTCTGATCCGATGCGACGAAGTTGCTAAAGCTTCTGGCATTGATCTCCCCAGTGCGATAATCCAAGTGAGCGTCCATCATCCGCTCTTCCCCTCTGCGATGCGACTCTCGATCGACCGCCTCCTCTTCCTCCTCCTCCTCGTGCTCACCCCAGTCGCAGCTATCGGACCGACATGCTTTAAAGTCGTCGCAGCACTGGTTGGCCGACCTGGCCACCTGTTCAACAAATTTCAGACGGAAATCTGCGAACGTGGATGCCAGCCAACCATTCCACACTGGGATTTGTGGACTCGTAACAACTCCTTCGTCCCCGCCGTGCGCAGCCTCATGAAACGCATGAACGTCCACCATAAAGAGGATGCACTACTGAAGATGGGCGACGATGTCGCGATAATCATCAAAGACCGCTGTGCTCCATTGCTACATGGGCGACACATTTGCTCCGACCCGGATACGCTGGCCGACTTCGGCAACTGCTTCAAGCGCAACTTTATGAAAGCATCGATCAAACACCTTCCCATTCTACTGCCAATGGCATCCGAGGCTGGTTGCAAGGAGCAATATAAGTTTCTCCAGGGTGACGAGTTGTGGGAGGTTACTATCCCGAATAACATGAGGGAATATGCGAGCGTGTGCGATAAACTGGCGCCTCCGAACCACGAGGAACTATAATTGTGACTATTGTATCTATTTTGGAAATATATCTGTGTATAATGAGTGCGAAATTTCCTCTCGTAAGACGGGAGTTGATCGGACACCGAAGTCCGCAGCGCCGCGGATGACGACAGCCCGAAGTCGTATCCTTCGTGCTTATCTCCGAAATTGTCCCTTCAGAGCTCGTCTCGAGCTTTTCCTTACCCCGTGTAACAAGTGCACACGCACCATGTGGTGATAACCTCTACTCTTCCTGACCATGTCGCAAGCGACTCTCCTCCGATCACTGCGGCCTACCGCCGCACCCCGACCCTCTCTCTGGCGCCTTCAAACCCGCCGCGCGGGGGTGTATCAACCCTTCGTCCCTCCATCACCGAGCTCTCTAGGCAAACCAACGCCGGCAAAAACATACGATCGCACCCGGAAATGGCTGCGGCGGCTGGTCTACACCTCGATCGCCACGGGCATCATCTACGGCATTGACTCGCAGTTCTACGCCTCGTCGATGACCCGAACCGCCCGTACCTTCTCGCTCGGTATATTCGTCGCTCTGGACTATAAGATCAACTTCCGTCCGAACCCGCCGCTCGCCAGCTCCGTTACTGCTCTGCATGCCCGCAATGCCGAGCGCTTGTCGGACCTCCTACGTCACAATGGTGGGCTGTATTTGAAGATGGGCCAAGCGATCGCCAACCAAGCGGCCATTCTACCCCCCGAGTTCTCGCAGATGTTCTCCCGCATGTTTGATGATGCACCGCAGAATAGTTGGAAGGAGATTGAGAAGGTTATCCGGGAGGATTTCGGAAAGTCGCCGGAGGAGGTTTTTGGTGTCTCGTTCTCCGGTGAACCGGGGAAGGGTGTCATGGAGCGCAAGGCGCGTGCTAGTGCTAGTGTGGCACAGGTTCATTGGGCCCGTCTGCCGGATGGACGGGAGGTTGGTATCAAGATCCAGAAACATGAGATTCAGCAGCAGCTGGAGTGGGATCTATGGGCCTTCAAGTGAGTTTTAATCATTGACACAAATGTGGGGATATTTATAACTGACAGCCGTTTATAGAGTCGTCACCTTTGTCTACAGCAAACTGTTCGATATCCCCTTTTACACTTTGATCCCATACATCAGCGAGCGGCTGTCTCTCGAAACGGATTTCCAAAATGAAGCAGACAACGCGGAAGAAATGGCCCGACTGGTGGCAGGTGAACCTCGCTTGCGTGACCGTGTGTACATTCCGAAAGTGTACCGTGAGCTTAGCTCGAAACGCGTCATGACGGCCGAATGGATCGAGGGCGTCCGGCTCTGGGACAAAGACTCTATCACACGTCCATGGCGTGGTGGCTGGCGCCAGGGCAGTCCAGGGTGCCATGGAACACCTCTGGATCCTCCGAACAGCACACCCTCAGCTCAAACGGGGCCATTCTCCCAAACCAAGCCCGAGCGCACGCACTGGAAGGGCCCGAACAACCGCGGTGGCTTGGGTCTGTCACTAAAGGACGTGATGACAACAATGGTCGACCTTTTCTCCGCACAGATGTTCCTATGGGGAACGGTACACTGCGACCCTCACCCAGGCAACATCTTCGTTCGACGCCAACCGTCCGGCCGGGCTGAGCTAGTCCTCATCGACCACGGCTTATACATCCACATGGAACCCGGCTTCCGGCACCAGTACGCACGCTTCTGGAAAGCGCTCCTGACCTTTGACAATAAGACACTGGGACAGATCGCCAAAAGCTGGGGCGTCAACAACGCCGATATCTTCGCCTCCGCCACTCTCATGCGTCCCTACCGCGGCGGCGACCTGTCAACAGAACGCCATCTCCAGGGCCTGAGCAAGAAAGAGCTCCAAGTGCGCCACTACGAGATGCAGCAGTCAGCCCGCAAGGCGATCCGCGAAATCCTCGGCGACGAGAAGAAGTGGCCACAGGAGCTGATTTTCATCGGCCGGAATCTGCGCATCGTCCAGGCAAATAACCAGTTCCTCGGCTCGCCCGTCAATCGTGTGAAGATCACGGGTACATGGGCTTCGCGCGCCCTTGTCGAGTCCCCTGATCTGCCATTGTCAGAAAAGATCCGTAACCTGGGCCGCCACGTTGTCTTCCGCATCGTGCTGGTGTCTAGTGATATCTGGTTCTACTGGGCCAAGCTTCGGCAGTTCTTGCGTCTAGGCGGTGGGATGGAAGATGATATCGAGGCCCAGATGCAGAGTATGGCCAAGGACATGGGCGTTCAGTTGAATCGGAATGTGTTTGAGGGGTAGATTTTAGACCCTGCATGGTTTTGGGCTTTGAATGATCATCTCCTATCTTCATCTACACCTCTCTACTCGGTTATTATATGTGGACTTTTGGTTTCTTGACTACATGGTTCTATACGGATTAAAAAGCGAATTGGCGGAAATAAATGTATTATAGAGACTTTCTATCTAAAGTGTAGAGGCTTGATCCTTTCATGATTGTCCTTGGTACATTTGAACGAGTGGACGCCTAATCGAATGTGTAGGCCACCATGACCACTACAGTGACTCTTGAGTAACATAGGATTTCATCAAGAGCTATGGAGATGAGATTCACAGATCACTGGCAATTGCAGAACACCTCCAGGGCTAGATCTTTGGGTTGCTATGGCCCTCTGTTTACTATCTTAAACTTTCTTTGTGTTTATACCTATAATGGGATCCCCTGTATCTATCGTCTTCTCATCATCTCTCAGTCCCTTTTCTATGACATTCTTAAGGCGGCAAACAACATGCTCATGAAAACTTCGATAAGCAGAATCAAGAAAATCGACATTGGAGTCGAAACTTTTGAGCGTCACAATAAGGAGGCTACCATGGATTCCGTCAGGCTGGGTTGAGGATACTGACTGCTACACCCTCGCAAGACCTCGTTAAACCCATCACCTACGACTGAATCTGGATCCTCGACGTGATCCCTTCCGCATATAACATGAATGAGAGGACCTACGAGGCCCTAAGAGTGTTGTGGTCGGACCGTATGATAGCTAGCAGATTTAAATGCGAGCGTGCGTTAGGCAATACTATAGGGAGCCGAGAATAAGGTGCATCCCTAGGCACCATCATGTCCGAGCTTGCAAGGTCCTGCTGCAACGTATACTTTCTATACGCCAAGTCGTGAGTAGTTGGCATATGGAAAGTATACGTTGCAGCAGGTAGCAAACTCGGATATGGTGGTGCCCAGGGGTGTACCTTATTCTCGGCTGCCAAAAGCCTTCATGGTGGTCCTTTCTGACTCTAGGTTAGAGCGGATACCAAGGCATAGACGTCAAGGCACTTGACTTACCTGCAAAGGCCGGTGGAAGGCGGGGTGAGGTGCGAAAATGAAATAGTTGGGGTAGAAGAGAGGGTAGAGAGTGTGAGAAACGGAAGAAGTGATAGAAATGGAAGAAGAATAAGAAAGAGGTAGTTTGGGCGAGGAAACTAGACTTTGTTTGCTAGGTAAGACTTACAAACGCCATTACGCAGCACAAGAGCGTTCTGACTAGGCCACAAGGCCATATACCAGAGACATTCCGAGGGATATAGTTGAATTTGTTAACTCTACGTCAGTGGGGAAATTACCGGGGATATCCAAAGCGTATGGACCATATTAACGTCTACCTTTCTCAAGAACATAGTCTCGTTGTAGTTTGTGAGAAACACATATTTCAGAAGACTGTTCCGTATATATGTATATGCGTTTCTGACAACGTACAACGAGACCCTGTTCTTGCGAAAAGTAGACATCAACATGGCTCACACGCTGGAGATGTCTCCGATAATTTTCCACACCGACGTAGGGAGTGAACACTTTCAACTGTATCCCTACGGAAGTGCCTGTGGTATATGGCCTTGCGAGGAAAGACAGATGCAGATTTCAAGGTGACTTCCGGTACACAGAATCTGTCAGAAGGGCCTGGAAGACTGAAACTAAAGTAGGAAGGGAAGAAATCAAGAGAGAGACAGTGTTGAAGAAGAGAAAAACTATCTGGCCCAAGCCCGCATCTATATATCGCTGAGCAAACACAAGTAGTCATGTGCTGAGCAAACGAAAGTATACCCACGGCAATTGTTGATGAATGGTGAACTGATGATAGGTGAGTTTAAGGAGATGTTAAAAGAAAAGAAATTGGAGCGAACCGGGACTTTTTAGACCGCTGTGAACGACTACTACGGTATCAAATCCGAACGTCCTATGAAGGGCCTCTGCCGGACACTCGATATCTGCTTCTTCTCGAGGGTATCATAGCAATTTGGTTCTCGACTCTTGATCCGCCAAAGAGTAACTGAGTGCTTCTCGCTGGCTGGCTGGCAGTTGAGTCGAGAGATCAGGGATGCCATTGACATCCCCTCGGTTCCGCAATGGGAAGCCCTTAACAAGGCTTTTCAGCTCAACCAAGGAGCTCCTCGGCCCTACCAAGAACTTACGTGTGTGCAAACGCCAATTGTGGAATTGCGGAAAAAAAGCAATACCAGATGAGCGTCTCCGCGGTCAATTCGTCTGTGGAGCCTGCTGGCACCATGCATATAGACCATCAGCGCCGGGCAAGGGCCGGCAACTCGCGCTGTCATTATGGGCCTGCCGGAGTCGCCTTCTGGCAACGATGCATGTGAACGCCTCGCTATGATCTCCGGTCGCGACACGGACACAGCGGAAACATGCGCAGTGCGCGCTGAAGACTTGACTTGCGACAAGCAGTGCTACTACTAGGACGGCCAAACCATCAACTGCTCCGCATGTGGGCCCTTTTCCATAGTTGTGTACTGTGGAAAAGACCACATGCGGGAGGATGTCGTGTGGATTTCTTATAGCCGAATAGGGTATTCCACGCGGAATCAAACCATCGTGCTATGATTCACTACGAAGATGGGGCGGTATCCGGTGGGCCTCTAATTCTCGACTTTAACTTGCTTATGCGCCGAGCTCCCAGAAATAACGCGGAGGGACAGGTCATGTTTACCAACCAAGATATTGCCGCTTCAAACATGAAAACCCCCACCAGTGGGGGTGTTTGAGTGTGCCAATCCTAGCTGCACATCCAAAGAGACGCGCAGAAAACCTACAGTGCCTGCTACACTCGCTTCAACCAACAAGCTCGCGCTCTCAAGTATAAGGATCCAAATGCGCCACGCAAAAAAGGCGAAGAAATGGGATACGAAAACTCACGTACAAACGGACGGTCAGAACGGACCAGGAAATTGAGATTGCTTCATTGCTAGACTACATAGGAAGTGAAACGAATATCAGAAATGCGATCCAAATACGAAGCATATGCTAATTCGTGTACATGCATAGGGCTTGTGGACCCGAATAAAAGACATGAAATGATCGACCAATGACAATCTGAAAGCAAGGGTATCGTAACATGCACGCTGAATTCGCTAGTAATACATCGGCCTCCATTCCTGTCCTGGGTATGCGGTCGGGGACATGGCAAGCTCCTCACTGGTGTCATCCTTTGTGATGGCAAGCTCAACTGGCTCAGACTCATTAAGAGTGCGGGGCTCGCTATCACGGGAAGGGTGGTCCAGATAAATGGAGGCATTAGAGACAATGATGTTTTTGGGGGTGTCTCGGCTGTGTTTGCAGACTCGAATTCTCCTGCTTGTCGGGAGTCCATATCGAGACTGCGGTCGAGAGTTGACTGGGAAACATGAGGATTTTGATCCTGTTCTTGATGCTTGTCTTGCAATTCAAATGGCTGGGGAGATACCCCCCGTCCTTGAGAGAGATGAGCTTCTTCTGCTTGAAGCTCCTGCGAGTACCATCCGTGCAATGAATGCAGATGAGATGGCTGAGAAACACTCCTATTGGAATCAGACGCAATAGGAGATAAATGCGGGGCCATCAAAGGCTGGCTCCTCACCCTAGTGTGCCGAGCAGAGGATGGAGTATCAGCAGACATCTGGGAATAGAAGCGACCAGAAGCCAGGGCATTGGGTGAAACTATGGGTGGAAGAGGCATGCTGGCGCGACGAGAATCGCGGGACACAGGCCCCGCTTCGCTGGTTGACTGAGAGTGCAGGGCCGGCATTGCGGGAAGCTCTTTGTATGCAACGTTGTCATGGGTATTGGAATGCCCATTCTGTGGATAAGAGGTATGCGAATGACCATTCGGAGGTGGAATCGGTAGAGCCTTGGACTCAGGGGCCGTGGTATCTGTCTTGATATGATCGTCCATTTTCATGTCCCCAGGCTGGGACTCTGGGGAACGATTGAACAAGCCCTTTGCGTAATTAGCAGATAGACAATTAACCATGGTAGAAGAAAACGTACACTGATCCTGCTAAACGTTCGCTTCCGCTTTCCTCCCCCAGGAGGCCCTTGGGTACTTCCCTGGATATTTCCTTGAAGGCCAGTGAGAAGATCACCCACCGAAACACGGCGCCGTCTTCCGAAAGTCTTCAACTTGTTCATTTTGGAGTCAGCATTCGGCGCAGGAGAAGCCGAGCCAGCACGGCTGGAGAGCCCATTTGCAGGAGTAGCCGGACGGCTCTGGCTCTGCCGCCCAAAGCTACCAAAGCTCAACATGCTGCTTCGGGTTCCTGGAGAGTAGCGAACTTCGTTCCTTAAGGGACTTTGTACGCCTGGAGTAGAGAGGGGTAGACCGCTGATAGACCTGCGTTTTGATTCAAGGATATCTGCTGAGCTCGGGGGCAATGGGATCGGTGCGAATCCTGTATTGTCTTCTTCATGGGGTAAAGAAGCCTCGGATATTTTGGCGTTGTGTAGGGGCTTGCCATAAACAGGGTCTTTAGCTTCTCTTGTCGTCTTCTGAATAGGAGAGGGTGGACTTTCTATCTCCGCCTTAGAAGGATCGTGAGCATGCTTCTCATCGGCGCCGAGTGTTGAGACTGATGGCTGGCGTTGACCCCGGCCTGGCTGTGGGATGAGTGAAAACTCCTTGATTGACGCATCCTTTCGTAGAAGATCCTTGGGCGGCATGCTCTTGCGAGGAAGGTCCTTCGGTGGAGTTGCAGGTTTGACGTCCTCATCGAGCACTGGTTGGATTGACGGTGTCATCGGTCTGGAAAAGTCCCACCTAGGTTGACTCTTTGCATCTGCCTCGGCTGAAACAAGGTCATCGGAACTCTGGCTAGGAAGGACTGGCAGACACTTGTCTCTTGCAGACTCCTTATCCGCACCAGTGACACCTTGAGTGGCCATGGTATTATCCTTAGACCCGTTCTTCATGTGCTTAGCACTTGACTCTTCAGAATCACGGTTAGTCGGAGACAGACCAAGAGCAGCAATCACTTCCTGCTCAAAATCATTGGCAAAGTCAGTCTTTCCAATTAAATCTCCGCTTTTGCGCTTTTCCACATTGGAAGACGAGGGTACGGGCTTCGTAGCCTCCGCAGAAGAGCTAACACCAAATGCATTTCGCAAAAAATCCGTAGACCGGCGCCTTTTGAAGCGTTTTCCCGTACGCTCTCCATCACCAGAATTCTCCTGATGACCAGCAGTGGAGTCCTCATTTCGACCCTTGAATATAGTCAGGCCCCCAAAGTCGAGAGACCTGCGCAAGGAAGAGTTACCTTGGGCACCCGTAGACTCAGACGGGAACGAGTACTGGAACTGACCAGACTTGCGTCGACCTTCAGTTGTCGATTGACCCTACAACATTACCAACATCAGAAACAGCACAAGCAAGAAGGGAGGAAGGAAGAGAATCAGATGCTTCAATCATGTCGCATTCTAAACTTCAATGTCGGAGCAATGGGAAATTACATCGTGGTATCCGAAAAAATAAAGAAACAAAGAAGCAGAATGCGGGTATAATCCATGGCCTTCCAGCACGCCTTTTCCAGGGAAACCCAAGTATCAAGTGAGGGAAATCATGTATCTACCTTGTCTCCGCTGGGACGGAACTTGTTCCTGCCCTTGGCAAAAAGTCCCCTGGCGGCCTCACCCGCCTTGCCACCAATCGATCCCGCCGTGAGAAAGAGGTCCTTTCCACTTTGTGCGACATTCGTTCCAATGTGATGACCAGATGGGCGCCGGGCATGGCTGGCGCTGGCCGGGGCATTTTCATCTCGGGAAGTGAGGTTACCCAGGGACGTCAGCTTAGGGAATCGGCTCCGAGCCGGTGATGT